>MTQE01001134.1:69572311-69583782 GCA_014337955.1 Aspidoscelis marmoratus | reverse complement strand
CCCCCCCAAAAAAAAACCCTCAAAACTCCTAAGTCACTCCGAAGTAATTCTGAAGTTACCTTTGGAGATTAGCAAAGGCTCCGAAGGGGTTTCTCTGCAGAGCCTGTGCTAATCTCCAAAGGCAACTTCGGAGTGACTTCAGAGGGACTTCTGAGCCTTTGGTAATCTCCGAAGGCAACTTGGGTGTCACAGGCAGACCCCTTGTGGTTAAATTCAGAGTTGCAAATGGGTGCTCCGGTGTTTCCACAGCAGGCAGGCTAGCACCCATTGCTATGGGGTGCTATTCCACCCACTAGATCCCGATTAAGGGAAGTACTCATTCCTTAGATCCGGATTAAAGGAGCACGGTGGAAAAACACCCTTCTTCTTAGAGACTGTCTCAAATTCACCCCTTTGTTGGCTGCGATGGGCGGCCTGCCTGGGTTCGTGGGAGTTGTAATCCAGGAAAATCTAAACGCTCATAGGTTTGCAGCCTTTGCTTTCGCCCCCCCCCTTCTATGTCCTTTTGTACATGTAAAATAGAAGCCCCACGGCCGACTTTTTCGTTACCTCACGATCTGTACAGAAAATCACGCATCTGACACACTTGTCACGGTTATTCGACAAAAATAGCCGTAACTACTTTTAAAGTGCGTGAGGATTTTCTTCAAGTTCTACAAAAGGGTTATTTTAACCTGGGGATCTCGGCTATAAAATATTTCTAACCGCTTTATATAAAACCGGCTGATGCAATAGTTGGGCTGTGGCGATCTTGGCCACGGAAGGCGGGACAAAGCGCGCTCGAAGAGCCAATGACAGGCCACGATTTGCTACCTCCAGGTTGCCCGGATGCTCTCGGTGTACCGCCCCGCTCCGAGCTCGTTTAGTTTCCCCTCAATACGGAAGGAGGGGGCGCGCCTGCTTATGCGCTCCGCGCTCGAAGTCCGCACTCCCGCCTGTCGGCTTAAGAGCAGCGGCAGAGGGGCGCTGGGTCGGCCGCCATTTTGTGCTAACCCGGCCAGCTGCTCGAGAGACCTCAGAGCGAAGAGTCCGTTTGCCCTGAAAAGATGAAGCGACCCGAGCCCAGGGGAGGTCACCGTGGCGTTTCCAGGCATCCCTCAGACCTGCCGGGCCGGAAGAAGCGGCTGAGCCCCACGGCCCAGAACCACTGAGGTAAGAAACGCCCGCCAGCCTCATGGAGCCAAGAAGGGAGCGCGAGCAGGCGGCGCCTGGCCTGGGCGCTTGCCCGCCGCCTCTGCCCCCGAGCCGAGACGACGCGCCCTTCTCGCTGCTGCGGCTCCTCTTTCAGCTCCTGCAGCGCCTGCTGCCCGCGCCGGTTGTCAGCCCCCAGTTGTGGCTCCAGCCCGAGGCCGCTGACGACGCCGACGCCGGCTCCGACCCTTCCGTGCCTGTGTGGAAGGCGGCGGCGGCGCTGCCTCCCTTGATCGCCGCCCGGCACCAGCTGCGCCTGGTTTCCTCTTCCTACACGCTCGGCGGCGCCGACCAGAGCTCGCTGCCGGGACCTCTCAGCGTGCTGCCCGAGGACCGGCGGGTTCCCTCCGAGTTCCCGGAGATCCTGCAACAGGTGCACCTGGAGGGGGGTAAAACCTGCCTCGACGTGCCCGACTCCGACGGCGGCTACCACAGTTTGGAGGTAGAGGAGCAGCAGCAGCAGCGGGATTCCTGGGCCCCAGGAGGCGCCGCCAGTTCGTGGCCTGCGGATTGTAGTGGCGGGGCGCAGGAGCCCCCTCGCCCCAGGGGCGGCAGTCAGGATCGTGATCGTAAGGAGGACCGTCGTGCAGAGGCAACCGCCGAGACCGGGGACTGTGACCTCGAGCAGGACCTACCGGTGGCAGCCAGGCCTGCGTGCAATAACAAACTCATAGATTACATCCTGGGGGGCGCTTGCAGTGGGGAGGAGAGTGCGGAGGAGGAAGAAGAGGACTGGGATGGGGTTGCAATCGAGGACGACGAAGACGACGGGTTTGACAGCGATGGGTTTGACAGTGAGGAGTACGACAGTGGCAGCTCTCTTTCCGAGACAGATACTGAGAGTTTTGATGGGGAAACTATTAGTTTGTGGAACTCTTTCTGTAGCCTAGATCCTTACGACCCTTGGAATTTCACAGCAGCTATTCAGACAGCTAGGAGTGCTCCTCAGGAAGAGACTTCTGGTGGTGAGTCAGCCGATGCAGAACTGGTTGAGGATTCTGCCTCATGGACTGATAATTCTTGGGAGGAAGATGAATGGGAGTCCAGCAGCATAGATGAGTCTGAAAACCTGAAACTGTGGAATTCATTCTGTAACTTGGAAGATCCTTATAACCCTTTCAATTTCAAGGCACAGTTCCAGACTGCCCAAAATAAACAGAAGGGGAAATTTGACTTAAAAGGGTCAAGGATAGGCCTTGAACCCCCACAAGACAGTATATTGATTCGTTGTCAGGTGCATGTGCTTGACAGACAAGACTCTGAGATTATAGAAAATGTGAACTGCAGTGCACTCTCTAGAGAAAAGTGTAAGAAGAAGAAAAAGGTATGTGTTTTGTTTTGTTTTGCAAAAGTACAGCATGCTTAAAATCTATTTGTATTTGTCTTTACAGTGTTCCTTGCCATAGAAGAGAAAGCAGTGATTATATCTGACAGAGTTACTGAAAACATGTTACACCTAATAAACAATGTTAGAAAACTTAGGGCAGAATGGAGCAGCCCATTTGGCTTACTGCTAGCATTGAGGGTAGCCTGTGAGTTCAAAGGTTACCAGCATTAACCTACAGCTTAAATTAGTGAATCATGATACTTCATTAGTTCCTAGTATAATTAAATTCCTTTCCAACTCATTGAAACCTGTCAGTTTTTCCAGGCCAATCTCATGATGGGTAACATGGAATGCAAGATCCCCAACATCTCTTGTGAGGTTTGCATAACTCTCACGTGTTCATTTAATAGTGACCATTTTATTCTTAATAGTGTCAGTGGAAGAAGCATGTCAAATGTCATGTGAAAATGTGAGTCCGTTGTGATAGTAAACTCTTAAGAATCTGAATCACTGGGTGTGTGATTTGCATAATGTGTCATGTCCATACTTTGGATGAAATCACAACACGTGGTGCCATGACAACACCAATATAAATTGGTCAAAGGGAAATTTAGATGTAGAAGGTTAAATTATTTTTTTGTTGAAAAGTGGTTGTTATTTTTAGGGACATTCTGTTTGACCTCTTTGGCAGAAAATTCAAGTCACATGCAGGGTTATATTTTAAATGTTTTAGTGGTTTGTATTTTCGTTATATGCTGTGATCTGCCCTGGGACCTTTGGGTGAATCGTAGGGTACAAATGTTATAAATAAGTAAATACCTCTTGGCATTTTTAACCTAACTGATGGTTATAGATTCAGAGTGACTCGGGGCTTCATGATTGAGAATGTAGAAGGCTAGTGTCCCTGACCATTGTCCATCACTCTTTACTAGATTTCTAGTAAAGTAACACGTAATACACAGTAATACATAATCTTCCCCTTAAATTACTCACAGTGGCTTTTCTGAAAACAATTTTAAAGCCCTTGTGTATTTCTTTCTAGCAACACAGTAAAGAAGCATGGCTCTGAGTGCAATATATAGTACAGTATTACATGACCTGGTAATGATACCCTAGGGAACTACATTTAAATGATGTAAAGATCAAGAAAGGATAAGGCACAAAGGGAAAAGCTGATGTAACTATCTGCCATGCTTGATTTTGCGTAAAGATGAATGATGGATTTCAATGAACTATATTAGAACTAATATGGTTCATTTCACAGATGATGTGGTTTGGCCAGTGAGGTAGCCAAATAGTACTGATAAACTGCTTAATCACTAAAATCCAAAATTTTGTGAAGCATTACAAGAACTTGCCGAAGTGTGCAAATATGGCAAATGCAGCTCACTGTAAAAAGATAAGCCGATAAATGTGAGGAAAATAAAACTATGTTTATATATTTTGGAGGCTTACCTTAACACCAAAACAATAAACCTTGGGTTCAAGGTGGATCAGTTAGATCTCTTTTGAGGGTAAGAAAAGGGCAGGTGAAGGGGAGGGAAGATATATCTCCCATACCGACCTGCCCGTCCCTTAAGATCTAGATGTGAGGCCCTCCTGGTTGTCCCACCACCTTCAATAATGAGGCTGATGGGCACCCAGGAGAGAGCCTTTTCTGAGATGGCCCCCAGACTATGGAATAACCTCCCCCTCAAGAAATAGTGATTCTTGGTGGATCATAGGTATTATGTGAACTCCCTGTGTATGTGTTGTACCTCGTACTAGGGAATGAAGAAAAGATTTTGCATGATTTTCCTTTGAATTGCCAAACCAGGGAGTCTGCAGCAAGGGTTGATCTCACCAAACATTTCCTCTACTCTATGATGCAGTATGTGGTTTGTGGTTCAGACTACAGCTGATCAGCTGCACACTCTTAGTGGATCAGGTTATCAGTGATTACTAGTCAGAATGATTGTACTTGCATTGTTTCCCCCAGAAACCTAGGTAAGCAAAAGTGCATGCTAAACAATTCAGGGATAAGAAGAGATACATTGCATAGATACAGGGTTGCTTTCAAAGCTTTACTCAGTGTCATCACACAGCATGTTATGTTTACCAGAGGAAACTCAAGTTTAAGGCATGAAATGGAATAGAAGACAGATTCAGCGTTACCTTTTGAAATAATGGACTTTGTACAGTATTAACATAATTGGGAGAAGTTCCTAATATATATAAAATTGAGAATGAGGTTAATTGGTTTCCTTCAAGGAACTAATTTCATTGTTACTTTGGTGTGAATGCTATTTAGTACAAGTGTCTTCTAGCCACTACATGAACAACTGTATTTATTTTATTAGATTTATAGGGAAAAACAATTAGAAAAATAGATTCTGCATTAATATGTTTATATATTTTTTCTTATAGGTGACCTTTCTTGAAGAAGTCACGGAATATTATGTAAGCAATGAAGAAGATCGTAAAGGACCTTGGGAAGAATTTGCACGTGATGGTTGTCGATTTCAAAAACGAATTCAAGAAACTGAAAATGCTATTGGATATTGCTTAACATTTGAGCACAGGCAGCGAATATACAAGAAACTCCAAGAACATGTGTTATAAGAGTCTTGTTGTTCTTAGCACCTTAATAAAATATGGAAGTTAAGGGGGTAATGCATTTTATAAGCATCTTACAAGAGCTTCTTACTAAAATGGCAGCAGCCCATAGTGATCTAAAATCAGGGGACAAAAATAATTCTAATATTTCATCGGTACGTTGCCAATAAATGTGGTATGTGTTTGGATGCAGTTTTGAAGCACAGCTTCTATTTGTTATCATAACTTTCCCTTCTATTGCAGACCTTATCTATTTTGGCACAAGCTGATCTAGAGGGGCCTCTCAGTGTGCAGACATGTTCTCCTATTCAAAGATGGGGGAATAAAGACAAATGTATGAGTGTGTATTTTGCACTTTTTTAAAAAGGGGAAATATTTTGCAAATATATTTATTGTGCTTAGAATCCAGCATTACAGTTTTGATTTAAAGTTTTCAAATTGCAGTCTGAGCTTTTTTCTTTTGAAACTCCATCATAATGAAAAATTGGAATGTTCTAATTATTCTTGAAAATATGCTTGTTTTTCATACTTTATAAAACTATTTATTACAAAGATAATCATTAATGTCAAAAAAGACAAGAACTGTGTTAGTTGAGCTACACCTCTCAAAGGCCTTGCAATTTCTAAATAGAAACAAAAAATGCCCTTCAATTAGATTTTTTAAAATTTCAGTATATTGCTGCAGGAAATTTGCTTATATGTCAAACAGTCTTGAGTTTAGAGAAGTGAATGTGCAAGGTTTTTTATATTGGCCATCAGATGGTCAGATATCATTTTAATGCAGCATTCTACTCCTAAGTTAGACTATTGAATCTCTACAGCAGTTCTTTAAAAAAAAGTTATAGAAGCACTAGTTGTTGAGCCACATGGAAAGGATAAGACTAAGTATGAAGATGTAAATGTGATCTGCTCCAATATGCAGATAGTATGATGCATACCAAGAATCAGTGTTATTGTTCATTTTGAAAGTGAAATGAACAATTAACAATTACATATTGTAAAAACCTGGAATGCGTCCAGTTACTGTGTTAAAGATAACAACACAGTAACCGGACACATTCCATGTTTTTACAATATGTAGCTGTTAATTGTTTTTTTTTTGTGTGTGTGTTACTTTAAAGCAGCTTGTTAAAATGCCCAGATAAGCAGCTCTGAATAGCTGAACATGAGATCTGAACACGAGATCTGTTGACTTAACTGTGCAGATTTATAACCATTTTCCTCAATTTCACATAATGCTTCTGGAGCAAGCATTGTAATACTGCAAAAAGGAGCAGTGTTACAAATATTCTGTACTGTATTAAAACCTCACTTAAACCAAGTTTTGAATAGCAGTTAGCTGTCATGTTCTTATTTACCTTCTGAAAAAATAGAATAGTAGTTGCACAAACTTAACCCAAGTCCTTTATTGTAGATCAAGCTAATCTTGAAAACATGTCTTTGCAGCATGTTGATAGAGACTGCTGTAGAACTTCGCAGTCATTGCATTAGGAGGTAAACTAAAGCTAAAGTCATGTATGAGCATCATGAAATTTGACCTCTGGATAGCTATATATGTGGTTGAACTATATCATGGTTTGGGAGCGCTTCTCACGGGCATAAATAGTTTATGGGCTTGTATTTGGACTGTGGCTGAAGTGTCCCCTTTATCCCTTTTCTCTCAACAGCAACTCCCTGTTTGCAGCTCACTGCAAGGAGATGCACTTACCTTGCAACATGAATGTTGATAATAAAAATAGAATTTGATTCCACCTTGATAAGTATTGTCTTAGACTAGTCAGTACAAAATGTTGGGCAGGAAAGAAACCATCAAAAACAGGATAGCAGACTTCTTGAAGCTTAATTCTCTTTTCAAGTCTTTTCCTTTCCATAGACATATTAAATGGTGCTAAACATGAAAGTGAAGATTCTGTTCATGTTTCATGAAAACCTTCTACTTCCAAAACTTTAAATCAAAACCGTAATCAGAGTTTTATTTTTATATTTTAGAAGGCAAAGATTGGGCCAAATAACTTTTCACTTTATACAGATTTAAATGGATTTGATAGTAACTCATTGAGTTTTTTATATTTAAAGTTCTATTTCTGTATATTATAAAGCAATTTAAAAATAATCTGTATAATGTAATAAAGATTTTGCAAGTAACTGTGGCATTGTCTGGAAGATTGACCTGCCAAGAGACTATTGGGATATAGTTGTTATAATGGGAAAAAGCAGTGTATTATAATGGTTTTAAAATTCTGAAATGTTATTTGGCAGAATATTTGGAGGTGTAAAGAGGGAGACCTGTGGGAAGCTCCCAACCAGGTCTCAGGGTGGTCAGATACAGCCTTGTTTCTTTTATTATATATATGGAAATTTCCAACTTATTCTATGGAGCAGGTGAGATATTTAATTTAAAAAAAAACATAAAAATTCAAAACAGTCCTCAAATGCTGTGCCACTCACTAGGACCTACTTGCCAGGGATATACACCCCAGAATCTACATACCAATTTTGGAGAGTCTAGCTCAGCATTGGCCACATCAACAAAACCACCCTGTGAGGTAGGCCATCGAGGCCAAACTTAGGGTGTTTTTCCACTGTCACTAAAAGAACCCATTAAGTTCCCATTAATGGGTACATAATGGCATTTTTGTACCCATTAATGGGTACTTAATGGGTACTTCTAGTGACAGTGGAAAAACACCCCTAGTTTAAATTTGACCTGAGAGTCTTCTGGGGTGGTAGGCAGTTGGTCCCACTCCTTAGGGTTTTTTCTTGCACAGCTTTTGAAAACCAGATTTTTCAGTATCTTTTTTAAAAGTCAGGTCCTTCAAACTGCTTGTTGGATACATCCACATGCTTATTTTCAGTGTGAACACTCATACAACATGGGAATTGTTCAGTTTGATAATATGCCATGTTCATTGTGAACTGAGTAGACAGGACCTAGTTTAACACATCTCTAGACAAGACTAGGCATAGAGATACATGAATGGGAGACTTCAGGTTCTTTGAGCCATTAGTGTGTGCATTTGCAGGCCAGTTGCCCCAAGAGCTGCTCTACCATACTTAGCCTGCATTCACACCTAGGTTTTAATTTGATTTCATTCACTTTCAATGTGAGATAATGCATCAGCAAAGTGTTTTATAACTCAGAAAATTCATCTTTGGATTTGATAACGTGCAAAGAAAATGACTAGTCTCTTTGTTGATGGACTGAAGCTGGATTAAACCATAGGTGTGACTGCAGCTTTACTATCTCAGGACTTGAGTCTTTCCTTTCATGAAGGATTCAATATAGAAGTTATTTGCATTTATAACCTACCATTTACCTTGAAGTGTCAGTGTGGATTACAACCATTAAGATACATTGAATTAAAACCAGTGAAGTCATTTTTTCATGTGAATTTAAGCAGAATTGCAATCAAACTGGAATTTTGCTCCCTGCTCCAACAGCCACTATAAGCACCAGGTAGCTGTTTGTGGTTGAAAACTGATTGATAAAAACATCTGTTCAGAGCTTCCAGGCTACATGGAAAGCTAAAACTTGTCTTCACTTAAGAACATACGGAACTATCATAGCCGAGCATGCTGGGAGGAGTTGAACACGTGAACAGAAGAATCCTTGCTGCTGTGATGTGTAATACGTGGAGTATCATCTAAATGGGGGCAAACCATTTTCTCTTCAGCAGCACTTCACATTGGACTACACATAAAATTTGTACATTTTTAGTGTAATGTCTGAAGGTACCCTTAGTCGCACACATGCTGAACCTTCTCCAACCCCAACTCAGCTACTTCCTTGAGATGTGGGGACCAAAATTGCTCACACCATTCCAGATGCTGTTGTATCGCTAATTTATTTAAGGACATTATAATATTTGCATTTTGTTACTAATACCTTTATTATTCCTGTGCACTGAAGCTACCTCATATCCACAGTACCACATGCCAAAGGTGCATGCGGGTGCATGGAGGGACTTAGACCCCCCCATCATACAAATTTCAGTGTCCCAAAAGCAACTCTGAAGCTGCTTCTCCTGCATTAAGATGGGCCTTCTCTGCAATTAAATGGACCACACCTCTGTGCTGTCCTTTTGTGCCTGAACCCAGAGGGTTAGGAAGGCCTTCAAGTGCAGGCACTTCAATACAGCAGCCCTGGGGATGGCAGTGGAACCTGCAGGCTGGCACTTCTGACTTTGTGCATGTGACAGCAGTCAGGATGGATGGAACTATTAGGTGGGGCCCAAGAGCCCACAGTGGTGGGGGTGCAATTCTCTGTCAGGTAGTTGCCCAGGGCCCCAGCTCACTGACAAGACTGCTCAGGATGGCAAATCGCCCCTTGACTTTGTACTGAATTTTGCTGTGCTACTGATTAAAAGTGAGGTTCAGCTGACACTTTTATCACCCTCATGCTCCACTGTGAGATAGCACTGATAGTATCTGAATCATGTATGATCTGTGTCTGATGTTTGCATGATGAATTCAAGAGTGTATACAGTTGTATGCAGAAGCCACTCTTTGAATCCCATGGCAGTTTTTCACCATATCTACCTCTGTCATGTGGCCTTCCAGAAAACTGGATCGCAGCACTGGTGTTTTCAGGCCCAAAAGACATACCCCCTGGTACCAGAAAGTACACACAATTTCCTCAACTGTACAATTAAACGCCTCTAGAGGATCTTGGTAAGCTTCTTCTTCTTCTTCTTCTTCTTCTTCTTCTTCTTCTTCTTCTTCTTCTTCTTCTTCTTCTTCTTCTTCTTCTTCTACTACTACTACTACTACTACTACCACCACCACCACCACCACCACCACCTTTGGGTTGTAAACGTTGTACCCTAACCCTACCAAACTGTTTCAAGCAATTCTTTATAGAAGATCACTATATGCAAAAAGCGAACCAGAGACTAGCCCTGTAACATAGTCTGATATGAACTTTGCCTCTCTTTACTTGCAAATTTAGGACAGTATACAGTATCATCTTTCAGAAATATCATTTGTTCAGCCCAACATATAAGCTCTGCAAGGAATGTATTAAAACGGGTGTTAAAATGCTTTCACTACAATGCATTTCTGTGTCATCAGGTCTTAACAAAGGTTATATATATATATATCTTCCAAGCCAATAAATTGCTAGCAAATTTCACCCTGAGAGATCCTATGGTTTTAACTAATTAAAGGGAAAAAAACCTTACCTTGCCATACCTGTTTATTACCAGCAGAGGGTAGGTTACACTTCTGCTGGCAGTTTTACTATTTATTCTCAAAAGGTTTATTGAATTATAAAATCATAATTTAACACACTGAGTTTCCTTTTCTTGGTGCACAGGGTGTATGGGTGCGTGAACACAAGCATAAACACACTGCATTACATCTTTTCTGTTCCTTAGTCTCATTTGTGTTATTTAAAAAGATCTTTTTGGTGTCTGTGAAACAGGTACCAATTAAGAACTTGTCATTTTTTAAATGTTAAGCCTTTCTGTTCAAAGTTTTGTAATTCTTTCCTTGCTTTTAGTGATACACTGCTCTGATTTCATTTCATATGAAAATTTCCTTCTGATTCATAGATTAACTACTGTATAACTCAGTTAATCTGCCTCATGTCTTTGCTACAGCCTACCATTTTGAATAAATAGGGTTGTTCCTCAGGCTCTTGCACGCTGTGAATGTGAACTATTCAAGTGAGAAAAAAGTATAAAAGAATTATTCCTAGGACAATATCATAAACTACAGAATCACAAGGTAAATGGTAAAAATTCATACAAAATAAATTAAAATAAATTGAAGAGTCCTTGACAAGATTACAGCTGGTCTCTCTCTCTCACACACACACACACACAGACACACACGGACGCACACACGAGAGAACATTCAGTCAGTCTCTGTGTGGTATAGATTCCTGATTTGGGTGGACTTCAGAGAGGCAAGCAAAAAGTGACAGCAGGGGGGCTGGAAAAATGCAGAGGATGGAGGCAGGAAGGAGGAAACCCCTGGCCATGCCCACTGCACTATACTTCAGCTGAAGTTGCTAGCCCCACACCTCCCTGCTTCTTTTATCCTCCCAGAATGTAGGAGGCAAACCAATCAGATTTGAAGCAGGAAAAATTGATTCTGGGCAGAGTCAGATTGCTTCAAGGGGCCCCAGTAGCTGAACTTTTGACCTGGCTTGCTGTTTGATGAGTTAAGTTTGTCTTTACAATAGCTGTCACTTGAGATAAGCAGCAGTTTCCACCTGGGCATCTTGGCAAACAAAAAGCTGTCTGGGTGCTAATGATTTCCCATTGAGTTGGTAGACAGCTATGTATATGTGAAACTCAAGGGTGAATCCTTTGTCTGTTTTAGCATTTCCAGGAAGTTCTGTTCCAAATTCTCC
>MTQE01001134.1:69551011-69564199 GCA_014337955.1 Aspidoscelis marmoratus | reverse complement strand
TTCTGCTGCTGAAGGAGCAGAGGGGAGGGGCGCTCTTGGGGTTGACTGTCCAAGCTTTTGTCCCCAGAGCTGTCTGTGTGCTCCTCCAAAACTGGCCTCAGACCCTCAGCGTCTGCAGCAGTGTGCCCCTGTTGCTGCCCAGGCTGTTGCATTATTGCAACTGTGCCCTCCGCCTTCGAGGAGACTGGAGGGGCATGACAAGGCATGACAACATATGAATGTTGACAACATTGGTATGTGCACATACACATCTTCCCCACATCTGTACATATCTGTATGCATCTGTACACGTCCGTATGCACCCTGTAGTTGTCCTGTATGCAATCCCTTTTCATCCCACAGATCTGAACAAATGTGTACAGATGAGGGAAAGATGCGGTTCTTCAAGTACACATTGTGTATGAATGTCCAGATAATTCAAATGAATAGATCCAAAGTTTGAAATTTGATTTGAATGTTTGCATTCAAATTTTGGGACATTCTCTTCAAGTTTGAATGTCAAAATTTGGCACACTCGATCAGATTTCAAATGCCTACGAATATTTGTGCATATCCCTACAAGAGATAAGGTTTGGGGCCATTATTTTTTTTGAAGTGATGCTTCTTGCTTAGCCTTCAGCATAGTTCTTCTATTAATGCTGAGAATGTGTTTGCAAACATCTTTTCTAATAGCAGTCTTAAAATGGGTCTTGTGTGTCTATGTGTGTGATTTCAATGCAAAACTCTTATTTTGGGAAAAGCCTGTCCTGCATTGGTTCCGTGTACTGATATTCCACACAAATAAGTATGTTGGGGGAAATCTTTTATTATGTTTTTCTAAATGTGCAGGATTCATATATTTGCTGTTCCTTGTTGGTGTCATACACTAATTGGGCAATAGAGAGCCCATCTATCTGAAGATACAGAGCATGTGCTTTCATGAAAAGTCCAGTTTTCTCTTAACTGCATCTACCACTGTGGTATCCCACTGGTTGCCTGTTAATCTGCCTTGGACCTGTTTTTGAGAAACCCTCATAGGATTGAATTCATATGTGGAGCCAATAGTAGCAATATTGCCAAATCCACTTTAATTAAACACATTCCCAGCACACATTCCTGTTGATCTCTTTTTGTGCATGTGTTTTGGAGTCTTTGAAAGGCTTGTGCAGAATTAGCTCCATATCAGTTCATTTATGGGCACGGGCATGCTCCTCTCCACTTCTTATCTGGGAAAATCAGGTTTGATTCTGCCCTCCCCCATGAAGCCAGCTGGGTGATCTTGGGCAAGTCACAGCTCTCTTCTGAGTTCTCACAGCCCCACCTACTTCACAAGGTGTTCTGTTGTGGGGAGAAGAATAGAAAAGCTTTGTCAGCTGCTTTGAATCCCCTTAAATGGGTGAGAAATGTGGGGTAGAAAAGCCAATTCTCTTCTCCTCCTCTTCTGCACTTTTAAGTCATCATCTCAAAGTTGTAAGTCTACTGGAAACTTCCAACACATTCCCTCTGCCCTACAGTTTTTAAACCAAGAGCGGCAGCATCAATGGGCAGAGTACCTGCCTCTCTCTCTTTTCCTTTTATATGTCTTAAAACTTCATAGCTTTCCTTTTTTGAAAAAAAAAATCAGTGTTGCATGGAATATTGGTCTTAACCTGTGAGGTGGCAGCAGCTGCATGGTGTTGCTGATGATCATGATGGTAACCTCTGAGCTGTGGCTGACTCCAGTTAACTGCATGGGCCCCTCCATAGGCCCCTCCATGCATTTTGCATGGCCACCTCCACAACCCCCTCTATGTAATTTTCTTGGAAGAGATATAGAAGAGGTTCACCATGGCCTACTGCCAAGGAGAGGCTAAGGATCAAACTGGCAACCCTCTGTTTTCTGGGCAAACTGCCCTACCACTGCACTACAATAGCTTCCTTTGAAATGGCAATACTTAGATCAAAGTTAGGGGAAAAGGGAGTTCTCAGAGATACTGCAGTGCCTTTCCTTTTGTCACCCAGAAAGATGGGCTGCCTTTCAAGCTGAAAGTTTCAGCTCAGGAAAAGAAGAGGTTAAAGGACACCATTGTGTACAGTGACCAGAGAAGAATTTAAAGGGGTTGGAGGGATGTTCTCCTTCATGTCTTTTCTTTGATGGAAAACATTTTTTTAAAAAAGTTTTGGAGCTGTAGTAAAGGGCATCCATTGTGACTGTGGTTAACATAAGGAAATCCAAAACTCTTTCCTGATTGGAAAGTCCACAGATAAAATGGATACAAATGAAAAGGTGGGAGCAGTCAAAACTGAAGATGGACTGTAGAAGTTTTAAAGTGGAGGTGTGGCCACAGCCTCTGAATCACCACAGAGGTACTTTTTAATTTTTTAAAAAATGCATGTGATCACAGCTTTAATTGAATCTTTGTAAGTCCCACTTTGGAGGGAGAATTTCACAAGATGAAGTCACTTTCTCCTGTTTATTCCCAGATGAGCCACTCCAGCCTTGTCAACTGACCTCAGGGATAGGAGAGCTCTAACAGGGAGGAGGCATAAGTTGTGAACAGAAATATCTCAATTCAGCTATTAATGCTCCTCCCGAGCATTGAATGGTTTCTTGTGTGTGAGATGCTAATATGGAAATCAATCACTAAAAATTCATTTGCTGCACTTTACAGTGATGAAACAAAATCTACCTGCTGGACCCATCCAAGCAATGGCTGCCCCATCCAGAGTGGTCACTTCACTTATCCAGGTAGGGGGGAAACTTGGTTTTATGATGCTGCTGTTGATTTCATCATAATAACAGATGTCCTGATGTCAGCAATTCTTCTCCCTTGTTAATGATGTGACCATAAAAACATCATCAGTGTGTGGGAGAAGGTTGCCTTATGCTTCTTTCCCTGGCACACACGTAGGCACTTAGACCCTGCCTTTTTATTTTATTGTATTTTAACTACACTACTGAAATTTGCATCAAGTAAAATTAAAACACCTAACTATTACATTTATCAATTATCTACTATACTACATTGACTTCCAGTCTTCTCTGAGTTGCTCTTATTCATAATAAACGTTTGTTCTCCTCTAGTCTGTCTTCTTTTCCTCCTGGTCCATCTTCACAAGTTACTCACCAAATCCTGTAATAAGTTCCTCTCCATTCTTTATAAATAGTCAATAAAAGGTTGCCAATTCTTTTAAAAGTTCAGCACTGTCTTCTCTTTTAAAATATTCATCACTTTGTCCACTTCTGCTAGCTCCATCATTTTTTAAAATCCAGTTGTCCATAGCTGGGATCTGCCAAATTCCACATTTGCACATATGTAAAGGCAAGTTGTAGTAATAATTTATTGAATTAATACCATATTGATTTAAATTTCTCTCAACTTTTCCTAACAAAAAGAGTCTGGTCTCCACAGAATTCTTCTTCTCAATAATATTTGCATGATATAAAATCCCTGCCTAATACTTTTTTCCTTTAGGACATGGCCATCATATGTGATACAAGGTACCTTCTTGCCACATTCCCAGCACTTATTTGAAATATTATTAAATACTTTAGACAATTTATATGGAGTCATATACAATCAATGAATCATTTTGTTTTTTTAAAAAACCCATTAAATTATAACATGAAATAAATTTGACAACCAGACCCTGTCTAGATATGCAAATATTACTATGGTATTGCAGTAGGCCATCTAGGTTCACATCCCCACCAAGAAAACCTGTTGCCCAGACATGTGGGCAACAACTGCAAGAATTGCAACACAAGTATTACCTGCAGATTTCTGTTGCTACATCTGATTGTGTTGGAGTAAAATCAGTATCCCGACAATCAATTTCTGACTTCCTTAACACATCTGTCACATCCACCTTTAGGAGACCTCTTAGCTGTGCAAAATTTTATTTCTGATTGCTTTAAATATATGAAATTTCCATTGTGCGGTTGATGACCTGTATGTAGAGTTGGGCAACATATATCCATTATTTTAAAAACGTCTTGGGTATGGATGAAGGTATGTCTGAAACTAATAGAAACACGTGCAGCTTCTGTGCTAGTAGCAGCTAATCTCTGGCATAAATTCAACATTATTAGGATTATTATACTGTACATCGCAGTGCAAGCTGCTCTGAAAACTATTGAGAACATTCTGAGAGGAGGTTCTTTTTGGCCTGCATGGCTAAACTCTTAAGCCTCAGGCACCCACAGGAGTCATGGCAAGGGTAGTTCCTGGGAAGGGAAGGCTGCCTGGAGTAAACTTGCAATGTGGAGCTTTTCTTAAGTCCAGCTCCAATATATTTTGCATGCAAAACCAACTGCAGGGTCCCTTAAAGTGCAGGACCTTGAGGAATATTCCATTCTCTGATGTCACCCACCTTTCCCCTATCATTAAAACATTGTTTTAGGAAAGAGATGCAGCCAGCCAGAAGCACAATAGTCCTTGTGAGAGAACCCTCATTTTGCCAGCTACCTAGAAGGGGTGGTCTTGTGGCATATTTGAATGGCTCCTGAGCTTGATGTTTGGTCTCCATGGCATGAGGGTTCTGTTTTGCTTCCTTTGGTGGGATCCATTCCAACCTAGTTATACCACAGCTGGTAGTTGTCTTATGCACACTTTTTTAGAAATAAGCACCATCAGACTCAGGCTATATCTACATAGAGAGAAAAAGCAGCTCAAAGTAGCTTAGATGTGGTAGCATCCATACATGTTTGCCTCTAATCCATATTAAAGGGCAGAGAATACCCTTTGGAAGAACAGTTTCAGGTCTTTAATATTTGTTTGAGAGGGAACATTACTGTCCACCTGCTTCCATTTCTAAACTACTTTTGAGTTCTTTTTTTTTTAAGTGTGTGTGTAGATGTAGCCTCTATTGGATTTACACTTCAGCAGACTTCTATAGGAATATATAATAGTTATTAAAGATTATTTTAAAAGCTTTTGCTGGGAAAGAGTAGCTTTGCTTTTTGGCATTTAGACAGTGTGGTTAAAATTCATATCTAGCACCCACATGAAAAAAAAAGTTTCCATGACCTTTGAAATACCTTCAACAGGCAAACATGTTAAAGTTTCCTGTAATATCCACAGCTAGACTGATAATAGAGTCCAATAGGTTCATCGCATGAAAGCAGAAAGCAATGGGTAAGGGGAAGCTGCAAGATGCAGATGGTAAAAATAATTCTTTTGAATGTTAAGGATGAGGAATATAGAAGTTTTTGGAAATTGTGGGGGGGGGGAAATGCATTTTCATTCCATTTGGAAAGCGGCAGGAATTACTACCAGCCATGATAGCTATGTGCCTTTAGGGAATCAGGAGGAATCAGAATGTTTCTGGAGGCCAGCTAGAATAGTGTCTTCACGAGTTCTTAGCCTAGCTCTCTAAAAATTATTTGAATTAGGGAAGGCATGTGATTCCTAGACTACTTTACTCTCTGCTTCTGGTTTCCTTATTCCAAAGGTTTATGGAACCAAGGAAACTCTCAGAAGTTCTCAACAGCACTTTTAGGTATCACACTGTCGATCCTTGATTTATGAGGAGCATATAGGTTCATTTATTTCAGTGTGACTGAAGAACCCACTGAGGGAAATCTGTGCATCATGAAGGGTTAACACCACAGGAGGGTGGGAGAGAACAGTTCCAAAGAATATCCATGCAAGGGCTGTACACTTCTGTCTTAGAGAAGGCAAGGACTGTGGATCAGACACAACAAAACGGGCACCTTATAGGCACCTCAGAGAGACAGCATGTCGCCCTCCTGTTCCCAAACCTTCTATAATCTACCTTTTCTAGCACAGAATGTTCTGGAGGGGGGGGGGACAGGCTATTTTGAGAATAATCCCACCTCAGACTGTCCTCTAAAGCTGCATCAAGACATCACTTATTTATTCTGCTATATTTGGATATTCCAGAATAAATGGATATTCTGGAATATTCATGCTTTATTCTGAAATATCCAAAGATAGTGGAATAAGTAAGTGACATCTAGATGCGGCCTAAGTTGCCTCAGAGGTGCCTTTTTTGTGTGCTGCATTTGATCATAGCCCAAATCACTGGAATTTTAATGCCATAAATTCACTTCACAAAGGGGTTTAATAGGAACAAAGTTTTGCAAACTAGAGTTACATACCATCCAACATGAGAGGGGCACTGATGTGCTGCATTCTTAGATTTGCCTGCTTCCTCTAATGTAGGGATAACATATTAAACAGGGGCCAGGGAATCTGCTTTTTTGGAGGTTGCATAGGAGAGGAAATTTCAGCAGGTGTTACCTGCATGAAAGGTAAAGCTCACTCTCCTGAGAGAGAGAGAATAGTAATGGGTAATATTTTGCAGAAGTTTTGAAAGTCAAAAGCTAGTGTGTGAGTTGGGAGGGGTGAATGCTAGAATGGGTCAGCTTCAGGTGAAGTTTCCTGAGATGCAGCATTCCACACTCTTGATAATCAGGTTTGTGATTGGGAAGCAGATGAGCTGTCAGGCAGGAAGGGCTCTTTCATCAAAGATCCAACGCCTTCACTCTTGAGAGTTCATCTATGGTTGGACTTGGAGATGACCATGAAGTCTATCATATATTTCATATGGTACTCCTACATGGTAGGTAGGGGCACCTGACTTTAGGACATGGAGAAAGAGGAAAAAGCAGCTGCTGCAAGTGAAAGGGGTTGTGGATCCATAGACTTCCTGCTCTGGGTTTGCTTTAGGAAAAGGCACTCTCTTAAGTCTCTTAAGGTAACTCTGATACTAAAAAGCATTATAGCTGGAAACTCACTACCAGTGCTGGGTTTGCCAGCAATAGATTTTAGCACTATTTAGGGATGAAAAAGTAGGGCTGTGGTAGGGTTGCCTACAACATGTGCAGTGCTGTAATGGTGCTATTTTGATCATGTCTGGGTCCACATCCCCATGCAAGCCATTTGGGTCTGATTGGGCATGCATTGGACCAGGTGTGGGACCGAGATCGAATGTTGCCTGTCCCCATGCCATTCCTGGTAACGTGGGCTGGGTGCAGGCTGGGTGGGGATTCAACTGACCCCATGCATACTGCACCAAATCCTGGCACATGGGAGCAGCACCATCTCTTTTCTGCTCCCTCTCTCCTCATTGGAAGCCAGATTGATGTTACACCACTCCTGTGCCGCCTGCTGAAAATGCTACACACACCCCTTAGTGGCACGGAGAAGCCAGGACTGAACAGAAAAAATAATAATTTAAAAAAATCAAAGCTGCTATGAGGTTTGGTGGCAGTTGAGTGGTTGAGTAGTTTTGCACACCTCCACTCCACTCAGGAACTGCGAGAATACCCGGCAAGCTTAAAACAGAGAAAAATCAAGCCATTTTCCTGCCTGCCTTGGTGATCGGGAAATGGGGGGGTGGAATACTTGTATAAAAGAGTCTTGTGGGGCAGCGAAGGCCATTCCACCCCTCATCATTTCAGCTTTAACAGCAAAAGTACACATTTACTCCCCAAAAATCTCAGCACAGGGCAGGAACAGCAAGCACAGGACATGAAACCCAACCTACCACTGATGTGAGTGCCAGTCTCCTTCCCAAATAACCCAGGACCATCCCCATGTACAGGCTCGGCTTACAAAGCGATGTGTGCTGAACCTCCAAACTGTGTGCAGACCTGTTTTTTCCAGTACCAGATTTGGTCCTGGTTTGGTGAACCTGATTTCAATTTGAACCAAAATGTGCACGGGGACATGCCCTCGATGTACTTTTAGTGTCTTTTGACTGTGACATCTTGAGGGGTTGTGACAGAAGGAACTTTGCATTTTTTAACATGTCACTGATGTCTGTTTTTAACTTTTTCAATTTAGAGATGCCTAAAGGCTGGGAGATGGATACCACTTCAAATGGAGCAATTTTTTTTATCAAGTAAGTAAAAGTGTTTTCTTTTCAAATAAGCCAAAGTGATCATCTTTATTTAACAAAAAATATTAATAGACAGCTTGTGTGCAGGGATGCAGGCATGCTTTACAAAGTGATTTTAAAAAGAAAACCAAGGTATTCTCAAATTAAGAAACCTACATGCAGTTTTTGGGGAGTAAGTGTTCAATTGTGTTTCCTTTTCAGTAGATTCCTCTGGCATTGTGCTAAAAATGTCTACAAAATTCAATGTCCTAATTTGCAGAAGACAATTCTTTATTTGAAGGACTTTTCATCCTGTGGATCAGGACTAATAAGGAGGTTCCAAAGACATCAAATAATGGTTGCTGGGAGTTTCTAATGGGAGCCTCATTCTGCCCCACCTTTGATACAAAAGTGTTTTGCATGTTGCTGCTAACTGTCTTACCCAAGTGCCATCCAGTTTAAAGGACTGTAAGTGCTCATACACAATAGAGTATATATCCAAAAATTTTCAAGAATAAAAAATGTTACAAATGTTTGCTTCTGTGAATATAGCATGGACCCTACTGGGTTTTGCACAAGCTACACACATGTAATGTGAACAATCACACAGGGTGTGTGCAAGCTACCACTGAAAAAGATGGAAGGCAAAAGCATTTTGCTTAGCTTTCACTTTAATTAGATTGAGTGTGAGGAAATCTTTCTTGGCTATATATTATTCCATTAAATATGAATTGTGAAGGCAGTGATTTTGTCTATCAGTGTTAGCAAGATTCTCGTGCTGTTCAATGGAGTTCCTTTTTTTAACCAGGAGGGGAATGCAACTGTGTGAATGTGTCTGATCTGTGTTAGATTCATTTCATATCTATTTTGCTTCGAACTCCAACCCATTGTTTAATTGCTTTAGTATTTTTTGTTGTCCTGTGTGCAATATGTGCCTTTGTAATACTGTTTGAGATAACTTCCACCTCTGTAATCAGTACCCACTGATCTGTTAATGCAAATTCAAGGTCCCAGTGTTCTCATTTTGGAGCCCGATAGCTTAGGGAACCAGATCCCCAACCTCTCAATATCCCAGCACTGCACTGGGATTGCCAGACTCTTTCATTTGCAATATGAAGAAAATGCACTGCAAGTCCATGGGAAATTCAGCAGTGATGCCAGGTTTCCCATGATAACGCTCTTACCTTCACATCTGGCCAGGAGCAGATAAAGCCGTCTCACTGGACACTTCTGAGAGTGAGCAAGTGTGCTTAAAAACAAGAAAAGAAACGGGGCAGATACTTTCTTGGCTCCTAAGCGTTCCCAGTGAACTGACTTTTGAATCTAGCTCACCAGAAGCAAAAGCAAGTAAATCTATGCTGGGGTTTGCTGCCCACATCTGGCAGCCCATGGCAAGAGGCAACCACAGGATATTTTTTATATTCTGCACTGTTTGTTGCCACCTGGAGCTAGCATCAGTGGGCACACAAACATTGGAAGCAGTTTTATATTGGACCAGATCACTGGTCTACATCGCTCAATATCTGACACTAGAATTTCAGAGTTCCAGACATCCAGCAATCCTGTTCCTGCCTGAAACATAACCTGGAATCTTTTTTTGCAAATCCAATAGTTGCACCCTTTCCCCATCAAACTCCCATGTTTTGAGACTCTCCAGATGTTTCCCCCATCATAAGTGACTAAAGGAAATACCTTTTTGATGGCCTTTATGGAATCTCCTTCCCAAGAGGATTTTCTGGGAATTTTCTCCAATATGGTTTTCAAAGATATTTTATTTTCCCAAAGTTTGCTTTATATATACATTATGTGGAAGATATTTGTCACAGTCTGTAACCAAATACAATAATACAGCACTTACTTAGAAACACAAAAATCAAATAAGTGCCTTTCTGCACTGCTCCTCTTCTTGTTAGTGAACTTGCCAGAAAGTCATTTAAAAGGCAAATGGCCTTTGAACATCTTTTCCAATGTACAGCTGGTTAGTATTTAGAGTGATTCCAAAGGAAGCAAGTGCACTTGCAACAAATACTGCTGTCTGGAGATACAGCTCCCAGGCAAACTAGTGATCTCTGGTTGTAAGTTTTAGACACAACTGCTACAAGCATCAATACAAAAAGACTTTCCTCTTTTTCTTTTCTTCTCCCAGAGTGTCAGCACAGCGTATTGGGCCTTATTTCAGATTATATCCCAGAAGAAGGGCTTGCCATCTGCATGTGGACATCAGGCTCCTATTCCAGGATATAATTTGGAATAAAGCCCAATGCTGTAACCGTCTCAGAGTATGACCTACATGGCCTTGCACTCAAATCCCCATTTAGCTATGTAAGCACACTGAGTGATGGCTCATACTGGCCTACTTCACAGGTTTGTTGTGAGGCTAAAATATACTATTTTGAGCTCTTCCTCGGTAGAAAATGGCATATAAATGTCCATTTTTAATTGCTGTATCCTAACTGAACTGGTACATGCCTTCTCTTGACTAGTTTGCTGGAAGTCACTACATTTACACATTCTTCTGTTTAGTCCACAAAAAGTTTAATTTCATTGCTCATCATGTGAAGCTATTTCCCACAAGGTGGTGCCAAAGTTCACAACAAATCTAAAATGATTTACAAAATCCAAAATGATAATACATATTCCCCCATTCATGTAATGTGCCTTAGCGATCCAAATGATCAGCCCCTAGTTTCACTCAGGACTGCATAAAGTCCTCCTGAGCATCTCAATAAGATTAGGGGCATCTAAACGATCATACATACATACAAGAAAAATGGACAACAGAGATGTAGCCTATGTCTCCAAATATTGAAGAAAACCAAAGTAATCTAATACCATAACCACATTTACTTTCAGTATTTGGGTATGGGATAGGCTGCTCTGTACCAGAATGAGCAAACTGTCCCAAGAAGTGATGGGTTGCTGTTCATGTGAAACATGGCCATCTTGTTGGGACAGTCTGTTTTGCAAAAAGGCCAGGAGCTGCTAAGGGTCCATTTCAGCTGCATTGCAACACTAAAATGATCCCTGAGGTCATCTTTATTGCCTTGAAAAAGAGGACTACCGGTAGACCTCATCAAGGCACTATCCTGTGCAGACAGAGCATACTAAGAGGGGAAGGGACCTCTCTAGTCTGTTCCAAGATATGGATGAAAGAGGACCATGGTCCAGTCTATTGTACAGTGTGGAAAGGCCCTTAGAGAAATTAAACACAGAATGAATTACTCTTGACAATTCCATACTGGAACTGCTGGCAATCTTTTACCATGCATCTGAATGTGATGCATGTACAGAAAGCTCTTCTGATTTGGAAAGATTACATGGAAGAGTAAGACAAATTCAGGTGGACTGTATTGTATTGTGGAGGATATAATACCTTTCCCCTCTCATTTCTCTCTCTCTCTCTTTTATGAATAGTTTGCAATCTTTCATCTGTTTATTGTATTTATATTTTATGCCCAAAGGGTGATAGGTTCTAATGCATTTTAAAATGAGATGCTTCTGTGTTTTTAGGAGAGTAGATTTGGTAGTCTTGCGAGGCATGTGTAGCAATGCTTTTTCATCCTACCTTTTCCCCTTGGACGTAACTGAGCACCATGCTCACTTTCGGGGTATTTCAGGATATTCATGTTGGCAGGGAAGAAGTTAATTCCTGTATTTATCTGTTATGTTGGAAGGGCTTGGCAATATGGGGCACCAAGGAGCAAAACATTAAGTGAAAGCCAATCTATCCCTATCAGTCCTTAAAGCTTTGAGGAGATTAGAGGCTCAAGCCTGGTTATTTTGCTTTCCCATGACCCCTGCCTCTACCATCTGTAGCACCAACTCTGCCCCTTCAGAAAGAGCAGCTTTGATGCCAGCTCTCTGAAGTGCATCTCTGTCAAGTGGCTTCTAAGCCAAGGGTGATCTGAAATGAAAACCATAAGAGGGGCTGGCTGTCAGAGCTCTACCATTATTTGTTTGCAAACAAATGCATAATCCAGCCTGAATTATAAATAATTCCAGGGCAGAGAGCAAGTGCAAACATGAAAAGAACACTGTCATAAAATCTTCTAATGATAAAATCGATGCAACTTGGTTTCAAGTTCAAAATCCATAAATAAAATGAAACTGAAGGTAAAGCCTGCAGGAATCAATGGATCTTCAGCTGGTGCTGAAAGGAAAACACTGAAGAGAACCATGGTGCCAAACAGCAAGAAGAGGTTCTCCGGCAATTCTCAATTCATGAATAGGCCTAGATGAGAGAAGAGGGTGCTCAGGCTTAGTATCCAGGGTGCTTTGGAGAGTCAGGCAATGGCAGTTCAGTACCAAATGACTGGTGATGCTCTATAAAGCTGATGGGTAGGAGAGTCGGATCAGACAAGGGGAAGTATTTCTTCACCCAGAGGGTCATCAGTCTATGGAATTTGCTGCCAGAAGAGGTGGTGACAGCTACCAGCCTAGATGGCTTTAAGAAAATGTTGGACAAATTTATGGATGACAGATGCATCAATGGCTACTAGAATGGATGCCTAGTTACATCTTTCAGGCTGGGGGGGCGGGGAAGCAGGATGCTTCTAAGGCCATTTGCTGGTATTTGAGAGCAAGAAAAGGTTTACCCTTGTCTCTGCTTGAGATGCTCATGGGCAACTGGTGTGCCACTGTGTGGGACAGGATGCTGGATTAGATGGGTTGTGGCCTGATTCATCAGGGCTCCTCTTATGTTCCTATGTGGAGACCACAAAGAGAAAGAAAACAACAGAGGATGTGTGCCATTGCTTCTTAAGCTAGCCTGCTGGGTCTCACAAATATAGCATTCCCATTGCTGAGGTCTGGTTGGAACTGGGATGAGGCCAGAGGGAAGAGAATTACTCCCTTTCTGCTTTTTGCATGCAGTGGAATATCTTGAGGCCTCTCTGATATATATGCAGTAATAGATTCTAACATGACATGTTCATCATTTAGTCATACCAGAAACACAGTCACAGCAGTATATACATCTCCTCCAAGTCACCCTTAGAGTGAGAGAGTGGGGCTTGACTAGAGGGGCTTCGACTGTTGTTGTTGTTGCTGCTGCTGCTGCTGGCGCTTCAGTTCCTGTCTGCAAGATCTAATGGTGGAACTATTACTGTTGCTGTAGTGATTCTGGTTATGGGGAGTGTGTGCTTGTGCCTCACAGGAATGGGCCCAAGGCAGCCAGGAACAATTAATGACACCTGCCAGTGCTGCAGGCCTATGTAGGCTCACTGTTTGAAGCCTTGGTTCTGCCAGAAGCTCCCAATGCTGAAGAAGATCCATAGAGGGACAGACTGGGGTCTGACTGTATGAGCTTGTCCCTGTTGCTTCAGCTCCTGACTCCAAGGCTGCATCCCCAAAAGACTTATTTACTTCTCCACTGTCACTCTA
>MTQE01001134.1:69539709-69550204 GCA_014337955.1 Aspidoscelis marmoratus | reverse complement strand
AAGGAGAGTCTTGGCAGACTTTTTATTCCTTGGGGACAGGCCCCAAGATCTACCGGTGGGACCATTGTTGCTTTTTAGAAATGGGCCCAGGCAGCTGGAAGCCATTAATAACATTAGGCAGCTCTGCAGGCCCATATAAGCTTGCTACTTATGGTGGCAGGCCTTCCACTGATGGTGTCACCTCCAAAAGGGCATGCCCCTTTGGGGAAAGGGAAGGCATTGGCCACTCCACTTGATATAGGACCTTAGGGATCTGTGGGAGAGTTAGGTTGGATGGTGCCAGTTTTAATTTGCTTTTTAATTCATTTAATTGTTTAGCTTAGTTATAGTATCTGTGTTGAGGAATGGGAATAATATGCCAAGGCAAGGAAGGAAAGAGGTGGGAATTTTCACTGGGGACAAACATCACTGTGGTGTTGGGGATGGGGAGGCATGGTTCTGGGAGGCAAGAGACTTGGTTTAGGAGAAGGAGTGCTAGATGTATTAAAGCTATCATTCTTTCTGGCTTGTCTTCCAACTGGCAGTTTGTGGATACCTGTCAACTGGTCTACTGGTTTGGTTCTGTTGCTCTTAAATGATAAATCAGTCCAGAATAAAACATCAGTCATCCATGATTTGATCCTGGATGAAGGAGCCTACTTTGCCTCAGGAGAGTAATGATCAATAGTGACAGTCCTTTGCCTTTGAAGCAGGATAGCAGGACCAAAATAAATAAATCTGAGGTACTATTTCCCATCTCTCCACCCTTTATGGTACAATTCTGAAGTGAGTAAACATCTGAGCTATATATCTGGGTAAACATGCAGAAGACTGCACTGTGAAGCATCACCGCACTACTGTTCCAATGTCCATTGTTAAGCACAGCCCATTTCCGGATCTGGTAGCAGGTTTCTTTCAGTAATACAACAGTGTCTGTTCTGTTGCTATCTTTTCCTGAGATCAGAGGCTAGTTTCTTTGGGCTGAATAGCCTGATTTCAACCCAGGGATTTAGTGTGCAATTCAGAACCTAGTCTCTGTCTCATTCATCCATCCATCCATTCATTCAGTGCGTAGCAAGAGTGACTATACTCATCTGGTGATGTTTATTTGCTGCAGTGGTAGTGAGGAGGATTTGTTCCAGCTCCATGATTTGACATGGCTCTCTTACCCTGCCATCAGCAGGCATTTTTAAAAGGCAGCTGTATAATGAAATCATTAAAAAAAAACACCCCATAAAGTAATAGAACAGAAAAGAAATGCCTTAAGTAAGTGAACTGAGAGGAATTTCATGTGAACATGCAATTGTGCCTGTGAGGGTGCAGCTGCCAAGACTGTGTTTTGCAAATGCACCATGAGCATAGGAATTACACCTGCATTGCTACGGCGATCTTCTGCACTGGCATGTGATTCAAGTTTACTGTTTGGTGTGGTGAGTTTGGAGCTGGGTCCAGCAGAAAATACAGGCTGAGACAAAATAAAATGAAGACTCAGATCACCAGAGACTAGGCTGTTCCAATCTGCAGGATTTTGGTCCACAGTTTTTTGGATTCGTGGCAAGAAGGCTCAGACCTTTGGACCATACATCTGACTAGGGGGCAAGGTACGGGGCTCCATTGCACCAGCTATCTGTGACCATTAAAGTTCCTGGATTGCATGGATGGGGAAGAAGCATTGAAGAAGGATGCTGATGCAGCGCCTTTTCATATTGGATCAGGAAGAGTTAAATCCACTCTGGTACTATTTACTCCTTGCGCTAAATGACAGCTCGGGCAACACGTGACTTTTAAATCCCCTGGAGAGCGAATGGAGCATGCCCAGCTCTGGCTCCTGGGGAAGGATGTTGGATTCAGCAGCAGCAGCAGCAGCAGCAACAGCAACAGCAACAGCATCATCATCTTTTTCTTCTTGCTCTGTCGAGCCAGATGATGAATGGAAGGAAGAGTGATTAGCAGGAAAGGAGCAGAGAAGTAAGAAAGCCAAAGAGGGCAGGAGAAGGTGGAGGCGGCATCTGCTCTGCAAGAGGCAGGAGGAGAAGAAGAAAAGATTCCTTGCTGGAAGTGGCAGAACTGGTAATCGCCATGGCTTGGAATCTACTAACCGGGAGACGAACTGCATGAAGCCATTGCACCGTAAGTGCTTCTATGACTGTGTGTCTTTAATGCGTGCTAAAGGTAGACCCTTGGGTTAGTGGGAGCAGCCAACCAGCAGCCTCTCACAAAAACACTTTGCGTAGATTCATAGAGGATGCTAATTCAAGCAAGAGACGTAATTCCAAGCTTAAGAATTCATCATGCAGAGGAGGGGAAAGGAAGAGGAACCGCTAGATGCTCGGCTTGCATCCTCCCTTTTGCACTTTGGATGGGCATCAAACTGGGGCGTGCAGAGAATCCTGCTGAGCCTGCCTGCCTGCCTGGCAAAGCTAGGCTATGTGTGTTTGTGTGTGTGTCTTGCTGCCGCTGGGCATGGACACTGCCTGCTAAAGGACTGCAAGGGGAGCTTAGCAGTTCTCGTGGCCCAAGGGTATATATGTGTCTATTTGTGTTTATTGTGTGTTGGTGGGGAGGGAATCAGAGAGGTGACACTGTGCCCCCCGGTACTGGAATACCCCACTGAGCTTATCTATCTCCTTCAATAGGTTCTGACAGTCTTTCCATGCCAGAGATTTGACTCTGTTAAGAAAAGGCTGGGGGGAATCTTTGCAGCCATTGCCAGCCAAAGGCTTCTTGAGTGTGTGGCCTTGGAGGGAAGAATGCATGTTGGCTTGGTCAGAAGAGAGATGATTCAGGGAGAGTTGGGGAGCTGTGATTGCCTTTGCGTAATATTCTGGGGAGGCATCTTGAATGATTAAGTGCTGAAAACTCAGTCAGGGAGAAGCAAAAACAACCTTTCTAACCTTCTCACAATGAGCATCCAGCAAAGGAAATGAGGCAGTACTAGACAAAGATTGCAGAGTCCTGGTGTAATGTAACTTAAGGCTAATTGAGCACTTTGGGGCTTACTTCTGGGAGAGTATGAAAAGAACTGCAGTGAAAATGAGGCCTGCTCCTTTATTGGTTGTATGCATTGTATATACATGCAAGGTGTTCATTGGACAGGCTATCAAGCTTTGTGTCTGATAAAAGCTTCTTCCTTTTAAGAATCATTGTGATATAAGAAGGAAATGTTTGTTTCTGAGAGGTAATCCATTAATTCTCCCTTCAATTTATTGACGATCCTAGCAATCTCAAAGAGATAAGGCAGTTTCAGTTCAGGGGATTCACCCAGCTGCTCTAACTTTGGCCTTGTATTCTTTTTTATTTGTTGTTTTGCTTTCCTTTTGAAAACTGATTTCATTCCTCATCCCACTCTGAGTTTTCATAAAAATGCATTTGGGCTAAGCATTTAGTTGGTGTGGAAATGAGAACTCTTTGTGTATCTTGAAATAAACCTCTCTCTGATCCTTTGGAATGAGACATGGGTAAGATAATGAATGGTGACATTTGGCTGCTTCTGCTGTCCATTCCTAGATGTATTTTCATTGCGCGCCCATACCTGGTCACAAAGGGAAATACATTCTCATAAAAAGGAGCTATGTGGCAGGAATTGGCAATAGTCCAGGACTTAGAAGCAACAGAGCTGATTCTGAGCCCTTAGTATAAGTTTTGGAGATTTCCTGGCATTGTAATTCTTCTAAATCTCTCTGTTTAAAGCCACTAACTATCAGTGTTCCAAGCAAGAACAGCTCAGAAAATCAAAGGCCCTTTCTGCACTTACCTGCACTTGGTTGGGATAAGTGAGTCTGGAGTAGTGAACACAGGAACAATCAGTACCGTCTGTCTGCATCAGTGGTGCTGTTCTGGAATGGCCCAGCTTGCATGAGCTTCAGAACTGCACCCCCATGCCTCCAAGGGTTCCTACAAAGGTTCCTAGCCTCAGGTCCTTTGGAGGGTCCTTTTTTAAAGATACCCACAGTAGTCCTAAATGTGGTAAGCATACCATGTTCTGGATCAGAGCTGTGCTGATTTGCTGGAAGACCCTCTTAAACAGGTCTACCAATTTAAGATAAAGGCCTCCTTAATCTGGATCATGCTCTGATGGAACAGAGCAGCTGGGGATGCTCACTCATAGACCCACAATAACATCCAGATCTATGAGGTCTAGAAGTCTACAACATTAACCCTTAATATGTATTAAGCTTTGGTTGATGCTCATCTTATACTGTTGTGAAGCGCTAGTTCTGTTGTCATGGAATCCTACTGCCCCATACCAGATCTGTGGTTCAGGGCAGAAGGGAACGGTAAGGTGTTTTTCTTCTTTTTCTTTACACTTACAGAATTAAGAATTTATTTGCCTTTAACTCTCATCTCCATCATGAGGATGTGCTTTAATCAGATTGCAGTCTTGATTTACTGCAATCAATTGAGTTTGAAGCTCAAATTCTATTCCTAGGAAAGCTTGCTCTTTTTTCCTTTCTCTCATCACTTACAGACAGTAATCTAGTCTACTGTTTCTATCAGCAGACACAACAAAAGCTCTAATTCATATCTTCTATTATTAGAGATGCAGCAGTCTTCCATGGCCTAATAACACAAACCACTTAAGCCGGGATACAGATAAGCTGATTTCGCGTCATTATGCATTTTAACACCCCAGTCCTAAAACCATTACTTGGAAGTAAGACTGATTTCAATGAGGCTTGTAATGTGTTTAGTCAAGATGAGGGTTTAATATGTGCTGCATTTCCAAGTAAGCATTATGTGGATCATGAGTCTAACAGTCTGATCAAAGCAACAATGTGGTAAAAGTCTGCATGCTGGATAAATCAATCCCAGTATAGTATTCTTAGTCCATTTGCTTTATAAACAATTTTTATTATCAAAGTGTGAAGAAATCCAGAAAAAGCTTACTAAGAATTATCCTCAGTAGATCCTCTTCAAACTGGAGATAAGTTTTGAATAGGATGTTGTTGGCCAAGCATATCTGGATAGTAAGACAGATGATTTAAAATAAATAAATAAATTTGCAAATAGAATTAGAGTGGATGGAGCAACAAACTCCTAGGAGATAAAATCAAAATAATAAATGGTAGACTGAAAACAGTAGAGAAAATTTCAGCAGAGAAAAAATGTAAAATGTTACACCTTGATCAAGGAAATCAAAGACACACAAAGATGGGGAGTATAGTGCTTGATGACAGCAGCATGCATGAAAACAATCTTTAAAGTCTGCTTGACCACAAACTTAATATGAGTCAGCACTGTGATGTGGCACCAAATAAATAAATAAATAAAAACAAAAATCAATGCAATTCTTTGCTATGTTAGTAGAAGTTCAACTGTTTTTAGTTGAACTGGTTTGGGGCATATTACTTTAAAAGCATTCGAAAGATACCCAAAAGGATGTGTGCTAGGCATGTGCACTGCATTGGGTTCTCTCATCTGAACTGTTGCTTTTCACTCTTTTCTTTTGTTCCTCATGGTGCACCTCATTAGGGAGTAAAGTTAGGAGCCCCTGCCTTTCTGCGGTAGTGGTTTGGCAAGTTCAACTATCCAAATTGTCCTAAGCTGGTTCCAAACCATCTTGGCGCACTTCAGATACTTGAACCAGCTGAACAATTAAGCTGGGAGGCAATGATTGCCCTGTCCTTTGGTTAAATGGGGATACGGTTTTTTTTTTCATACATACTGTTATTGTTTTAATGATGTTTGATTTTAAATGTTGTTACCTGCCCTGAAGACCTCCGGGTACAGGGCTAGATAGATAGATAGATAGATAGATAGATAGATAGATAGATAGATAGATAGATAGATAGATAGATAGATAGATAGATAGATAGATAGATAGATAGATAGATAGGATAGTGTAGTGTAGTGTAGTGTAGTGTAGTGTAGTGTAGTGTAGTGTAGTGTAGTGTAGTGTAGTGTAGTCAAAGTTGTATGCAGCTGGGCAGGGGGAAGACTAGTGGTGATGGTTGGGGAATGTATGGAGAAACAGGAAACAGGATCATGTCTTGTTTTCTGTCATCCTAGAGTGCTGGACAAGAAATAATCAGCTTAATTTAAAAGCCATATTTTGAATACACACAGAGAGATAACTTTATAGTAATTTAATTTGTGCACTGGTACCAATTGCCTAGAGAGGTGGTGGCACCTTTCTTCCTCAAAGTGTTCAAGTGAAGCCTGGGCAGCCATCTTTGAGCACTAACTTGATTTAGATTCCTCCACAGAGCAGGGCATTGTACTGAACTAGCTAAATGTACTGTTTCACTGCTTTGATTCAATAAGGCTGCTGCCAGACATTACTTATTTATTCCACAATCTCTTGATTTACTGGTCTAACGTACATCTGGAATTATCATACATTGTCTGGATGTTACATTGGTACTCTGTGTTTTACCATTTGCTGCAGCAGCAGAGTGATAATACAGCTGTGAGATTTTCCTTCCATGAGACCAACCCTCCTGTCATATGATATAGGTGACCAATAGTATCATGTTAGGTATTTCTGGGTAGTGGTAGCTCACTCTGAACTCTTGCTGAACCTCTCATGCAGTTATCCAGACAGAGCTGCAGTTATGGAATAACAGGTCTATATTGTTCCACTGGTCTGTATTCCAGGACTGTACTGGGAGTACCATGATCATGTCTGGCAAATCAGGATTTTTGATGCAGCCGAATCCTGTTCCTATTAAATTGTTTTGATTCAGGATTTTATTAATTCCTCTTAACTCTGTAGGAAAAGGACTAATTAATAGCCATCTATGCATAGGACATACAGGTTTTCCTCTGACTAATGTACTTCTGCAGATGCTTGTAGTGAATAAAATTCAGCACTGAGATGACCAGGAAAGGAAGCTTTGATAAATGGGAAAAGAGATGTCCCTTCCCAATCCAGCTTCTCTGGCACTCATTAGGCCATTAGAAATGACAAATGTAGGTAGATAAATGCTTCACATTCTTTTATTGGAAACTAGGTTCTCCCCTTCCCCCCAGCTTATCTTTAACCAGTCAGTATGCAGCTGCCACACAGGCAGCCATTGCTATAAAGACTAATTCTGATAACTATAGTTCCGCATTCAGTTTATCTGCCTTCAAAGCATCTTTCCCCAGACCCTTTAGGCTGTAATCTTTTAGAACCGCCAAATAGCCTCTTAAATGGATACATTGTTCTTTCATGTTTAAGCCAGTATCCATTCATGAATAGCTAAAAATAAGCTCGAAAATGTCTTGGTGGTGGTAGCATAGGGTACTAAGATCCTCATCCATTCTCATCTAAGTTGCATCCACCCAAGGACTGCAGATCTCTTAAGAGAAACATGTAATTTGGCTCTATGCTCAGACTCTATGGGTAGGAATGAGAGGGTGCCTAGTATAACCCAACTTTTTAAAAGGGGCTAATGGAAAGACTCAGGGAATTATAGGCCTATCAGCTTACCATTAGTTCTGTGAAACATGGTGGGATCTGAGATGAAAATAAAATTGCTAAACATTTGGAGGTTCAGCTTATCTATGGGAAAGTCTTATCAGCAGGTTTTTCAGGGAGTTAACAAACATGTGGATAAAGATGATCTACTAGGAATAATCTATGTAGATTTTCAGGAAGCTTTTGATAAAGTTACTCATCAGGGCTTTCTTCATCAGCTCATGGGATAAAAGAACAAGGTCTATCATGGATAAGCAACTCAATAAGGAACAGGAAACAAAAGGTAGGAGTAAATGGACATTTCTCACAGTGGGGAGATGATCTCCCCTAAGGTTCTTAGATTGGAAATTTTGAATTAATATGGCAATTCCATACTTGAGTTATCCCGATTCTTCAGAAGTGAAAAACCTGAGCAGTCCCTGGAATCAAATGCAGTTAAATGAACTTGTGAGCTTTTCCAGATACCTTTTTTTCGTGTGGGAGAGTGTAATAGTTTGCATTGAGTTGAGCTTTTGGCCACATTTGGGTGGCCTTATCCAACATGCCAGTTCCCCAACAGGCACTTTGCAGCATCAGTAGACCACCTCCAGCCTTATTGCTAGAGAAAATAAACATGTTTTCTCATTAGCTTTCCATCCCTATCTTAAGGCATGTCAGACAATTTCTGCAGAATGCAGGTTATCCCACATCACACTGACCCACTTGAAGCAACCTGGCCCACAATGACCTGGGCTGCCACTGGTGTACACTAAAGACCACTCACATTGGACCATCAATCTGGACCATCTGCAGTGCTACTTCTGGTGCTGCTTCCACGTGCCTGGCAAAACTGCACCAAGCATAGTATACTGGAACACAGCCTGGGGGCTGTCCACACACAGGTCTCTGGCTCACTATACCAGATAGAATGCTTGTGAATGTGGAGTAGGCAGTAGTGCTTCCCCCCCCCATACTACACTCCAATTCCTCATCCTGTGCTGATGAAGATGTGGCCTCCCAGTAACCAAGCTCACAGTTTCCTGCAACACTGGAAAGGGGGTGTTTGCCCACCTTTATTATTCTTACTAACTGAGGCACCCTTACATGCTATTTCCAAAGAACTCCAGGTATTTTACAAGTATGTTTTGAATGCCTACTTTAGTTTTGACTGACAGTCTGCTACCGTGCCTTATCTTAGGAAATGACATCTGCCCCTTGACCTAGAAAGCTTCTGACCTGTTAATTATGTCTTGGAGCTCTGCTAGGCTTACCATATGCCAGATGGTGGCTATAGTGGTTGAATAATCCACCCAGAAGATCAAAGAGTCAACTGAATCAAAGTATGGTAGATTCTGGCTGGAACAGGTCAGCAAGAATGCAAAATGGACTATGGCTGTGATCAAACAAGCTTAGAAAAGCAGCAGGCATCTGATTTCACAGTATGCATGCTGTACTACAGCCCCATGGAAATGTAGGTGGACTGGAAGATTTTATGTGCTCTTTGTATTTTGGCAGCACTTTCTCCCTGTGTACTGACCTGGGCATCCATGAGTGCCCTTTGCTGGTAAGGAAGCAGAGATGTAGCTGTTGTTAATATAAGGTAGGAAGCGGCACTTTTGAGGACATGTCCTGGACAGCACCACAAAATAGTTCCTGTGTGGATATGGCTTTGCACAAAATGGTCTACCTGGAAGGTGAGGCTGTTTGCAAAATGGCTCTCTTCTTGAAGGAGGTGAAATAAATACAGAATTTCAAAATGGTGCCTGTTTGAAATGTTTTAACCATAAGGGTTTGAAACTAAGAAGTCAACTTTGTCTTGGCTGAGCCCTAGTTTGAGGAGATACCATGGGTAATGGTGAAAAGACATCATATGATATGAAAAAACATGGTATGTCTGAAAGGTCTTTAAAAGGTCTCCTTGCTGATAGGTTTTCAGAGTGGAATTATTTGTTTTCTTTGACTAGGAGAAAGGTTTTCACACTGAGTCTGTTATTGTGCATGTTGGGTAGCCTGGCATTAATGGACCCCCATTGACTTTCTATTCTAGCATTTGGTTGAAATGACAGCCAGAATGAGCCCCATAGGAAGAGTGAGCTGTTTTTCATATAGATGTGGGGGGTGGGGTGGGACCTGAATTAATTACCTCTGGTTTCTCCAAATAGGCTTAGAACTGTCAGGACTAATTCTCTCTTCTGGGGCTTGCAATGCATGGCATCCCCAACAGGGGAAAATACTATCTGGTTGGGGGAAGGGAGCTGCTATGGCACTCACTTCACCCATCCTCTCTCTCCAGTCATTATCATTCTCTTGGAAAGGCTTTCTTCTGCACTGAGAAAAGTGAAATCAGGACAGAGCAAGCTGTGTGACAAATAGCTTTCAAGCAATTGCCATCCTGGTATCAGGCAGCTTGCCAAGCTATTTAAGCCCAATAATAATATAGTTCAACAAATCTGAAGCCACCTAGGAAAAAAAAGGCAGCATTCAGTTTGCTGACAAGTACACATGTTTAATGCTTCATTTTTGGCCTCGAGGAGAATCTCTCTGAAAATTTTAAAATGAATGCGGTTCTCCACTGGATTGTAGATGATGTGCTACTTTCTTCCATCCAACAGAGGGCAGCAATAAAAGCTCTTCATGGAGCTTGATTTTAAACATCCCACTGGATACAGTATTTTGCAAGATGCACCATGCATCCTGATGGGAAAAGGCAATCCTGAGACCTAAAGAATCTCACCAGACACCGGAGGCAATTCTAGGCTTCCCTTTGATGTCTATTTGCAGGCTTCTTTTGTTATAATTCTTCTCACAAATACCTGCAATCCAGCAAAGTCCTCACCCACCTACCTTTTTGTGGACTTGGCTGGCTTCCAGGTATTTGCGAGAGCAATGATAACGAAAGGAACCAGTAGAGAGTGATAAGTGATCACTATTATGGGAAGCTCCAGATTAATTTAAATTGTGGTTTTCTGTTATGTTTAAAAGTGATTTTAATATATTATGACTCTATATTTTCATATGCTTTATAATGTTACTATAAATTTCTGTTGTTCCTCATTTTGATCCCAATGGATAGATGGATGGATGGATAGACAGATAAATAAATAAATAAATAAATAAATAAATAAATAAATAAAT
>MTQE01001134.1:69519063-69529881 GCA_014337955.1 Aspidoscelis marmoratus | reverse complement strand
CTAGATGGGCCATGGCCTGATCCAGCAGGGCTCCTCTTATGTTCTTATATTCTTATGACGTGGTTGGGCCAACAACCCAGCAAATTTAGGGGTCATGATTATTTCAATTTCAGTCACTGCTGGCATGTATCTTGTGGAAGACAGGCTAACCTTAAGGTGAAAAAAAAAGTTACTATTGATGATCAAAATAGAAATAAATGTTCTCTCTCTATATATATTGCAATTTCCTCCTGAATAAAGGAGTGGGGATGTTTGGTTCAAGGCCAGTGATGTAAAGATAATGTTACAAATTTTCAGATGTTGGTAGAGCTGGATAAATTAAAGAAATCTTGAAGTGCACACAGGGATTAAGCAGGTCCACCTGTTAATCTATTAAGAGGCACTGAGATATCAATTTTTTGTACTTCTCAAGAAACCCCAGAGAAATGGGTGTCAATATGATTAGTAATTGGCTTTATTCATATGAGCTGCTGCTGATGTGACTGACAGGGAGTTACTGCTGCACTGTAGGTGGGAGAAGCTCGCACACACCTTCAACATCTATCTGGCTCAGCATGACAAGTGGTGGCCCACAGTCAGCTTCCTTGAATGGGGTACCTTGATAGTAATTCTCCCCACCTTTTGGTAAATGCATCCTTTCCAGAGACTGCGATGGGAAATAGCTAATCACTGAGTGCATCCCACTCTGAATGATCAAAGTTCACTTTTTAACCTGCATGTAGATGCTGGTTTAGAGTGATAGGCTAGGATCTTTTATTCTTAGGGTACAATCCATATGTTGGATTGATTTTTTTCTTCTGTATTTAGATTGGGAGATGTTAAGTCACATCTCATTCTGCTGCTAAGTTTCACTTGTTGACTTTAGAGACAGTTCCTGTCTTTCAGCCTAACCATCCTCAAAGGATTACTGTCAAGATAAGATGCTATCTTGAACTCTTTGGAGAACTGCTGGAGTAAAAAATGTAAGATTATTGGTTCATAAAAGAAGAACGACACCCATCAGCTGTGCAATTCACAGTGCCTGTCTTAAAGACACTGGATTTATTCTCATTAGCATGGGTGGAAAATTAATTAGTTTGTTGACTGTAGTTTAGTTGTGATTATTGCCAGTTTTCATAATATTGTCCTGATTTCTGTAGGGACTTTTCCTTGGGAGGTGTCCTAACGTTGTATCACATACTGAAAAAAACAAATTAAAAAAATACCTATACTTTCACTTGGTTGGTGTGCAAAGTTACCCCACCTTTGATGATGTGAGATAAAGTCAGTGCCTCTTTGGAGAAGCCTTGCTGAAGCAATGTGACCCCCTTTCATTTTAACTGTCCACGTGCTGTGCCCCACATTTGATTCATTAACAGCCTGAAGCTGAGCATATGGGTGAATGCTATCTAGTCAAGGTGATTTGCTAGCATTTAGTTTATTAAGATATACATGGACTGGGTTACCTCTATGCAATTTAATCATTCCTACCTCCTCCCTGAAAACATGGGCTCAGTTGCAGACACATACCCTCTATCTTTCTCAGGGAAAACAGAGGCAAATAATTAATTTAGCCTCTCTGCAGTCTCTGTGTCCTCACTGTTATCTAATGGTCCAACTACTTTCCTGGCTGTATTTCTACTTCTAACGCAGTTAAAGATTTCCCAAAATGTGGAATATGCATGTATGGGTTAGAAGAGGTCTCGCTGCTGCTCCCCTGAATATTCCATTTTATTTTGCAAAATGGGAATGGCAAGATCAGACTTTTGGGGGAGGGATCCATACTTAAAAAGGAGCATTCTCCTCATCCTCTGATCCAGCGATGAGCTGTGATTTCCTCTGTTGCCTGTCCCTCTTCCCCATGCTCTTCACCATTACCACCATTCTAATAAGAAAGAAAGGACTGGCTGAAAGGGGAGGGGAAGGAATAGGAATGAACAGAGCCAGCAGTAGCTCAGGCACATGTAACAAGAGATCAGGCATGTAACAAGTGAAAGTGTCTGGTTTTAATATGCATGGTTAGAGGCAAAGAGGGATTTGCTGACAGCCACTCCAGCATAGATGGATAGGATGTACTTGCTCTGGCAAGCAAGACTGTTGGCCAAGGAAGTTTGGTGATAAAGATCCACTTTGTCATCTTCCCCTTTTTGCCGCACTCCCTGTCATTTAGCATTGCTTTGTTCTGGCAATCCAACACAAAACCACCATTATAACAAAAAGGGAGAGAGGTTTTTAATGACTCTCTACTGCCTTGTTAATCTGGGGTAAGAAATTGTACCACTGTGAATACAAGATGGTAGAGGTGTGTACAGATGGGTTTTTTTTTGCATTCAGTTTAGAGTTGAATCGAATGTTAAAACATGCAATTAGATTTGAATGTTTAAAATCTGAATGCAACAAAAACTGATTCAAATCTGTTACATTTGAATCTATTAGTTTGAATGTTGGATACGAATTTAATGATGCGGATGTATTATATGTATCTGTATGCATCCCGTTTTATCCCATATGCATCCCATTTTCATTCCATATTATAAGTGCAAATGCAAACAGATACGTATAATATTTGTACAGATACATATGTATCTGTACATTCGAATTATTTGAATCATTTGAACGAATGTTTTGGAACATTCAAAATCCATTCAAATGTCTAAATTCGAATGTGAAGACATTCTATTTGAATTCGAATGTCCACATTTGAACAAATTTGATTGGATTTCAAATGTTTAGAATATTCTTGCACATCCCTACAACATGGGGGAGCAAATGGTGAATGAAAACGGCAGCCAAAGGGACTCCATGATCTGATGCGAGGGCAGGTTTATATAGGGGGTGGGGCTTGGATTTCCCACCTCAATGAAGTAATGGTATGACATGCAGACCAGTGTCCAATTGCTGGCTGCAGGGGGAGGGGGTTTTGGTGAGGGGAGGGGAGAGGAGAGGAGAGGAAGCAGGGGGCTTTCCCCATGCCAAGCATGAAGGAATGAGGAATGGGAACGAGCCAGTCCATCTTGTGCCTGCATTTTAAGGTAACAGGTAGAACGATCTGAAATCATTTTCAGTGCTCATATCCTGAGAATTCAGAACATCATAGCTGTGTTGGAACTTAGCCTCTGAGGCACTCCTTTTGTTATGTCTGAATAAGCCTAAGTGCCCAACAAGTGCCCAGAAGATCTACCCCCAAAACTTACCAGAACACCAACAGTTATTCCTCCAATTTCTTCTGCCAAATCCTCATTTCCTTGCTTTGGTTTCAAGAGAGCAGCCTTCTTCCACTTCAGTTCACACCTAAGCTGACTTTTACACACTCAGCCTAACCTAACTTCTTCACCTGGGTAGAGTGTGTATAGGAAGCTTGGAGATACACGTCTCTAATGTGCATGCATTAGGACAGACATGTTTTGAAGGAGTCAGTTTAAGAGATAATTTACAGCTTATTAATGTTCCTTTCTGCTTTGATCATTAGAAGGGGAAACACAAAGAACACTATTTTTGATCATGTAGATTAAAGCCTAGATTTATCAGGTAAATTGGAATTGTCATTTAAAGCATCCTGGCAAATCAGTGAGCAGTGTTTCTAGGGACTTACTGGTGTGCTTATGGATGTCAGCCACTGCTATTTTTTTACTCTTTAATTATATGTATATATAAAAACACAACATTTTCTTGGTTTTTAAGAGAGCTGCCAGTTGCATAAAATATGCTGGCATCTGTCCATACGGGAGCTGGAGCCAATCAACTTGGCCAATGTTATGTCAGGTTTCTGTTGGCCTTTCCTCCAAAAAGGCCAAATTCTTTGGAGATGAAGATGTCCCCAATAGCTGCTTTTAGAAAACCTCTATATTTTCACCAAGGTACTTGGGTTATAGCATTATTTTACCTGATGCTACCAATTTTATTGTTATCTCTAAAATGTTTGATTTTAATTATTACAATTTCCATAAATTCTTGTAAGATAATGTGACCTTATAAGGTGTCAGGACATTAAAAACAGAGAAATCAATAAAAGAAGCATGGCTTCTTGTGGTCATGCCAGCAGCTCATGAGTCAGCTGTCTTATTTCATTACAGTATCATCCAGAAACGTGTAGCACCTTCACCTCCATCCTTTTGTCCTCCTCCATCCCATCTCAGCTTCTTCTTTGGGTGGTAGAAGCCTAGAGGCCTCCACAGCTGCCTGATTGACTCTAATGTTCCACCACCCCCAGCAGCAACTATTCAGACAGGCACTAATTGCAGGAACTAGGGAAAGCAATAATTAAGGGATAATGAGAAGGCTTTTGTTTGAGGCTGGCGTCCTGTACTCATGTCAGCAAACATGCTGCTTGGGTGCTGATCCACCCAGTTCCTCCTCTATTCACACCCAGGACCAGATTAGCTTGCTCATCTTTGGTGGAAATGATGCAATAAGTGCAAAGCGATCCTGGAATCTCGCCAGCACACCCAGCTAGCATACTGATGCCAGAGGTGCTGATGAAAGTGGGAGCTGAATATCTTAAACTTTTAGTTTGTAGTTTAGGGGAATATAAGCAGAGAGTGTTTGAAACTGGTGGCTCTTGCTCATAAGGTCCAGCTATATCTAAGGCTTCATCCAAACATCACTTAGTTATTTGCTAAATTTGGATATTTTGAAATAAAGCATGGAAATTACAGAATCTCCATGCTTTATCCCAGAATATCCAAATATAGCAGATTAAGTAAGCAATGTCTGGATGCAGTCTAAATCTTCACTGCATCTTTGTGAGGGAACAGATCAGCAAAGAGAATAACCAGTTTCTTTCCTCATCACATAATTTAAAAGTTGATTTTCTGGGTTAGATAGTGCTGAAAGAAAACTGCTGGCCACTGCTGATGTCCTCTCTCACGCTCTGTCCAAATGGGGGAATAACCCACACATTGTCACACCCGTTGCCCCACCATAGCCCTAAAAAGCACCAAATACAATTGCTGGAAACCCCAGGACTGGTTGCAGGTTTTCCAGCAATAGTGCTTTTTATTTAACTAGCATCCACCATGCTTGCAGATGTTGTGGTACTGATGCAAGCACCCACTTATTCTGCAGGGGATCAATGGCAGGGGATCAATATCTCGCATTATCCCTTGCTGGTGAGATATTTGGATGGCAACTGGTGGCAACTTCACTCTGAAGGTAGAACATGGATTAAAACTTAGATGTAGCTGGGGCCTATATTTTATCCAGCTTCTTCATAGGATTAATTTTTTTTTCACCAGATCTGTTTCTATGAATAGCTTATATGGAGATCTGTTAGTTAAAAACTGCAAAGATGCTTGAGATTCCTCGTTCATTAGTACATTTATTATGGCACAAGTATGAACTGAGTACACTGCCTTGTACTCATGAAGTGCCACTTTCTGTTGCAGGTAATGAAAGCTGTAGTGGTTGGAACATTTCTAAGTATGAAGATAAACAGCCACAGAACAACCTGTTATCAAAGCTACCAAAAACAAGAACAGGGATGCCTTCAAGTGTCTCTCCAGTCATTGTCACACATAAATGGCTTCAACCCCCAACTTTACTGGAGTTCTTCCCACATTTATGAGATATTTCCTGCCCTTTCCAATGCATCCTAAACACGTTAACCACTATATTTATTAGAAAACAGACTGGTGATTGTAACAACACACATTTGCCTTGCAGAGACTTAGGGTGTTTCTGCATTTGCCACTGAGAAATGGATTTAAGAAAATCCGTTTCTCAGCCATCTGACCTCCCAAGGATCTGTCCCAAATAGGGACAGATCCTCAGAGGCACTGCACATGTGTGGGGAGGCCGGATCGGGTGGCCAGATCCCTTGGGTGCTGTGCCAAAGCCACAGCACCCATTCCAAAAGTCAGCTGGATTCCTGTGCTGCCGATGCCGCCCCCGGAGCCACAGGACTGGAGCAGTCAGCTGCCAGTCACCACACATTTCCAGTGGTGCGTGGGGGAGGGGCTTCTGAGGCAGACTGTCCTGCTTCTGCCGCTCCCAAGATGGTGGCCACAGGGACATCTGTCCCTTCACCTGTCCATGTGCAGAAGTGTCCTGCTTCCACATGGATCAAGGTGAAGGGATGGATTGAAGACCTATTTTTTTTAGGTCTTTGTTTAGATCTGGTTTTTGGTGGCGAGACCTAATTTAGAGATGGATCTCGTGCTCCAAGTGTTCCTAATTGGTGTTGCAATGCGGAAGGTAAGTTTTGAAGTGTTTTAAATGTGTCTTAAACCTCTCGTTAATCCGGTTTCCACGGCCAGTGCAGAAATACCCTTTGAGTGCATCCACACAGGGCTGAAAATGCCTTTCTAATGTGCAGCTGACAGGTTTAACAATTCTCCATTGTGGCTGTGCATTATAGTCCAATACTCTCTCTATATATTTTTTTTTAAAATAGCAGTTTAAAGGATTTTGCTGTAGGGCATTCCATTACCTCCTCATTTTCCTTGTTGTTTGGGTAAATGGAGAACATGCAGACCTGTGATTGATGAGCACATAGGGAGGGAGGGAGCATGTGAACAAGAGAATTTTTGCTGCTGCAATGTCTAAAATATGAAGTATCATCTATAGGTCAGGATAAACCATTTTCTCTCTGGAAGTACTTTACTTCAGAGTATAAGTAAGCTGTGCATTTTTATAGCATTGTCTGGAGGCACTCCTTAACTAATATAAATAGGAGGGCTAGAACATCTGGGAAAAAAAAGATTTTGCTTTTCCTGCAAGGGACTGAAATGGCTAACTCTTTGAAACATATTTTATTTTAACTTCCCTACCTTAGCCACTAGGAAAATGTTCTGGTTACTCCACACTCAGATAAGAATCCACACAGATACAATTGTCCGTGACATTCAGGATTTGGTTTAGGAAAACACCTTGTTATATAAACTCCCTATTGTATAAATTGCTACCATGGAACCAGTGCAATTTCCAGGTCCCCTGTTTTGAATATTTGTGCACATCCCTACCTTTGAGTAGCAGACACAATGGCATTTCCACACTTACCTGGGCCAAACTACTGCTGGAATGGTTCCCAGTAGGAGTGATCCAGCTGTCCTGGAACAAGGCTGTCTGCACTTTGATGGGCCTGCTCCAGGACAGCTCCTGAGTTGTCCCACACTGGTCTGAAGGATATGACACCCCAGGGGCATCTATTGCAGTGGCACAATATCTTGAAGATTAAATATCTTGTCCTTTGCTTCAGTCAACAAAACATCTTGGGTTGGGTACACATGTGTTAAAAAAACACCTCTGAATTTGCTTCAAGATGGCTTTGAGGCTGTTTGGAGATAGGGTTGTCCACACACCAGTATGCTACCATCTCGAAAACACTTTTGATCATTTTTTATTTGCTATATGTGATACAGCTTTGAATGAGTCTGTATATCTAGGATCCCTGTACATAATAGGTCCCATCAGAACATACATGTATCTCATGCATACTCCTTGTTGAGAATGCAGGCCTGACTACAATTCCCATCAGTCTCAGCTGCATGTTGTTTGTACAGGTACTTTCACCATCATATTCTAAATTCCACTGAGCTTGTTTTATATGAAGTTTTACATGAAGCATTATTGTTCATGCTATATTTTTAAATCTAGAAGGATCAAAGTTCCTGAACTGATTCTTTTTCCTAAACTGTATCCCAGAATTTGCTGCAAAGTCAAGCAAAAAGCAAAAACAAAACAAAAACCCTTGGAGCATAAAAGATAGGAGAGCACGTTCTTTAACTGGAGTGGGAGTGTTTGAACTTGTACACATATTAATAGCTGTGGATCTCTGTGTGAGTGTATTTGTAGAAATCAATAGGAGGCAAACCTAATGTTTATCATGAGGTGGCTAATCTTTAACCTCTGGATGTTGAATTATAATTCCCATTATGTCTTAGAAACTAATGGAACTTAATGACTAGCCAGATCTTTTCTTTGGCACTATACGAAACTGGAATGACACAAACTGATCTGAGGCTGTGTTCAGACAAAACAAATGGGGCGCCTCAGAGGCACTTCAGAAAGTCAGTGTATGTCTTGTTCCCAAGCCTTCTCTAACCACAGAATGTTCAGAAGGGAGGACAGACTGTTGTGTGAACAGTCCTACCTCAAAGATGGAGGTGCCTCAGAGATGCTTTTGTTGGTGTGCTTGATCACAGCCCTAGGACTCTGGCAAGGTGTAGTGCTATGACCAGTTAAAGCCAATCAGCTTTCTTGCCTTTGGACTTTCAAAATTGCTAAGCTAAGGACATAGAGAAGATTGCTCAGATTGACTGTCCTGTATTTGTGTTTCAGTGGAAATGAGACATTGCTACTATTTGCTTCAGTTATATGATTTCTTTCTTGTGAGCTTCAGTGAAATACTTATTTTTAAAAGTAAATTCTCTTGGACTGATTTAGAATAAGAATGGTTAAAGATCCTATTACAAACTCTGTTGTGGGAACCCAAGAGAAAACCAACCTTATGAGCAGCACTTGAATAAATATAAGTGAAGTGAAATAGGCTGTCCATTTACATCTGTTTTCTATAAATGCCACATTAATGGGAATGCAGAAATGGGAAATGCATAGCTTTTCAAGAATCTGGGATTTTTTATTTTTATTTTTATTTAATTATGCCATACATTGAACTCTCTGCTGGCCGTGTTTGTGAGGGATGAATGAAAAACCTATAAAAATCTCGGCAGCTGAGATATAATGATTCAGGCAGCAAATAGAAAAAGCAATGCATTATTAAAAGGAGATATTAGAACCAGCAAATGTGTTTTACAGACAATGTACGATTTATCAGTAAAAATATGAAAGCAATGAAATTGAAGACACTTGGAATTTAATTTGGGTAGATATGGATTGGAGGAAACATGGGCTAATAGTGTTGTGAATATTAATATACAGTACTTTAGTAAAATCTCTCCATACTTAGAGATTATGCAGACATAAGAACATAAGAGGAGCCCCTCTGAATCAGGCCACAGGCCATCTAGTTACTTTTAGGCATTCTCAAGCAGAAGACAAAACCCTTACCTACTCCTGAATCCCTGGAAATGGCCTTTAGAGGCATCTCCCTCAGCCCATAGTTCAATTTGGTCTTGTGGTTAGAGCAGTGGTTCTCAACCTGGGGGTTGGGACCCCTTTGGGGGTCGAATTACCCTTTCAGAGGGGTCGCAACGAGCCTTCCGCCGCCCTTCCCTCCCACCTCCCAGCTGCTCCGCCACCGTGGTTGGGGGTCCCCACAACATGAGGAACTCCATTAAGGGGTCGCGGCATTAGGTAGGTTGAGAACTGCTGGGTTAGAGTGTCGGATTCTTATCCGGAGGTTTCCCAGTTTGAGTCTGCACGAAGCCAGATGGGTGACCCTGGGCTAGTCACAGCTCTCTTTCTGAGCTCTCACGGCCCCACCTACCTCACAGGCTGTTTGTTGAGGGGAAAAGAATAGAAAGTTTTGTCAGCTGCTTTGAGTCCCCTTAAATGGGTGAGAAAAGTGGGGTAAAAAAGCCAACTCTTCTTTTTCTTGGACTTAAAATATGGGATTAAAACGGGATACATTCATGCAGATCCCTACACTTTATCACATTTGGCTCACTCTTAATAAGTGTCATTGGGTCAAGCTACTGCACCTTCTGGATGTTAGCTGAACAGTATCAGTGCTCAGTGGGGCATTTCCTGGAGGCTATAATTGCCATTTAGGGGGGCGGGGAAGCATGCAGTGAAGCTTGTACAACTCAACAGCGTCATCTTGTAATTTGGGCTCACGGAGGCAGAAGGTGTTTGGGTTGTGTGTTATTAACCTGCCCTTTTGTCCTCAGACTGATCGTTCACATGGTTCACCCATTCTTTTTTGGAGAAAGGGAAGCTGCACAGAACACTGTGTATGGTATGTGCCATGAATGAAATCAAGCTTAGCTGCAAGGAATTGGGAAGGTTAATAGGATGCTGGCCTCTCTCTTTTTTGGTTCCCAATAGCTTACAAAGACTAAAGTGTTTGTGTTGCACTACAGCATCTTTATCAACAGCTGCTGTTTTTCTTACTGGATGACATATTTCCCTTCTGATCAAAACAAAACAAAACAGTTCTGGCCTTTAATTCTCAAAAGGGAATAGGCCTGATTAGATGTGTGATGTGTTAAACAGCCTTCCCTGTGAGCCAGTTTGGTCTAGTGATTAGGGAGTTGGACTCTTACTTGAGAATACCGGGTTTGATTCCGCCCTCCCCCTTGGGCTAGTCACAGCTGTGACCTTGGGCTAGTCACAGCTGTCTTCTGAGCTCTCACAGGGTGTTCTGTTGTGGGGAGAAGAAAATAAGCTTTGTCAGCCTCTTTAAGTCCCCTTAAATGGGTGAGAAAAGCAGGGTAGAAAAGCCAGCTCTTCTTCTTCTTCTTCTTCTTCTTCTTCTTCTTCTTCTTCTTCTTCTTCTTCTTCTTCTTCTTCTTCTTCTTCTTCTTCTTCTTCTTCTTCTTTTTAGGAGGAAACAATGCCTTGTGTACTGCACAACACTCCTGCTCTGCTTCCTTGTAACATTTCTGCCCTTTAAGTGTGGAATGGCTCTTATTGGGAGCTATTGCTCTATGGGCTGATTGGTTTTAATTAGGAGACACACAATAAACAAAATGGGAATGTTCCTAATATTATCCATACAGATATGTACTGGATAAAAATGGGATAAGTACGGATGGGTACAGATGCATACGAATGCGTACAAGATTCATATCATCAAGTACATATCAAATATTCATACAAATAGATAAGAATGTATTCTAATAGGTTTGAATTTCAATACATTCGTTTTTTCTCTATTCATATGAATCTGGATATTTGAATATGTGATTCGAATTGAATTGAATGCAAAAAAAAAAAAAA
>MTQE01001134.1:69487647-69514181 GCA_014337955.1 Aspidoscelis marmoratus | reverse complement strand
CACTCTATGAAGCTGATGGGTAGGAGAGTCAGGTCTGACAGGAGGAAGTACTTCTTCACACAGAGGGTCATCGGCTTATGGAATGTACTGCCGGAAGAGGTGGTGACAGCTACCAGTCTAGATGGCTTTAAGGTAGGGTTAGACAAATTTATGGATGACAGATGTATCAATGGCTACTAGAACGAATGCCTAGGTGCATTTTTCAGGCTGCTGGTGGTGGGGGGAATGGGGCGCTTCTAAGGCCATTTGCTGGGATTCTAGAGCAGGAATATGTTTGTCCTTGTCTCTGCTTAGGATGCCCATGAGCAGTTGGCGGGCCACTGTGTGCGACAGGATGCTGGACTAGATGGGCTGTGGCCTGATCCAGCAGGGCTTCTCTTATGTTCTTATGTTCTTATGAACTGTGGCAGACCAGGGCAAGAATGTAGTCCTTGTACCCCCCCTTTTACTTCTGGCCATGTGATGTTCCCTTGCCTCAGGTGCACAAGAGAATGCTGGTATATTTTCAAAGGACCAACAAAAATCTAGATGTGGTTGGAGCAGGTCAGCTTTGTAATTGCTATAGTGGGAAACTAGAAACTAACGGATTAATCCCTACTCTGCTATGAAAGATCACTGGCTAGTTTTGGGCTAGCTAGTCAATGCCTCAAAATAACCTACCTAAAGTAACTTACCTAACAGAGAGCTTGTGAAGGGGAAAATGTAAGTTATAAATGGTCTTAATAAGTAAATATATAAATTTTCTCACCTACTGCCAGTTCCCATGTGACTCTGTGCATTTTGATAAACCAGCAGGTTGTTTGTATAAGTGCTTAAGCACAGTAAGAAGATATCACATGGGTGAAAAAGTTTCATGAACAATCAAGAAACAAGCTATCATAACTCTGTGTTTCACTGTTTTTTATGAAAATATTTACATGCTGCTCTTCATTAAAATCACACGTGCATTTAAAATGATAAAAAGAATAAAACAATAAAATTTGACCAAAGGATGACTTCATCAGCTGCCAGCAAATGCCCTGAGGGCACAGCTGTATTTTAGGCAGGTGCTGTTGATTCAACATAACTAGAATTTTAGAGAGAAGATAATTGCTCTTCTTACATGCCTCAGAGTAGCAGCTGCTGAGTTTCACATTCTGACAGAGATATTGTCTTCAGAACCAGCTTGTGGGCTGCTCACAGGTACTTGTGAAACCAGCCTTTGATATTTCCTTTCTTCTGGATTATTCCTGCGTTATTTTTAATCTGGATTCTGTTGTACATGGAATGATATCAAAACTGTTGTTTTCAGTTGTGCCTTGTTTTAGTGGCAGAAGAAAAATTAATTAAGAAGTGAAAAGCTGTTATTAGCCATACATGTTCCTATTCAGACTTAAAATTTAGAAACTGCCCAAGATAATTTAAGGTTACCATATGGAAAAGAGGATTTCTGTAACTTTTAAAACTGTACAGAGGAGAAAATTTATGCAAATGTTCCTTGCATAACAAGCAATACCTGCTTTGAATTTCTCTTATACAACTTTGACTGTTACAGAAGTCCTGTATGGTAACCTTTTCTATACGGTAACCTAATTAAACCTTATTTCATGAAGAATGGGATAGAAGCCAATAAAAAATAATAATAAATAGCAGACTATGAAACATTATTTCATCCCTTAATTCTAGACTGCCATCGCCAAAATGCATCTATTATCTGTGTGATTTTTAGACCATACATGGTAAACCCCTGAGTTTCTTGGAGGTTTGCTTCCTCAATAACAAGATCAGTCATGATGGACATCTAAACACTGTTTCAGTAGAGCAGTTTTTCTGCTGATGTGGTGCTTAGCTACTAGTTGATGTAGACTGTGCAAGGAAATTTGGACTGCTGACAAGCCTGGCCAATGTATCATACGAAGGGACAGTTTGTTCTAAAAACAATCCAGAAGTCTTCTGCAATATTTAGGGACTGCTTGGGTAACAAAATTATGTGGAAGGGTTCCCTAAAGGCAGAAGATGTAAAACCTACAACTTTTACTTATTCAGCTTCCTGATCTTACATCAGACCTGATTACTTAGGTGAGGATGGAGAAAGTGTAACTGGTCACACAGTTCCAGTTCTGAAGAGAAGATGACGGAGAGAAGATGATGGAGAAGGACAAGACAAACCCCCTTGGCTTGCTCAAACAGATCCTATTATAATGTACAGAAGAATCTCTCTGTAACAAAAGACATTATATCCATCCCATTTAATTAAAATGTCACACAGCATCACTAGTGCATGCTGGTTTTCAAAACAATATCCAAAAGGCAGACCTCAGAGTAGATGGGTATGCCTGCACTGTGCTGACAAGAGATGCTTCCACCATAAGTGGTTATCCTGATGGCCTCAATTGGCTTTGACAAGGAACTTGGTGGCTTCACAGCCATCTCCAAGTCCATGCAAACACAATGTCGGCAAGGGACCACCTCAGTGCACAAGAAGTGGCCTAAGGGCTGAACATTTTGTGCACTGAAGTCTCCCTATGTGATCTCAGTGCAACGAGGAGTACTTCGGACATGGACAGATTTCAATGTCCCTCTAACCCAGTTTGAATGACCCGAGGAGCCACATCAATATTGTCCCATTTTGTTTTTTTGTTTTTTTTACCTTCTTAAAAGGAAATATACCTCTCAAAAAAGGACAAATGGGAAAACAGATTTGCATTTGGTGAAGGGCGGGATATAAATTCCTTAAATAGTAAATAATAATAATTATGGGTCTATATATTAATTTAAATATTTGGAGACTAGTCTGAGAAACAGGTTGTTTAAATTTAGACTATGTAGGGTAGCAGCATTCAGCTAGCCTTGATCATCCTGAAAATTTAAGCAGGGTTGGGGCTAGTTAGTACTTTGTTTGGAGACCCAACTAGAAATACCAGTTCTAGCCTAATCTGTCACATAGATTTGTTTTGACTGAAAAATGAGAAAAAGAGAACACTCATCTCATCTTGAGCTGCTTGGAGAAAAGGCCAACAATAAATCTGCATTTGTTTAGGCATCCCTGAGTTGTTACTTAAAGGAAGAGCGATACCCTTGTGTCAACTTTCATCAGCCTGGTGCCTCCTAAGTATTTTGAAGTACAAGTTTCCTCATCTCTGCCTGTTGGCTACATTGGCTGGGCTTATTGAAGATGTGATGCAAAACACCTAGAAGGCATTTTGTGAGCTCCCTAGGGAATCTACAAGGAAATTTCAGCCAGAAGGAGTCCAGGAAAGAATTTCACATGTAGAGTAGCTTTATCAATATGAATCAATAAGATGGCAGGTGAAGGTATGATGAAGGTGATCTCAAACTGGAAACAGTGCCTTTCTTTTCAAAAATCAGGTCGTCAGCACCATTGGATTTAAACCTGATAGACTAAAAAAGGCTACTTTCCCAACCTGGGGTGTTTCTGCATTTAGCTTCCCATCCACAGGATGGGAAAAGTGCATTCCCACTAGCGTGCACTAAAATTCACATTTGTGAGCACTAGTGCACACCAAGCATGTCCGATTACTACCATCTTCTTCATGCTGGCCAGTGTGACTGCATGTGCACCATCACCAGGGTGACTGTGATGCGCCACACATGTGCAGTCATGGTTGGGGTCACCTGACATGCCAGTGTGCTTACCTAATACATCAGCTGGCCCCCAGAACCTGAAAGACGTGCAGATGGCCCCACAGCTGGCTGGCAAACGTAAGCTTTGGGTCAGCTTTGGGATGTGTATGGTGCACGATTTCATGCACCACGGCTAGTAGACACTGCAGTAGCATCTGGGAAGGCAAGGGACATTTCTGGGTTGAAAATGGTTCCTGCAAGAGCAGATGTTCTTTACCAGAAGCTACCCCAGGGTGTACTAAGTTTCCTCAAGTTTCATCCTTCCTTGCATGAGCTGTCATACACCTCCATCTCACATGTGTCAAAGAAACAGGTGGGTTAAAGGCATCACGCTCTTACCTGGATCATGTTGGTGGGTATATAAATTCTGTTCATGTGAAACTGGCACTACCCCAGAGTTTTTCTTGTACCTTCTTGATTACAGCGTGTAAAAGTGTGCAGATTCAATTCTAGCAACTTGCATAAGGTGACAGACATATTTTAAGAGATGTGACTCTTAATCTAGGAGTAGATGTCATGGAGAGATCAAAGTAGAGGAATATGTAAAATTATTTGCTGAATATAATTCAACTATCTGGAGATGGAGGAGCATTGCCCATTTGACTGCTTTGGGAAAACCCGAGGGGATGCAGTTTTGCTGCACAGAAGAGGCACCAGCTCTGTACCAAAATATAATGCCCACAAGCCAGGCATGACCAAAGTTACAGTATGTAGACCACCTTTTTTAGAACTGGATTCCTAACATATTTCTCTCTCCATTTACTGTATGTATTTTTCCTCTGTCAAAATGTGTTGTTTTGACATTGTAATAAGCTAAGGGATAGATTAAGTTCACCGGGAAATCTCCTTGATAAAAATTGAGGTGGCACCTTTTTCTCCCCTGTGGTTTCCCTGTCAGGCCAGCAATCAGGTGACAAGGGAGATGGCATGATGTGCCCCAAACTACCAATTAGACCAATGTTAAGTGTAGGCTGCAGTAATTCATTGGGGTCCGTTGGTCTACATTCCTGCTGACAGCCTGTCCTCTTCGATTCATCATCAGTATGCCCCCAGCAGGTGGGCTGTCCCTCTTGCTTCTTTCTTTTTTCCAGTGGGGCTAGATGCCTTCATGCAACAATGGACTTCCAGTAGGATCTGGCCTGAGGCATGCAAATTGACATGTAAGACTTGTCAAAGCATGAAAAGCTTTTAAAACACATACACCATGGGCAGAACAGTCCATTATACAGTATTCCACCTACTCATGAGAATTTAAGCTCATAACTTGTGATAAGAACTGGCAGAAACTGACAAAACATGATGGGGCCATCATACCATGCTGACTGGGACCAAAAACATATTAGGATTCCATTAAGAAATCAACACCCAAGCTTTCTTGCCAGCCAAATGCTCCCTAGGCTCAAAGGCAGGCTTGACCACTAGTACTGGTTTCTTGGTTCCCTTTGATTTCTGGGCCCTAGTTGAAAGCTGTGGTTGCTTAATGGTAACTATTGCCAAAACACATTCAAAACAGCCCCATGTTTGGTTTGTTTGTTTGTTTTTTGGTAGGTTTTTATGGCTTTGCAGTCATGCTGTTCAGTATGTTGGGTGGAGTTAAGAGGAAGGGGAGCAAAGGTAGAAGCACTTGGCATGAGTTCAGATCTTGACACACCTTTTTGTCTATCTGGGCCCCTTAGACTTTATCTCTGAGGGCACGGAGATGGCTCAGGAAAGTATATTAACTTGTCAGGGAACTATGTCATAGTTGATTGATGATTGTGGAGTACTTTTAAATTGTCATATGAGATGCAACTGATTTAGCTTGAAGGGGGAGCTTGCATGACTTGGAGGGAAGTGAGTCATTTGTATCTCTGTAACCATGTTTTGTGTATGCTTGCTTCTGCCAATGCTTGACTTTTTATTTGATTGAAACTAGTACAAGAAGGAAAGTGCATCCAAAATATTTGGTCATATCTAAAGGGCTCTTAAGACAGTATCACATGTATCCTAGCAGTTGTGTGTGGAAGAAACTCCCACATCTAACTTTCCTACATGTATTTGGTGCATGAAGTGAAACAGTCTGGCTGTGGGAGCGACTAGCCAGCACTGACTTGCTTCAGATTTTATTGCACAGATTGTTATAGTATATAAGTGAAAGAGTACCGGTAGCAAGAAGCACTGAATGCTTATAAACAAATTATTTGTTCTCAAGGACTTACCAGATTGTAGGGAGAAATGCTAGATCTTTACGGAGTACTAACATTTCCTGGAAATGTAGATCATCTGCAGTCTGACATGCAAGGGCTCCAAGTGCAGCCATGTGGCAACATGGAATATCTCACCCTTCTTATAAAACAGTATTTTGGGGCAAAAGGCTAGTGATGCCGCAATATGACTTTGGGAGTATCTGCCCATCTTGCTGGCATTTTTAAAATGTCTGGAGATGATCTTGGAGTGTGAAATCAGCAGGTTTAAAGAACAAACACAAAACAGACTTCTTTATACAGTGTGTAATTATTCTATGCCCTTCAATGTTAGATCTATGTAATAATGGCGAAAAGTATGACTGCTGTTAAAAGAAGCAGGAGCCCACTTTGTCCAAAGCTTCTGAGCAAAGCACAATTACTTCTGTACCTCTGACTCCTAGGCCCTAGTCACACCTATATGAGACAGAACATTTTATTCATCATTTGAACTCAGGTCGTGCCAGCTCTGTATATACCTAAATCATTATAGGTCATCCTCAGGCTGTCCTAGCTTTGGGCTACATCTCTCACACCTTTCTCCACAATTGATCTGAGCCTCCTCTGTGGAACTCTTGGCTCTCCGCCACTTTTGCTGAATCAAGTCTATCTCCTTTCTTATTGGATGCTGTTGTGTCACTCAAGGGAGGCAAGGGTGTATTTCTGCAGTTCTTTTTTAAGCTTGTTCCCCTGTACCTCCATGCCCCCCTTCATTTTTTATGTGCTTTTCTTCTCCATGAGATTAATTTTAAAAATACTGATAGAATTTACAGAAAAACACTAGATAGAGGAATCATACACATAAACTGAGGAGAGAAGGGGAGGTGCCTCATGAACTCCACACATGCTGCCCTCCCTAGACATTAGCTGAAAGGAAAGACTGGACCCCACCCATTACAGCATGGGTCAGCCTCCTTTAGCTCATCCCCCTGCTCATACTGAGGAAGAGAAGACAGCCCGGCATGCCAGAATGGGCTGAGCCCTCTAGAAAAGAGGACTCCAGTTAGAACAATCCAACAGGGGTAGCCTGGCTTGGAAAACAAATTGAACAAAAATAATGTGAATAATGTGGCCTGAAGTCATCCTAAGCTGATGGACATTGCCAACATCTTGTGAACTCTGTACAGCATCTGCCTGATAAAAGAATGTTTAATGGCATTGCTCAGATAATGTAGCTGCTCTGTGGAGTCATTTACCAGGAAAAGCCAGTGTGGCGAGGTAGATAATGAGGTAGACATATGCTGAAAAGACTTCAGTTCAAATTCCTACACAGTTAGTAAGACTTCTTAGGGAGTCATAGGAAAGTTATTGTCTCTTATTCTTAATTATTTCATGGGACCACAAAAGTTATAATAGGGAATGATTACTTGACTGCTGTTGAACTTAGTAGAAAGAGGTAGTGAAATCTGTAATATTTGTTGAAAGGCACTTTATTCACGCATAGCTGTGATCCTAAACCCATTTACTATGAAAGAAATTCCAGTGAGTCTGGTTTCTAAATAAACATGCATGGGATTGAATTGGACTGGACTGGAAGCTTTAGCTTGTGTAGAATGAGATGACTAGGATAGTGAAAGGGCCAGCTTATTGCAATCACATGACTCCTTTGTTAAGAGAAGAAGTTCTAGTTAGCACTGGTTTGTCACAAACCAAAGAGGTTATGGTGGGGTTGAGACTGACCCAACTCCCCCTTAAAAGTTTGAGGCTCCATTTTGTTACTGTATTGGACCAAAGGGGGAACATGAACTCCCTTATTTCAGGCCAAATAGATCTGGTTTGGGATTCTTCACTGGTACCCCCTAGTAGTTCTGAATCACACAGGCATACCATCTGCATGCTTCCCATGATCTGGAATAAGACTCTTGGTCTGGATGTAGGCCCAGTTAAATTGGTCTATAACATATCTGAATTAAGGACTTTTAAAATCCAAATCTGATCCTGTCTCGTGCAAACAGAATGGGCCAGCAGGAAGCTTGTCTTCATGTGGATCTAGCCTGGAAGTGTTCTATATTCAGAAAGGTCCAAACATTATTTTCCATTGAGGAAGGTTGGGGATGCAATGGGGAGTATTGACAAACTAGTCCATGAACCTCTAAACCCTTCATAGTACCGGCCTGACACTTTGAGATTCAATAAGAACTATTTACCTATGGGTGCAATTCAGTTCAATGTGAACCAAATTGCAAAAAATAAAAAAAGTTCCATACAAAAAAATTTGATAATGGGTCATGTATGGGATTTTGAAAGACCTGTTCCAAGCTTTCCAGACATTGAAATCATAGATCCTTCTGTTATCTATGGATGTCTGATGGCAACCAGAGGCCTTTTCGTACTGCAGCTGGACGGCTGTAGTGCATGAAGGCTGGGACATGTGGGGACATATGCCCCATTCACACTTGGCCAGTAAGGGACACGTTCCCATGCATCCCAGCCTGAAAAGGCTGCCATGGGGGTGGGACCAGGCCTGCCACCATTGGGTCGTATTAGACCACTGGCTGGCAGGCTAGTCCAGACCCACCCTTACCCAGGGGTCCATGCTGTCCCCATCCTCGCATGCAGACTTACCTGCTTGGTACCTGTGTTTGAACTGGCAGCCCGTGATTGGGACGCCGTGCACACCTGTGCACAATGCCACGGATCAAACTCAGCAAGCACTGTGTGGGCTGCCAGTTAAAACTTGGGCACCAACCAGGTACGTCACACGTGTGTGGAAGTGGGGCAGCATGGACCCCTATGTGGGTGCCCAAGGGGTCCCTGTGGGCTCCTACCAGTGCAATTAGTCCGGTGATAGCCTGTGGGACCCGAGGATGGGCCCAGCCCACTCTTGCTCCATCCCTGAAAGGGGCTGCCAGCCAGCAGGCCCAGAGGGCCTAATGGTGATGAAGAGGGGCGGGGCCCAGAGTTTTCTGGCTGGAGTTTTCTCTCCCTGCCAGACAGCTCTGGGATGGCCGGGGATTGCTTGGGCCAACCTGGGATGGGCCCAGACAGTTCTGGACAGAACTCCTCGGCCTGTAGAGTGAATGCTCTGTCCCAGGGCTAGTGTAATAGTTCCCTAGAGGCCCTCGTGTGAATAGGCCTCAGGAAAGGAGGTATTTTTTTCTGTGGGATAAAAGTGGCCCCTGAAGCAAGGATGGTCAATTGGAGTCTTCTATATGTCATAGCATCTTAAATATAGCAGGCAGTATCTCTGTAGAATTTTTGATGCTTCCTGAGAAAATACTTGTGTATCTAGGCATTTTCTACTTGTTGATGGAGTGCCTGTTTGAAGAAATGTCTTTATTGCATTTTATTGAATCATAAATATGATAACAGGAAATGGTAGCTGCCCTGTGATATAAAAGTAACATAGAAAGGAATAAATGAACAAACAAACAAACAAACAAACTGCTAGGGTTATTTGCAACCAAGTTTTGACAGAGACAGCAGATATGTCCCTTTCTTCATAGTTGGCTGAAAAAAAAATGGTTCCCACAAATATATTAAAACTTTATCATACTAAAGACCAAGTATGTTGTTGTTCAAGTTTTTCAGCAGTGGAGAACAAGCTTTCTGAGCCTCTCCTTAGGACGTCATGTGAACTGAGCAGGATTCAAACAAGTTTGGCAGCAACTTTTCATAATAAAATATTCTATGAATGGGCCCAATTAGTAGGTCATTAAAAGACACATATAAATCTTGGAACAGCCGTGGATGCTGCAGATAACAACAGTGAAGTGCCAGTGAGGTGGATTGGAAGGGATCTAGGCTAGGAAGTGAGTATGGATTGCCTGCTTTACTTTGCAGAGATTCCATATTAGTTCATCTCTTTCCTGAGTCTGTCGTTTCCTTTTTTCTTATCCTTGGATAACTATTCTAGGAGGAAAAAAAAAAGGTTCAATTCACAGGCAGCACCTGCATGAAAGAAAATGATTGCTTCTTGAACCTCTCTGAGGCCTGGTAGCCAAATGTGTCCACCTACATCAGACATGCAGGTCACTCCCAAAAAACAAAATCCACCCTCAGATCTGCCCTCAGTGTGGGGTGAGAGAAGCATTTCTCAGGGCAGATCATGTCCTCATTTGCTCTCCCCACTACTACGTAGTGTTGGTGGCGGAGGAGGTAAATTACTAGAAATGTTTTTCTGCCCATGCCAATTATACCTCAGACCAAAAATGGCCAAATTCTTGGGCCCCTTCTGGTCCAAAAGGTGACAGAAACCCCACAGCTGTAGACGTTTCATTCCGCAGTTGGGATGCTTCGGAAGGTAAAAGACTATATGCATCCTGCATTTGCAGCAGCCCATTTGTTGTCTGAATGAAGCCACACTAGCTGTTTTAAGTGTGAAGTATTTTAGCATATATACCCTGCCTTTCTTCTTAAGAGCCTGAAGTGGCCCCCATTATCCTGTTATCCTCTTATGTTGTCTTCATAACAATCCCGTGAGGTAGATTTCATGCTGAGTAGGGATGTGCATGGATATTCGAAAATTAGAAAATCTGATTCAAATTTGACACATATCAATGTTTAAATTTGAATTGGGTTTTCAAAAATCCAATTTTCTGAATTCAGACAGACTTTGAATTTTTGGACATCTGATACAGATTTTCGAATAATTTGACTGACTAGATCTGTTTATATCATGGGATGCAACAGGATGTATGCGGATTTGAAACTCAGATATGGATGTTGCTGACTATTGTATCATTCGATTCAAATTGGATTTTTGAAAATTTAGATTTTTGAATTTTGAATCAAATTGAATTTGAATGCAAAAAATGCATTCGTGCACATCCCTAATGCTGAGTAACTCAAGCTTGCCAAATGTGTTTCTATTTCTGAGGGAGAATTTAAACCTTCTAGGATGACACACTTGCCATTATCCAGTATGGATAATGGGTTCACAATATTTGCATTGGGCAGAAATATTCTGTGAATACTGTTCAATGCATTTGCTGGGACAAGGGAGAAAGGCCACACAAATTATGCTTGATACTGTATGTTTGCATACATTACATGAGATGTTGCTGAGGAAGGAGGTGAATTAGTCGTAGGACTTTTAAAACACAATTTTCTTGTATGAGCTTGAATTTTCTGTACTTACTCAATTATGAATTGTGACCAAAAGGCTGTGTGTACCCTGCTTGATATGTGATGAGCATTCACAAGAAGAATTGCTTGTTACTGCATTTTTGAATGGGATTGAATGACCAGTCATGGATGAGAGGCAGCTTAGTGGATTATTTGACGGTGCTGAAATACTTTGCATTTTAAAGTGATGTGAAGATGATGTAAAAAATCTAGAGTTTGGATTTATTTCTCTCTCTCTCTCTCTCCCCCCACCCCCCACTAGAGTTGCCATTGTGGCTAAGGATCATAGGAGATGTCCTTCAAAAATGAATTGTTTGACTCTCAGGAGAGATCTATGCATTAAACCAATGACATATGAAAGACATGATGCTAATATCACTAAATAAATGTCGGGGTGGGGGGAGCTTGAACAAACCTCAGTTTGAAATAATTATGTACTGACAGAATTGTTTATGTATGGAGAAGATTTGACTGATGCAGAATTTTTGCCAAGATTCCTGGATAGGAGGGCAAACACTCCAGCTTCATGCAGACCTCTGGAAGGCCTAGTTGAGCCTTGGAGGGGAGTGCAATGGCACCGAAGGTTGTGGCAGCAGCAAGTTAGGGGGGTGAGGGAAGAGGGAAGGAATGGGGGTTCCCTGTGTGTGTGTTTGCACATGAAGCTGAAGGCCCCCCCCACATTTTTTGGGGGGGGTGTCCCATGAAGCCAAATATTTCCTGCTGCGATTTGTATCATAGAACACATACGACTTCCTCCCTGTAGACAGACAAATGGGATAATGCTTCCTGGGGGAGTTCTACATCGGTGTATAAGGAAGGATGCTGCAATTTTCCAATTAATCATAAACAAATCATGTATTAACAAACTGTTTATAAGAAGGGACAACTGAAATTTCTTCTGACTCTTCTGGTATTATAAAGACCTACTTCTGAGGCTTCTTCCTGTTGCTTCAAATTTTGGGCACACCTGTACTAGGATCTGGTACATGAGGGAAGGGAAAAACCCATGGGCTTTCCTATTCTTGCTCTGACTCCCCAAGTGACCCAGCACATACTGATTGTAGACACGTCAGCACCTTGATGCAGATGTTCCCCACTTCTTTTGCTGATTCCCTCTTCCCTCTCACACCGTAGCTTAAGCTCGGTGTGTGTGCACACACGCATGCAGACACATGCACACACATCACGGTACACACATGCACACACACATACCCCCAGCCCACACATGTGCAGAAAATCTGTCATCAGGAGAAAAGTAGCAGCTTTTAAGGGCTCTACCTGTTGTGACAGCTACGTCACCCTCAACTTAAAAAAGTTGAGTTGAGATGGGATAAACATTACAAGCTGCTTTAGTACAATATGGGGGTGCATGTGACAGGAGGCAGTGCATGAGCATCCACTTTTCTCACACATTAATACTAGTCTTTAGATGTGGCCTGTATCTGTTCATAGCATAGAAGAGAATAAAATCCAGGCTTAGATATAAACCAATAATAGTATGCCAAAAACATTGTGTTTTCTCCCTGTGAGGTTTTAGGTATTTATTCATAGGTCTTTGGTTCATTTACAAAATCACAAAAAAAGTATGTCTCCTTGAAGTAGCAAGCTTATGTGATAGGATTTAGTTGGTTTTACAGAGCTGTGTCACTTACTTTATGCTTGTTGCTTTTCACTTGTAAATTTGCAAACATACTTTGGTCAAGGTAACCTGAAGTCTCCCAGGACATCAGCTAATCTAAGAAAGGATGGAAGCTGAATCAGCCATACCTTGACACATAATTGCTCCAATTTAATTAGCACTGGTTTCCCCACTTCCTTTGTATGTTTGAGCCTTGTTTTCAAATGCATGCTGAGCTCAGCGTGAGCACCAGATGCCTCCTCCAAGGAATGTGGCAGGACAGATGCCATTCAAATTAACAGTACTTCAGTAGGAGTTGTGATTCAGAATTTCTAGTGAAATACTTTAGGATTCACAATGTTGTAAAGCAAGAAGTGTCTACTGAACTCAGAAGAATAATAGCAGCAATCTGATGAGTTTGGCTAGTGCCCCCCAGCAAGGCAATGCCATATTTCTACTATTCAGTGTCTGGAAAGCTTTGTTTGGCTGTCAGCATAATGTGACAGCAGCCAATTGGCCAATGTAAATTCTTGGGAGTTACCTGCCCATTGGGAGTGACCTTGCTCAGTGGCAGAACATGTTTTTTTGCATGCAGAAGATCATAGTACCTCTCCAGTAGAAAGGACTGGTAAATTGGAAAGAACTCCAACCTACCACATGTCTTCTCCAAATGCTCCTGACAAAAGAGTATTCTGAGATTGCTTTCAAAACACTTGATTTTGTATGATTTAAATGGGCCTTTCAAACAGAATGTGGGCTCATTCCAGTAAGGGTCATGTGAACTATTCAGAGTGTCCTAAAATGATGAAATTAGGAGCTTCAATGGGCTCTTAGTTGTGATAAATGTAAATTTGACTCTGCCTTTCTATCTCTTTCTCTATGCCTCATCTGACATCACCCTGGACCAAACACTTCTCCCTATTTTTTTTTTTTTTTGTAAATCTACCAGCACCTGTCTGTTTGTTTTCCTCTCCTGTTAGATTTCAAAGTGAGCAAAAAACAAAAACAAAAAACAATTACTACTTGGCTTCCTCAAGATATAAACTGCAGCTTCTGCCAGATTCTACTAGTGGTCTTCTTAGTCCTGCCCCAGTTGCCTCTGTATCATCACAGGTTCCTTTTGGGCTCCATCTGCTCTTCCTCGGGCATTTAACTCTTTTCAAGAAGTGCAACATTTTAAAAATCTAGAGCTGGAAACTCTAGCACACTGTGCTAGATTTTCTTTGTCAGCCTGGTGTCCTCCCATTTGCCTCAGCTAAATGACTGTGTTATTAGTCATATCAATGTGTGTGTGTTTATGTGAGCCAATGCAAACAATATTTGCCATTTATGGGAACTGGCATTCGAAGCATGTGGAAGTCTTCATGTTTTCCTGTATGCCTACCACTGCTGTGACTTCATTCATTGGCTAATAAAACTTTATTGTCATTGTTTTACCCTTGAGTTCAGTTCTATATAACCGTATAGATAAATGCTGGATTGAGTGATCTGGTCCAAGTTTGGAGGGGTGGCCAGTGATATGGGCCAGGGGCTGTCCTCATCATGGTGGCGTGGTCCAAAGGCTGCCTGCATCATGGCACCCCAACCTAGCTCGACTTTGGAAGCTGAAAACTTTGCCGACCAGACTTTTTTAGCCGTGCACCTAGAAGTAGTGCACTTCTGAGGTGAGTTCCGGAAGTCTGGCAAAATGGCACCGAACTCTTTGCAATGCTTGCTGATGTCTGAACATGAACAGCTGGCCTGTCTACAGCTGGGGAATGTCAAAATAGTCTCCCATTGGAACAGGTGCTGGTGCCATTTTCTTACTGGGGCTTACTCCAACACTGTATCCATGCAGACATGGCTTTCTTCAGCAGGGATGACCCTCCACGTTCACTAGTCCTACTCCAATGCTGTGTCCATGCATATATGGCTTTCTCCAGGAGGTATGGCTTTCTCCAGGTAGTCTGGACCAGAACCTTCTTTTGATCCTATCATGTCCATTGGAGATAAAGCTAATCGCTTATAAAATGTTTTTTAAAGCTCAAGGTAATTGGTGTCTCATGTTTTGCCTCATTTCACATCTACAAATGACAAAAAGTTTCCCCCTGCAAAAAATCTAAAGACCCCCGTTTTGCTCTACTTCTAATCACTTAGCAAGAGAAATCCTCTTGATCCTTCTCCTCTGCTAAATATATATACTATCACTTTCCAAATGCTTCATCACCTGTTTGGAGCACTATTTAGAAAGCACAGGGAACAGAGAGAATTGCTGCAGAACTGTCTACCTTAACATTTGGATGAAATCTTTTACACAGTTTTACAGTGTGTGTGTGAGTGTATGGATGTGTGTCACTGCCAGCATTGAACTTCCATTCCACTATCAATAGCAGTAATTTGATTCCACCTCTGTTTCCTAACATTTGCATCAAAGCCAACAAAAATTAGCAGGCGGGTTAGTTTTCACATTCTGTAATACTGCCCACTTATCCTCGACATAAATGTGGATCAGAGCAGATTAGAGAAAAGAACCTTGTGCAGATTTCCAAAGCTTGGCAGTTATGCAGCTACAACACTTCGTTCTCTTTCACTGAAATAAAGAAAGTGGAGAAATATGCACAAAATAAATAAGCAGATTAATATGTCTAAAGCATAGGATGTGGGAGGCTGACTCCAAGAGCACAAAAGGTGGTTTTGAGGCCTCCAGCTAATCTGCAAGCATGTGCATGCAGAGAGATCTTGTGCATGTTGTATCTGTCCCCAGTGGCAAAACTCAGAAAACTGGCCTATCAAGCTAGTACTCTCCCCAGCCATTCTCATCCTTAATGTTCAGCAGTGCCAGCTTAGCCAGGAGATACTAGAGATACCTTGTCTGACCTGAGTTCATATTAGCTGTGCCAAACTGTCAGGTTAAGTACATCACCTGATAAAATGCCTGTAGGACTGCAAGCTAAGAAGAAAATTGTTCACAGGGTAATGTTGTGCTGAGGAATTACATGCTTATGGAATAATTGGACTAAGCTTGAGTCTCAGGAGCACAGAGCTCTTGTAATGCCACTAAGGGACAAATTGATGGGAAGAACAGAAGAGCATTGTAAAAATGAAAGTTACGGTCTTATCTGTACTGGCTAGGAGTTCTTCCCTCCTGTTTTAAAGTGACTGGGTGCCCTCCTTTGCAAAGCACCATCCTTTAATTTGAAGAAGTATCTGCATAGTGCTTGATGTGCAGAGTGGCCTGAAACACCACTCAAAGCAAGCATGAGGATGGGTCACATTTTGTGGCCTTATTTAGAATAAATGCAAGCTCTCCAGTGACAGTGTAGTGTTTTTTTGAGTTACTTTGCACAGCCCTGCAAGTGAAGACACTCTTATATTTGAAGGTGCCCAATATATATCCAGATGGGCCTAAAATGGTCCCATGGAAAAGCTTTTGGAAGGCATGGAAATCATACATCCCTGTACCCACAAACCATCATTCTATAGAAGGTAGAAAACATCATCACAGTTGGTTTTAGCACAGAGTTGGAAAACCTGCTGTAGTGGGTTTCTATCCTTCTCACATCTTGCTACTATCATGCAAACAGTCTATGGTGGCTCTTCTTCAGAGCTTTGTGTTGCCAACTAGCTCTCTTTTGAAAGAGACAGAAAATGTCTGACAACTAGAACCCCTTCCTATGTTGCAATAAGGCCAGGAAGAAACTTTGAAGATAAGGGGCAGTATAAGTGATGCTTCCTGCTTATTCAGCAAAATCTTCTGTTGTGTGGATCTTGCTTAAGTGATTTAAAGGGCCCTAAGAAGGAAAGTCCCTTAGCTACCTTCGGCACAATGTTGAGATGTACTCTATTTAAATTGCAGCTGTTATGTCCAAACTGGCATATGCAAATTTTACATAAACTTGGTTCTTTTGTGAGCCAGTTTGGTCTAGTGCTTAAGGAGCCAGACTCTTATCTGGGAATACTGAGTTTAATTCCACCCCCCTCTACAAAGCCTTCTGGGTGACCTTGGGCTAGTCACAGCTCCCTTGTGAGCTTTCACAACCCCACCTACTTCACAGGATGTGGGTGGGAAAGGAAACATTGTTATAAGGTGTGAGGTGGGTGAATTGTTCACACAGCAATAAGGAAGAAGCGTTTTAAAAGTCAAAACCGGGGGGGGGGGAGGGAACCACCTGAAAAATCAGGTGTTTATTTATTCCGTTTTTAAGCCAAATAATCCTCAAAATCCCCCTGAAACTGATTGGGAATGGGGATGAAGAGGATCCAAACCATTTCCAAACCATTTTAATTGATTGGGGTGGGGACGACAGGGATCCAAACTGTTTTGAAATGCCTTTAAAGTGGCAATGGAAATTCAGCCCATGGATATTTGTCTTCAATGGTACCATCTCCCCCATTCTTGTTCTTTTAGAAGCTGCTGCATGCTGCGTTTAATGATTCTGAAACCAGAGTAGCCTATCATCAGATTCCCCATTCTGTTCATCCATTAGAAGGTTGAATCCTTAATCTGGAAACAAAGTATGAGGACCACTCAAAAGAATAGAGAGTGAGGATAAAGGAATGGCATAGGCCAGTGATGGCGAACCTTTTGAGCTCGAAGTGTCAAAATTCGCAAGAAAACCTAGCTAAACTCTGGTGCTGTGTCACTTCTAGAAATATCCATAATTTTGTGATATTTGTAGCTCTAGTAAAAAAGTTATATTTTTGATATATGTATTTTATTAAAAGCAAAAAATAATTCTTTACATTAGTGACTTTTGTTGCTAAATCTTTAATTGAAAGTTGGTATTTCGCACACTTCAAGAACAAGCAAGCAATACACGTCCAGGTGCCAGGGTGACCAGGTGTGTCACCCAAAAGGGCTTGGTGTGTCACCTGTGACACACATGTCATAGGTTGGCCATCACCGGCATAGGCAGATTCCAGAGTTTAATCCAAGCTATTTGTCACTAACATATACCACACACATAGATAATTGTTTCACAAAAAGAAGAAGGTGGTGGTGGTAGTGGAGGAGGAGAAGGAGAGTTGGCTTTTCTACCCCACTTTTCTCACCCATTTAAGGGGACTCAAAGCAGCTGACAAAGTTTTCTATTCTTTTCCCCACAACAGACACCCTGTGAGGTAGGTGGGGCTATGAATGCTCAGAAGACAGCTGTGACTAGCCCAAGGTAGAATTGAACCTGGTATTTCCAGATAAGAGTCCGGCTCCCTAACTACTAGACCCCAGTCAATCTAGTCCAGAATCATGTGTCACATTGTGGCCCACCACCTGCTTCTGGGCAAACTTTTTCACCTGCTCTCCATTCCCTGCAAATGGCCTTTAGAGGCCTCCTGCCTGTCTCTCCAACCTAGAGGCAGTGCCTAGGCTTCCATCAATACAGGCATCCTCCATAAATTTGTCTAACCATTTCTTAAAGCTATCTAGAGTAGTTGTTGTCACCACCTCTTCTGTACCAGCACCCAGCATGAACCACCCAAAGTTGTCAGGGTGCCTCCCTCTCATTGCAGGTGAGCTATTCAGAGGAGACTCTGGTCTCCAGGTTGTAAGCTCTCATTTCCGTCGGTCTGTCAACTGAGAGTGTTTAAATGCAATGTGCTTGCAAGGCGGTTCAGTTTAAAATAGTATACATCAATTAGTGCCTAGCCCCTTCATCTGTAAACCAGATTATTCTATTGTTCCCTTTGTAGCAAAACTAGGCTGTTTTAATTAACTCTCTGTTGCATGAAATTAATATTTGTTCAGCAACACATACACGTAAGTGCTATATGAGTGTCTTAGTCTATCATTGCTGTTAAGAGAGCACTCTACCTTCCATAAATGGCATGCATATGCCAAATAATGAGAGGTGTTGCCAGCTCAGTATAGTCCTTGTTGGGATGTCTTATTTTGTGAACAGTGGTTCTTCTTTGGATGAGAGAGATATGGCTATGCCTCCATAAAAGTGCTGTGAATGGATAATATTCTCCTACTTGACACCAATGCTGGGATTATGAAAAAACCAAGTGTTTGCACATGTATACTTTATATGATGGTAGCCAAACATTCCATTGTGTTTATTTTTATTTTAAGAAAAAGGATACAACTTGTGGGAAATGAAAGAGCCAATCCGTTCTTGTTTGCGTTTTTAAAAAGGCCAGAATATGTAAAGCTATGCCAAATGTAAAAAAAACTTTCTATTCTCAGCACTAGAACTGTTAAGCAGAATCCTATTTTATTTCAAAGAAATAAGTTCATGCAACTTTTTAAAAAAAAGTTTAATGAATGAACTGGAAAGCCTAGGTATTCCATGTATTGTATTTCCTTTTCTATCAACCCCAGCCAGGAGAAAATTGATGGGAACTAATAAAATTGTCAAGACCAAGGTTCTGGTTTAAAATAAAGGTATATTTTGATTGTACTCCATCAATGGGTTTATTGACAGTTTTCTTGTTGTTAAGTGTTGTTGAACTGGAACCAATTCCTGTGCTTTACTTTTACCTACTTCAATGAAAATTCTGGGAGAATGAATTTAACAACCTTGATGAACAGAATAGGATTAGCTGCCTCAAATGTTCTGAAAGGTATTCAAGACAGCATTTTGCATATCACTAATCCAGGTTTACTACTGAGTTATAGCCACTTCAATTTACAATCTGGTAAATCCCAGTTATCCTCAAATGGTATTGTGATAGATAAATAAGGTAACAATAATTGCAACATCCATATAGAAAAGAGTAAAATGTTTAGTTTACTCTTTCTTCTCATTTTAACCACCAGGGGTAAAAATCTGACATCAAGATTGTCCTGTTGTTTTAATCTAATAATAAAATCATCAAGAAACTTGAAGTTGTGGCATACTTTACAAGTACATTGATGAAGTTTTGTATCACACACAGTTGTTTGTTATGGAAACAGATTTGGCCACAATTTTTGTTCATGTTTATCTTTGAATTTTAAGCTATCATGCTTCTGGAACATGATAGCTATCAAGAATTCTTAAAATCTTTCTGTAAAAGTCAAATCAGAATTGTTCTGAATACACAGAGAGTAGCATTGTAGCATAGCTTAAGCCACTTATGTTCATAGAATAATTGAGTTGGAAAGAGCTATTCAAGGCCATTGGTTTGTTTGTTTATTATTTCTATTCTGCTCTATACTTGAAGGTCTTAAGATGGGTCACAATTAGAGAGGTGCATGAATATTCCTCACATTCAAAATTCATACAAATTTGTTTGAATTCAGACATTTGAATTCAAATTGAATGTTGGTAAATTTGACATTCCAAATATGAATCAAATGTTTCTATACATTCGTACGAAGCTTTGTTACATTCGTGAACCTGGGGAGGTGGGAAAGCAGCTGCCCTGTCATATTTGCAATGGATCCAAAGTAGAGTCAAAGCAGATTGAGAATGGATTCAAAGTGGATTGAGAGTGGGTTTGACACATTCAGAACAGATATTTAAGGGATACGCAGGTGATTCATAGCAGGGATTGGAATCAGATTTGTATTGAGCATTTGTATTGAATTTGAATTCTACCACACTCGAAGGGGATATATTTGAACGAATATGAATTTTCTTGCATTAGATTCAATATGAATCAATCAAACAAACAAAAAAATTGTGCATATCTCTAGTCACAATCTATCCTCCTGCTTCATTTACAGATGCTGGAGAGACTAGCCAGGATTCTAGCTTCCAAACCCAGATAGAAGCACACTTTCCCAAAGCTTTGTGTTTGAACTAGTGGCTTGGAAGGTGGCACCACTACTCTGAGAGGTTAGATGTCTTTTTTGGTTTGTCCAATAAAGTGTAGTTCAACAGATGATACCTGCTACTTGGGGAGGAGCTAAATAAACATCTCTAATCAGGTGGCTGACTACGACCCAAATGCTGTCTCAGATCTTGGACTGACATAGGTAAACAATTATCTCTGGACAGACAGCCCAAATCCTGCAGGAGTTATCTAAAGAAAGTACAAATGAGTGTGTGCCCCTAAATCACTGGCAACCTTTCTGGAAAAGTGCCTCAGAGCTTGGTAACTTCCAGATAGTGGGACCCACATAGGCCTTGTGTGTCTAAGTAGCCCGAGAAGCTGCATTAATTGCAGCAGGGAGCTGAAGTGAACTCTGAGACCTATTCGCACTTAGGCCTCTGGCATGCAATTTGGACAGCTCCGTTACAGAGTATCTTTACCAGAGCTGTTCTAATTGCATACCAGAGGCCTAAGTGTGAATAGACCTCTGGTCTCTGAGTTGACTTCTGTGGCCAAATTAACCCTCACACCCTCTGTTGAATTGCTAGCTGAGCCAAGCTAGCAAAGAGTATTAATTTTCACTCAAGGCTATGGGTTTCCTGCATCAACTTCCTAAGCAACTTCAGGAGTTCTCAGGCCCTGGGTATAAAGAGCAGCAGCAATCACTCAGAAGAAAAGCCTTCAGGGAAGATACCGGGAACCACCACCACCACCTGCTGCTCCTCCTCCTCCTTCTTGGCAAATATGAGTCTGCAATGGCAGACATGTTTTCCCTGCATTCACCTCAGCATGAAATCTCAGAAAAGTCAACCCTTCAACGTTTGGGATTTCATAGCTCTGAAAGTGTTTCTTTCTTTAAGCTGGGTTGGGCAAAAAACTACATAAGTAAAGAAGTGGGCGTTTCCCACTGAATGATCAATCTAGTCAGAGTAGTTGTTGTCTGACTTAGATGCAAAGGTAGGCTGCAGAATGGAAAAATAAGCTAGGACCTCAGCCATGTATTTGAACAACTGTTTGAAATGCTTTTTTGTTTCTTTTGAGCATCTCTGGGTGCAATGCTTTATCTTAAAGGGATGTCTTTAAAAAGCCCTGCCTGATCACACCCATAGTTAAAGCCTTGAAGAACACTATTGCCTTGCCTTTCTCAGTAAAAGTTTTAGTTTGTCTGAAATATTTCCATTGCAATTATTACAGTGTTGTCTGTATATATTGTATCATATTTCCAATCATATTTCCAATTATTTTCATTGATGTAACATTCTGTTCAATAAAATGTATTTTTTAAAAAAAAAACAGAATGGTTTAAGTCTCTCCTCTCCAGCTTTCCTTGAGCTCCGCTCTGTAATTAAATGCCCATAAAGCCCAGTCTTGTATATGAGAAGATCTTTGCGACTTCTGGGGAAGAAGGAGCAGGAACTGGTGGCAGAGAAATTATAGTTACCCCTGAAGCCATGATGAAACTGGGGGTCCATTCCCTCCCTCATTTACACAAAAACATGGGCAATAATAGCACTTTATTTTAGTTTAAAATAAACCTCAGTTTTTCTATGGTTTAAATATATGAACTCCAGCTCCAATAAACTACAGCCTGTTAGCAAACTAGCATACCAAATCAGCATAAAACATGTTTTGTGTAAAGCAGTAAATATATTTGTAATGTATGAAGTAGCTCTAGTACCATAACTCTTGAATAATTCCATTTGTCCTCCCAATTTTCGCTGTAAACACTGGTGTAGGCTGGGCAAGATGCCAACTTCTTCTGTCAATACTTCCTTTCACTCTTGTTGGCAATGATTGCCTTTGCTCCAGACTCAGTTAGGCTCTCAGAGTCTCACATCTTTTACATTCTGCAAGGAACATCATCCTATTTAGGAACAATTGCAGTCTTAACTACCCAAATTGGTGTCCGGTTAAGAAAAAAATAAGAATTCAATGGGGTTTTTTTTTGCTGGGGGGAATGCAGGAAGTTATTATCTGAATATTCCAAATACTATCACTTATTTAAACAACAACACCTCCCTTAGAAATGTTTCCAAGATGCCCTTGCTAAATCAAAGTTCTTTAAATACTGTTTGTTATTGTAGCATTAGTGATCAGCTAGCTGTTGAACTTGCAGGCTTGATTTTTAACTCTCTTCATTCCCCAGACATGACTTTTAATGTAGAGATGGCTAATTAAAGAACTTAGCAAAATATTTTTCCCCCAACACCATTTGAACCAAAACAAAGCTATAAGCTGCAGGTGGTCTTGGAAGAAATCAACTATCTAGACCCATTTCAGTCTGGGTTCAGATCAGGTTTTGGGACAGGTTTTGGGGATCTTTTGGATCACCTCCCTGAAATGGGAGTAGGGGACATTGTATTGCAGTGGGTCTCAACCTACGTACAGGGGTGATCCTACAGAATAGGATAAAATAACTATAACTGTCCCCTAGAAGCTTGGAAGTGGGGTACTGCAGGGTATTGCAGGGGACAATTTTGTCACCAATGCTATTTACCTTCTAAATGAAGCCACTAAATGAAGCTTTGTGGCTGAGTGTCACCAATATGCTGATGAGACTCAGATCTATTTCTCTATATTGTCTCACAGTCAGGAGAGGTTGTGAATGTCCTAAACCAGTGTCTGGGTGCAGTAGTGGGTTTGTTGAGGATCAATAAACTGAACTCTGACAAGATGGAGAGTCAGTGGATAGGAAGAACCAGGACTTGGGGGTCATGTTCTTGGAGCCATCTAGCAAATAACATGGGGGGTAGGTTGCTGAGTGAGATGCCAGCTTGGGCACACATCACACCTGTACTTAACGTAACTGCATGAGTTGCCAATTATATGCTTGATATATAAACAACACGGGACCATGATGCCTTGAAGAATACTTTCAAGGCAGTAGAAGTGATCCTTTAAGGCAGGGATGTCTGGAGTCCCCAGATCATGTGAATAAACGTTGGGCAGTTATTTCTGCTAAAAAAATTGTAAACTCTAACAATAATTATGGAATACAATTTGTGCATTTCCTTCTGTTATGGAAGCAATTTTGCTAGCATTTATGGGAAGGTAATCATTCTTATTAGACTTGTTTTATACGCCAGTGGGGATTAGGGATGTACACAAATGTTCATAACATTCAAAATGTGTACAAATTCAAATCAAATCTTGGCACATTTGAAGATTGACATTTGAAATTGAATCAAATGTTTTGATACATTTGTATGAAGCTTCGTATGGGATTGAATATTCATATTGAACACGAATCCTGCCACGTTTGAAGGGGACCTATTCGAATGAATATGAATTTTCTTGCATTAGATTCAATACGAATTGAATACAAAAAATATTGTGCACATATACATAAATATACCAATGCATCATTTGGAAGTAAATCTGTACTGAAACTAACTATTTCTTCAGTACTTCCAGCACTGGCTATGACACAAAGGAGAAGTTTCCTTGCTGTTGCTCTGGTCTGGGTCAACTTTACTACTTTACTGTTCACACTTACCTGCTATGAGTGAAGTCCACTTACTAGGGATTTGCAGACAATGGCAAGCTCCAGTGTAAAAAAAGTCTCAGTATGGATTACTACATATTTTCTTTAACAGAAAATATTGGTTACAATGTCCAGTTTGTTACATTCATGGTTAGGACTAATTTTGACAACCACTTTCATTTTTATAATAACCACTTGTATATTTTGCTAAACTGAAAAACCAGTTTGTAAGAATCAAACACTACAGCTACAACTTTATAATATGATATGCTTTATATACATAGGACCATTTCAAACTACCCAAGTAACTGAGGGAATAAAATAAATCAAAATTTAGTGAGTTCTGTGTAGCGCTAGCTCTTGGTTGTATATGTTTGCTTTAGTGTTACAGTATTAGAAGGTAAAATATTTACATTGAAATTATAGTAACAAAACCAGATTTTCTAAACAAGCAAATTTGGGGCCTGAAAGTGTCACTATACAATACTGATGATTCCCATATGAAGCAACAGGCCAATCAAACCCCACAATGCACTGCTTCCTTTCATGTCTGTTGTCCAAATAATTTGGTTTCAGAACACTCTTGATCTGCTGAGGCTTTGGCATATGTGCCTTCTGGTAAGGATATTCTTTGTTTCAAGGTATCATAAGTTGGAAAGAAGATATCTATGGTCCCGAGCTTTGTTTAAGCAACCGTATAAACAAAATTGAATAGAAAAACAAGGAGCTACCTTATGGCAGCCCCAAGCAACCTGTTTCCAAAAAATGGCCAATAGACAATGAAGATAAGCCTGTGATTACTCTTTGTATCTGGCAAAGAACAGCAAGATGCAATTGCAGGAGCAAAATCCAGGCATTGGTTACTTATTTCCGCTATGCTTTATATTTTGGAATAAATATCTAGATGCAGCCTTATTAGATCCTGCATTGTCTCTTGCCGGCTGGAGATAGCCTCTGTTGACAATGAATTAGGGGTTTATGGTGCAAAGCTTAAGACTCGGCTTGTGGACGTCTTGGGGGAAAGGTGAGGTGGAGGCCATTTGCTGACCGCTCACTTCAAACCCTCAATACTGATGTCCTACCATGTTCATCCTTTTCCACTGCTTGAAAGCAAGCAACATCTCCATTGCACACTGTTTTGAAATTGCAAAGAAATGCAAAACTTCAATTACAAAGAAAATAAATGAGACAGAGGTTTAAGGAAACTATACTGTGTGGTAGATGTGGGATCGAAGTTGTGCTTGGGTGAATACAGGGTGGAGGGAGAGAAGAAACAAACAGCAAATTACCAATAATGATAAGGGGATTCATATTCTGATGTGGCATCAGGGAAATACAAAGGGTGAAGTTTGACTGTCCTGCTCCTGTGAAACCAAGATTTGAAAGAGAGGAACTGCATACAGTACCTGATTGCACAGGGAGAGGAATTTGGTGAAATGTGGAAAGAGACATTTTATAATAATACTAATGTGGGAAGCATCAGAACACACACTCAATCCTTGTTGCCTCCCAATACAGATTTTCCCTACGAAGAATGACTACACCTTTTCTGTCAACTTATTTTGACTGAAAAACTGTTTTGAAGATAACATGGGAAGAATTATGTCCGCTATTTCAACTTCTCAGAGAAGAAAGAAGTACATAGATGTAGACATTAAAAAGGGTTGGAGAACTAGTTCAGAGGCAAATAAGAATTCATTTTAGAAGGATGGCAGATTGCCACGTACTCCAGTGAGCAGAAGATTATCTCCATGGAGTGGTGGATCAAGGCAAAAGAACTCCAGACCACCGGGCAATAAATTCTTCTTTCCAGACATTTATAAAGGTAACAAAATAACCAAAGGGGTGCTAAACAGCCTCTTTTTCCTTGTACTTGAAATCTGAGGTCAGGAGGGCATGACCTTGGTATGACAAGATTGCAGTCTTGGAAGAGGAGGAATCTTTTGGGAGGCACGTTGACTTCCTCACAGACTTTTTGCAAGAGGGACAGAGAGATAAGAGCTTGCTATATACTTTATCTCATCCCACCTAACATATTTGCATTGGTCACTCTTGCTGGCCTGCAGAAACAGGCAGCCTTGAGTTCATTACAGGGCCAGGTGGTTCTATTTGTTCTCTAGGAATGTTAATAATGTGACAGACTGCACCAGATTCTCACATTTTGCTTTCATTCTAGAGAATATGAATTTATTTGTTGAGCAGATATAAATGCTTCATTCTTAAATGCCCCAAGCATGCTGAAATTAGTACCTTAGCCATTTTCAACACCTCTATATTTCTCTCTGAAATATTACCCAATGGTGTGTGTATACACATACACATATACATGCACACACATGCACACTCACTCATTCTTGAGTTGCCATGCCTTAACAATATATTTACAAATGTTCCAATAAAAATAATTGCAGATTAAAGCCTAGAATTTGATTGCACGTAACATGTTTAAATAAATCTATTCAAGTGCTTTTGACTACACGTAAATAAATCTATATCTGTGTCTATATCTGTGTCAATCAATCCATCGATCCATCATCTATCATCTGCCATCTATCAATCTATTAATCTATCATTTATCTATCTATCATGGCAACTCGGCCCAGCCCCTCCTTCCTCACACTCTGCAGAGCAGTGCAGAAAGGAAGGAAGCTGCCAAGCACCACGGCCCACTGCCAGTTATGAAAGGGTTGTATATCCACAAGTTCCCCCTCCCCACTGGTGTCCTGCTTTATATGCCTGTAAGACAGACTTCTCTAAAGCAGTGAGCTGACACAGTTGTAAACCAAACACTCAAAGTTTATTA
>MTQE01001134.1:69456064-69487619 GCA_014337955.1 Aspidoscelis marmoratus | reverse complement strand
CAGTGAGCTGACACAGTTGTAAACCAAACACTCAAAGTTTATTATTACAACGAAATAAAGAAAGAAGCAAGTTTGTGTATAGTTTAAATGTCCTAGAGTTGCTTGAAAATATAGATGCTGTCTATAATATATTGTCTTGTTCCCTTTAAGAAGCCCCACTGTAAGTTAACAGACTTTGATAAGTCCCACAGTAAGCTCTTTCGCTCCTCAGTCCTTCCCTATCAACCTCCCTCTATCATTCCATGATATAAATCCCTGTAATTATAGAGTTAGCCTCATGGCAATACTGTTTGCCCTGCCAGACCCTGCTCTGCTCTGGCTCCAAGTGGAGTGCTCCATCCATGCACCCGCTTGTTAGTGGGTGTGCACTGCAATCTCCCTCTACTCCAGAGGCAAGACCTCCTTCCAGCCCTCTCCCCTCTATCCTGAGAGAAAGATGCCTAAATGACTCGAGGGTGAAATCCCCCTCTGCTAAAGTCGCAAGACAAGAGACAACAGGAATGCCGGGCTGCTGCTTTATGTAGTCCATGATCCAGCTGTTCCTTGGTCCATTTTTGGCAGAGCTCCTCCTGATGCTCCACCCCCACTGTCACTCAGGCTGTCAGAAAGCCTGCAAAATGCTCCACAGCTGCAGTCTGCCTCCTTGAACAAGACATCTGTCTGTCTGTCTGTCTGTCTGTCTGTCTGTCTGTCTGTCTGTCTGTCTGTCTGTCAATAACTGGGAAAACCAAACAGTACAGAAGATGACATAATCTGTTTCATTTTATTTGCTAAGTCTCTGAAGCAAATATATATAGCACTGGAATGCTAAATTAGATGCCAATTAAAATATTTTTGTGGAACTGAGATCACTGGTAGCTACTGGAATTTGTATCTTTTTCTCTCATAGTTGCAGCTGAAGAAGTAAAATTGACATTTTTTTTAATTCTAAAAAGAGAGACGCAAAAACAAACTTGGAATTGGAAAAATTGGACCTCAAGAATAGCTGAGTGGTATTTAAGATGTAATTTTAGAAAACTATGGATTTTACTTTTTTAAAAAATATATATTTAGCTTAACTCTGAATAAGGATTATGATATAAAATAAGAACAGCATTCCCAGCTTACTAGAGGATGGAGACTAGTTGGTCTAGTTAGCAAGTTCAAGGGGATGGATTAGCTGAAACCTCAAGTTTATCAAGTCAACTTTGTGAGGCTGTGTTCCACATACACAAAAAAGCATCTTTGAGTCAGCTAAGGGATTGTTCATGTGCCAGTCTGCTCCCTCTCATGAACATTTACTAGGCTAGAGAAACTGAGCTGGAGACAGAATGAGGTATCAGGGTCTCATGCTATCATTTCTAATGTGCTTTTGGAGCCCTTGTTTTGCTACATGTTAACAGACTCTCAGCATCCAGTAGCACTTCCTATACAGGGGCAATAAAACTGTGTGAAGAGGTGGAGAAAACACAGAGGGGAGTGTCAAACATTATTAGATCTGAATAATTTGAAAGATTTAATAAATAAAATGTATCAATCGTTGCATGCCATGTGGTTTGACTTAAAAATAAGGCTCATTGTTGCTTATTGTAAGGATAAATAAACCCTGTATTTCCTGTCATAAGCTGATCCAGTGTTCCACATGAGACCATAACTTTCCTAGTGTATTGGTCTTTCCCTATGTCTTTAAGTTATATGTACATGGTGCAGTAACTTTTTTAAATGGATAACTTGATGAATTATGTATGCCAAAAACACATGCAGTTATTACTGGGTAAAGTAGTTTAATGTGATAAATGGGAAGGGAATCTTTTTGTTTGGTTATGGAAAATAAAAGTTCCTAATTTAAGAACTGAGTGAATTGCAGAGTATAGATAGTTAATAAGCATAAAAATAGATCCGTCTCTGCAGGCACAATCAGTTATTTGTACCCAGAGAGTAGATTTTAATGCCTAAGATATGACTTTCCATCTCATTTTCTATGCGGAGCAATTATGAATATATATTTTTTACTTTTCAGTCAGTGCACAGAATCTCCAGCTTGAACAGGACACAGGAACAGCCTAACTGAGGGCCTTTCTATAGAGGCAGCTACACTTCTTCTGTTGTTTGCTCTTATAGCCCAATGAGATGGCAGGGCCGCTCTAGGGGAAAAGAACTGAGAAAATTCAGTTCTTCTGGGGAAAAAAAAATGCTTTGGGATATGTGTGTGTGCCCAAGCTTGTTGTGTGCCTGTTGTGTGAGTAGACTGGAAGGGTAAGTGCCATTTCCACCCGGGAAATATTTCGGGGCGGGGGGGTATCACGTTTCTACCTCCTGGACAAAGGGGTTGATGCACAGCCAATGGAGGACAATTGAAAGGTTCAAAATTTAACCTTGCTTGTGGTCAGTCTGTAGTGGGGTCTGCTGACACAAATAGTTTGAATCAAGCTACTTAAGGTTCAGATCAGTTCCGAGCAAACTGAGATTTTAAAGTTCATGCACACCTCTAATAGCCAGTCTTTCTGCTCACTAAGGTCAGGATGCTTTATAACTAGGCCAAAGCAGTCTTAGCTTGTGTTTACTTCAAACATTTATATACTGCTTCTCATTTTAAAAAAAAATCTTTCAAAGTGGTTTACAGAAGAAAGATAACAGCAAGGGTAAAGACAAGGGGTGTGCACAAATGCAATTTTTGGATTTGATTTGAATAGAATATTTGAACGTTCAAATTCGAATGAATAGAGAAGAAATGAATGTATTCAAATTTGAATCTGTTTTGAATACATTTGCATCTATTCATATGAATATTCAATTTGTACTTGAAGATACAAGGGTCGACAACATTCATATGTATCTGGAGGCACCTGTACACATCTGTATGCATCCCGTTTTCATCTTGTACGTATCCGTACGTAATGTGTATGTATCTGTACGCATACAAATGTCCAAATAATTTGTATGAATGATTCAAAACATTCAAATTTCTTCGGATTTTTTAAAAAAACAAATGTATAGACATTTGATTCAAATTTGAATGTCAAAGAAGCTTTTAAAAAAATTAAACAGCTAAAATAATACATTAAACACTGAATGAGTTGGAGTGATATCCTAACCATTCCATTCCATATTGCTGTGGCAGATCCTACATTCATTATAATTATGAACTCTTGAAAATATAAGCTAAGACTGAGAACAGAGTCAGTCTCTAGTGCATGGAGGGATGACCTTTATTGGTTACCTTTACTCTGAGTGGCAGTAGAGCTTGATACAAGTCTAAGCTAAGCAATATAGAACATGCCACCTTCTTAAATTCGTTATCTGAAGTTACATATGCTCTAGAGTCTATAATATAGAGAAAATTATATATTGCAGCATAGGTGTGTTTGCTGCCAAAATCATCAGCCCACAATATGCTTTTTAGTGATGCCAGATAGTACAAAATCATACTGTCCAACATCACTTGAGTGATTGCTTTAGATCAGCTGCTTGCTAGGAAGTTGACCAGTGAAGGTGAGTGACAGCTTCCAGAGGGAGGAATGAGCCTGGGATTGGAAAATAAGCTATCATGCTAGCAAACAGGCTGTTGGATCTAGTCTAAGGTTGCTGGCTTTCTTTTCCCAGTCCCTTGTTTACTGTCTCCTCATGAAATATCACTCACGACCATGCATCAACATACAGGTAGTCAGGTAATTTACCATAATCACAGTTTTCTGCTTGGGTGATATTGAGGAGTTGCAAAAAAGCATAACATGATGTCCATCTGTTGTGAAATTTCCCAGTTACTTTGCTTCCCAAACTCTTGTCTATATGGAACAGACGTGCATAATGTGATGCAGAGGTCACTAGGTATTTCCAACAAGAAATGAGAAGGTGGCTGCTGTTTTTGATAACAGGCAGTGTTCATGTCTTCAGATCTTCTGTTTTCAAGGAGATACTGGAATCTCATTTACCTTTAATGGCAGCAGACTCTTATTTTGTGTTACCCAGTCCCTTGTGCTTTGATTTGTCAACAAAAAGACTCAAATATTTAGTGTCTCAAAGGATTGCCACATTGTTATGAAGTCCTTGGAACAAATGCCTAAAAATACAGCTGCAACATACCTGAAATCTATTGAAATTCCAAAGTCAAATCTGTTCTTCCAAGGTATTTTTATGAGTCCCAGGGATTAGACCCCAGGGATGATTGATTTCACAGCATTCCAGATGGTCTGAGGGCATTGCCAAAATTATGGCAATTCTCCCCAGGGCTTTAAGGAAGATAGGATCTGAATATGGCATAGGAATAAATCTTGTCAAAGGGAATTAAATCAGTAAGCAGCAGATACCAAAAAAGGGGAGAAATGTAATACAAACTAACAAAGCCGATCAGCTAACAAATATAATATTGCTTGCAAATAAGTGGGAGAAGCATGAAGGAGTCATCCAGCAATGGAAATGTATTTCAAAACAACGAGATTCCCAAACTACTATTTAGGTTTGGTTGGTTTTTAAAAGGCAGTACAGGTTATTAAGGCTGCCGCAGGTAATTAAGGATCTACACATCTTGCCTCTCCAGTTATTCTTCTGTCAGATGTTACATTTTCAGAGAAATAAGTTGGAGATAAACAACCAAGAGACTCAGGCGGGACATGTTTCTGAGGCCCTTAAAAAAATTATGTCACTCAGCTCCTGCAGAGCAGTGTTTTCATATTGCAAAGGGAAAAGTCACTAGTGTAAATTTTGTCTATATATCAAAACAAATATTTTCACTATCCTGAAATTTTGTGGGCAAAGTTCTGGAAGCAGCTTGTCCCAGCTTTTCCTGGGAGACTCCAGGGATGGAAGCTGTGGGCTTTGGCTTTGTGTGTGGTTGCTCTATTGCCAACTCCCCTTGACTAGAATCTCAGAGGGAGTTCAGATGTTCATAAAGGATATCTTCAGGCCTGAGAAGAGAAGCACCCACCTCACTGAAGCCAGTCTGGGGGGGGGGGAGGGCACACTGATTCAGAGTGGGGGGTTTCCAGTCCAAAGTAGCCTTGTCCATGTCACCATTGCAACCTAAGTCTACCAGTACATTGACTACACGACTAGCTGTCTCCATGGTCACACTTTCACTTTAAACCTTCTTTAGTCCATCTTCATGTATAGTCAACTTTTCATTTCCATCTATTTTATTTGTGGACTTTCCATTCAGGAAAGTTAAAATTGAGGGTGGAAAGCCCACAAGTAAAATTGGTAGAAATGAAAAGGTTTGAGCAAAGCCAGACCTCAAGACAGACTGAAGAAAGTTTAAAGTGGAGGTATGACCACAAAGACCAAAGAAATCAACTTCTATTCAAAGGTGCCAGTGACTGAGCCAACCAAAGCAACCAGGTTGACTAGGCTGCAACTTTATGAATGTCCCTCTACAGGCCATGCCATGTTGCAACTGCCCCCTCAGGCCATCTTGAGAAGGGTACCAGCTGAACATGATCTACATCAAGTTTTCATAAGCCATTTAATAACAAAATCTAGATAGTTAGCGTGGCTATTTTAGTGGATATTTTGATTGTTTGGGTTATTTCAGTATTTTAGTTTCGAACCTTCAAAGTTCATACTAATTACAAAGGTAACAAACATTTTTTGCCCATCCCTACTAATATCTTCTAAACTTCAGCCCACATTCCACATTTGGAGAACAGGTAATGAAAACCTACCAAAACAATAGGGGAAGGCTCTACCAAGAACACTAGGCCTCTTTGCTGTGCCAAAGGTTGCACACAGTGTCAGACTGTTTGGCATCAAGATCGTCTACAATGGAAGCAGTCCCTTTTGCTGAGCTTTTTTCCCTTAAAGGAAGTTAGCTCAAGATCCCCGTGAAACTGGTATGAGGAAATGCCATAGACTGCCTTGGTCAATATCTATTAGCATATCCTGACTATACATTCCAGACTAGAAAGACCTTTGTGTACTTAACCTAGTTCTTGCTTCGTTATTTCAACAGTTACTAAACAGGTGTGGTTATTAACATGGCACTGTAGTAGTGCAATGAAGGGTGAGTTCACAGACTATTTGCAGCCAGACACCTCCTCACAATCGCAGAGCAGAGTTTATCACTATTAGAATCCTCTGTTACATCTGATGTCACCTTGCATCTTTTTATATCAAGGCACAGAAAAATTATGAGGGCATTCAAAAGATTCGTGTTCTGACATCTAAGGTATTTCTCTATGGTATTCCCCTAATGTTACTGAAAACTAACTTGTTCATTCAAAGACTCTCACTGTGAATGAGGGCATGATCAGAGAGGGCTTTTTTCAGTTATCTCTTTTTTAAAAAGCATCCAAACACATGTAGTAAAAGCTTTACAACCAGCTGTTAAATATATGATTGTGTGTCTTTTCACGCTTAACTTTCATTGGACAGTGACCCATGGAAATTAAGTATAGGGACATTGTCTCATGGAAGCTAAGTATAAGGACTCTATCCCAAACCTACCTGGAACAGGGTACTGCAGCAGGGTAAGTGCAAATGCTGCCATTTGGCAGCATCTACATACCAAGTCATTGCTAAGGCAGTCAGTGGATGTAGCTGCGCCCTACTGGGCCAAGTGCAAAAAACCCTGAGAACCTACCTTATTTTGCCATACTGCAGTCTATATTGGCTTCTGAGTCAGGCCAAGCCTATCCTGACCATTGGATTAGCCATTCAGTGGGGACCCCCCCACCTCTTTGCTTATATAATTTCCTATCCAACTCAGCTTAAAGGAAGAGACACATTCAGAGCTATAAAATCCCAAATGTTGAAGAGGTGGATAGGGATGTGCACAGATATTCAAAAATTTGGAAATCCGACATGAATTTGAATCGGATTTTCAAAAATCTGAATTTTCGAATTTGAACAGATTTCAGATTTTCAAAACTCCGATACAGATTTTTGAATAATTCGACTGAATGAAACATCGTATATCACATCTGAATATCATGTTTATTTGTGCTTATAATACGGGATGCAAACGTGATGCAAACATGATGCAAATGGGATGCACGCGAATTCAAAAATCAGATACGAATGTTGTCGACATTTGTATTTTCAAGTTCGAATTGAATTTCCAAAAGTACGGATTCGGATAATCCAGATCTGAATTGGATTTTTAAAATCCAGATTTTTGGATTTTGAATCAAATCAAATATTCAAATACTGTATTTGAATTGACTTGAATTTGAATGCAAAAAAAATGCATTCGTGCAAACCCTATTCCTCAGACTTCAAGTCAGGATCAAACTAATGCAGGGAGAGGGGGGATTCTGTAATTACAGACTCATATTTGTCCAGAGGATGCCTCTTTAAGCATGTCTGAGCACACTTTGACTGTTTGTTCCTGGCCCATCCAGCTTGAACATTTGGTTGTTTTATCTGTTTTTAACCTTGTTTTTAATTTTATAATGTAAGTCATTTGGGGATTTTTTAAGACAAAGTGGTATATAAATATTTTAAACAAATAAGAAGAAATAATAATAACTGTAAAAATTCATAGCAATGTGAGTCTACCTTTATTTCTTTACATAACCACCCTTGATTGTAACACATTAGTCCCATTGGTACCCAAGTGCCTTAATCCAGTGAGGAAGAAATCTGTGTCCAACATATTGTCTATGGTAGTTCTGACCTCAGAGTCATAGGGTAATAGCATTGTACAGAGGTGCTCTTTTAATCTGAAGAAAAAACAAAAAAAAATACTGGGACAAATACTGGGGTGAATTCAGCAGTGCAAATAGAAACCATTGCAACAAGGGGGATAGTCTTGAACTATATCCAGATGTCATTTACTTATTCCCCTATATCTGGATATTCCAGAATAAAGCATAGATATTCTTAAAGTGCAGTCTTTGTGTCTGATCTTCAAAGAGCCACACATTCTTCATGATTTTAGCACTTTGCTTTGAAAAATTACCTGAAAAAAAAATGCAAAAACACAGATTTGTTATGGTGAGCCTCCCCAAGAACCTGAACGTATTGGGCAGAAAGAAAGATGCTTCTGACTTTAGCTGCCAACATGTCACTTCTGTATGTATATTATATATATACTTGGGGAGTTGATATTCTTCTAATCCATCTTGCTATACAAAACCTAGAAATTGATTCTAGCATCTTTATAATAGCCAAAGGGCCATGGTCACACCTGGCTGATCTAGGTTGTCCTGTTAAGAAACTGAACTGAAGGTTGTACAGAGGGCAAACTCAGGGTACTGTTGGGGTGAGGGGTCTGTGCCCCCAAACAGATGCATCCGAGGTATATCCCAGACAGCACACACCTCCACCTTCACAGCCCTTCCAGTAGAAAAAGAGAGAAGAAGGTTTTTACTGCAACAAAGCCTTGTTTCCCTTGCACATTGCTGAAAGAAAATGGAAGCTACGTTGTCCTTGGAACTGTAGAAAGGGATGGAACGAAGGGGGATCATGTATGTTCCACCCACAGCCAGGCATTGGAAAGGAGGGAAGGCTGGGTCCACTCTCCCAGGGTGGTTCAGCCTCCTCTAGCCTGGGTCTGTCCTCATGCAGGGGATGTGAAAATGGACTGGATCCCCAAGACAGCTTGAGTACTCTGTAAAAGTGGACTCTGGAGAAGCCGGCTTGAGGAACTACAGTCCACCCCAAAGCTTTTCCCAGCAAAAAGAAACCTGAGCGGGGCAATGACAAGATGACTGGAAACTTCCTTGAACTATGGGCGTGATTACGGCCCAGAACAAGAACATAAAATGTTACCCACTGGTTTGGACCCATTGACCCATGTGTCCCAGCAACCTGTTCCCACAAGGTCCAACCAGCTGGACAAAGAAGCTCACTAGCAGGACAAAAGGCATACTTCTATAATACTTCTATTACCAGAGGCAATGAAACTGTGATATACTCTTAGGGCTCACCCCCATGGCAAGGATATTGTGAGGCGAAAGTCATTTTGCCTCGCAAGAGTCCCCATGCAAAGCCCTAATTAGGGCTACATGAGGGACAAATGCCACAAATTCATGACAAAATAACCCCCCTTTATAACTGTTCTCACCCTGAATTATGGGGCAAGAACGGATTATAAAGGGGGCATGGGGACACTCCTGGATTATGATCACAGCATTAGTGGGTGGGGCTTTGCTGTCCCTACCACTAATGCTGCGATGGCAATGAACACAGCTCCACTAAATTGTTTAAAACAGATGTGGCTTTTGCATCCATTTTAATATTTTAGCGGAGCCATGCTTGTGCACATGACAGCTGCTATACCTGCCTGACAGTTGTTCAGCTGATTGCAGAGCAGATGTCAGGCAAGTATAGGAGCTATAAAGAGCAGGGAAGATTTTTAAAACAGACTCAAAAGCCGTGTCTGTTTTAAATGGTTTTCACATCTGTTTTCAGAATCTTCCCTGCTCTTTACAGCCCCTATACTCACCTGACAATTGCCCAGCTGACTGCAGGGCAGCTGTCAGGTGGTTGTTTGGGACAGATTAAGCACTCAGGCAAGGGGAGGGGAGAAAACTGCAGCATCCTGATGCAGGGATTGCCACGGTTTTCATGGGGACGGCAGGTTCGCCTTGAACCCACCCTGTCCTTCATTATATTCACATTAAGGGTCCCCTGAATCCACCATGAGGCGTTGGCAACCCCATGGAGACTCAGCCTTAGTATTGTTTTGTGTTGTTTTGGTCTCCGCAGCTAATTTTTGAAGATGGTTGAAAATGTTTTTGGTTGTCCTCGTGTTCCCCTTTGGATAGTCCCTTCAAGTTTTGGACCTAGATATTTTAATTTTTGTATTTTATAACTATTAAAATTGTATTTTAATCTTTTTGTGTATTTTAATTTAGCAGTAGGGTGTGGGGCAAATATCTATGATTTTTAAAAATAAAATATGTTAAATAAAGGTATTTTCTATGTAGATAGCAGTTCACAGTTTGTGTGCTATGTATGTATGTGTTCCATCCTAAAAACACAATCTCTGTAAGATGCTTCTGTATGATCAGTGAAAAACTATTGAATTGTAGACCACTCTGCTAGTGTTTCTGACCAAAATAGAAGCAAGATTTTTCAGGGTAAAAATAAAGTCTGGAAACACATTTCCAGGTCAACTAGTTCTATTTCCTTGTCCCTATGAAAGGATTTTCGCCTTCAGCAAGGAAGCTTTCTCAAAAATACTCTGATGAATCTGTTTGCCTGTGGCAATGGCCAAATTGTTGATAAGATCCATCCAGTTCTGAATGTGTATCCATTGTAGAAGTGCATTTGCTATTTGGCTGAAAATAAATACCAAATAATTCTAGCAGTACTTTTTGAAAGCAAGTCCTGTTTAAAAGAACACAGTGTGGTATGTTTCAGCCAACTGGCTCAGAATTTCTCAAGTTGAATATCCCATTGAATAAAAGCTTCCTGAATGATGGAGACATGAAGAAAATAGTCCATGAGCTGTCATCATTTCATGAGAATTGTGGACTCTAGACTGCATCTTTTGTGCAGGTCAAAAATGTGATTTATAATTTTCATTCAGAACAATATGCCTCCAGACACATGATAAAACCCATGAATCTCTCGGTACAATATTAGGAAGGGCAGACATTCCCCTCACATTTCCAATATAGATCTGATTTAAGCAACAGAAAATTTGATATATCTTTGGGTGCCTCCAGACATAAACTGAAAATGTGCTTACTTTTACTGCAAAGTAAAGGGAGAATGGCTTGTTCTTACCTTCTTCCAATCCTCTGAAGCAGCAGGGAGGGCTCTTCTGTCCATGTGGTCAGCTCCTCCCTCTCTGAGAGGACTGCTGCTTCACGAGTGACGGTAAACTCTCATGAGATCTTGTGAGATTTCACCCAAACATCAGAAAAAATGAAGAGGGTAGGACAACTCCACATTGGGCTTTACTTTGCTGCGACTATGGAGCAGCATAAAACCTATCTAGTTTGACAGCTGTTCTGTGGTACCCGAGAACTATTTATCCTGTCTGGATGAAGCCACTAGTACAGGAAATGCAGCAATGATGCCAGGTTTCCTATAATAGTAATGCTTACCTTGATGTGCAGCTGGCAACTTTCACACCTGGAAGTTACACCTTTCTTACTGGAAGGCAGCTAAGCGTGCAAAAAAAACCAACAGAAAGTCTGTCAGTGTTTGTCTGGCTCACAGTAGCTCCAGTCACTTTAACAGAGGAAGTTGTTTGCTTTGCTGCACATCAAAGACACAAAGAGTCACTCCTCACATCTGGTGGGCAGCAGCAGGAGGCAATCTTGGGACCTTGTTTTTATCCCTCATTGCCTCTTGCCATCCGAAAGCAGCCTGTGTTATGTACCAAAGTAGATTGCACAGTGGCTGGAGAAATAGAAGCCAGAGGGTGTTTCCACACTGGGTGGTTAAACTGGTGTAACTACCCAGTTACCACCCGTTTAAGACACTTACCTTGGAAGCTTCCGCACTGGAGACCTTTTGGAGACCCCTTCCAGGTGGCCGCTTCCGCATTTCAGCGAGCAAGATCCATTTCTAAAACGGGTCTTGTAGCTGAAAACCAGATTAAACTGAAGACCTAAAAATTTAGGTCTTCAATCCGTCCCTTTGCCTGGATCTGTGTGGAAGCAGGATGCTTCCGCACATGGCCAGGTGAAGGGATGGATGTCACGGTGGCTGCCATGTTGGTGAGGGTGGAAGCAGGCTGGTTTGCCTTCCGCCCTCCCCTGCGTGCCATGTGCCGCCAGAAACACACGGTGACTGGCAGCTGCTTGCTGCAGTCCTGTGGCTCTGGGGGCAGCGTCGGCAGCGCAGGAATCCGGCAGACTTTTTGAATGGGTGCTGTGGTGTCTGCCCAGCACCCAGACAATCCATCCTGCTGGATCTGTCTTCCCCAAGTGTGTGCAGACACGCGGGGGGGGGGGCGCTCCGAGAATCCATCCCATTTGGGACAGATCCTTGGGAGGACGGTTCGCCAAAAAAGGATCTTCTTAGTTTCGTTTTTCAGTGGCCAATGTGGAAAGACCCAGAATCCCTGCTAGCCATTTTAATTCATTTAAGTAAACCACTGCCTCTCAACCTCAGCTACCTCTTTAGGTTATTGTAAAGATAAAATGAAAGAGACAAATCAAATCTGCTGCCTTGCATTCCTTAAAAAGTAGTATGTGTGCAAAGAAAAATAAACATATATGCAAATAGGGTTTTGCGCAAAAGAAAAAAAAGATAGTTACAAGTTGCAGCTTTAAGACTACAACCAAATTCCCACTCTCGTTTTGTGTAGGAGCATTCAGCACATAGTTGAAAACAAAGTTTAAAGCATGCCCTGTATTTTGTGTTCTGCAGCATCTTGACAGTCCTCTCATTACAAAGAACTACCCTAGTCCTACACTGAGTAGGTTTAAGTATCCCACCTACCATCTGGATTAGAAAAGCTGAAAGTGTATAAACAGCACACATAACACTAAAATATATTTAAAATATAATCTTTCCCACTCTCTTGCCACAACAGGACTACATTCCAAGGCCCTGGTGTACAGGTATGTTCTATCCAGGTGCCCAAAACCAAATGAAATTGGCACCTGGAGTATCTCCACTGGTAAACTATTCCAAAGTTGGGGGCCAACACAGAGAAGGCCCTCTCACATACCATAACCCTCTACACCTCTGAGGGTGGCATGTCTGAAGGTAGCATAACTACTAGAAGTCCCTTGTTTTTTGATCTAGGAATCCCCCAAGAATATGTCCACATAATGATTATAAAACATCAATAATCCTTATATGTTGCTCTGAAGATTCATATTTGTGTTTTTATGCATATAAAAGCTGAACTGTCTTAGAGAAAATGAATTTTGTATCAAGAAATCTAGTACAGGAATACAGCAAAATATCAACATTGAATTACGTATCTACAAATACCAGCAAATATTCCTTCTGATTCTTTGGTGAATTGTCTCTCAGTCCCCCAGTCACAATGATATATACAGTGTTCCAAGTTTCAGATCCTTTACTTCAGCAGTTTTTGTCACTATATTTTTCAAAAATTGTAAAGGCTACATAATAACATGTTCTTTATTTTCAAGTAGGATAAGACACTGGTAACGTGTGTTTATGAGATCAATAACAGGTCTCTTGTAGACTACTTACTTATTTGATTTACTTACTGCTTGGATATTCTACCTTAAAAAAATAACTCAAGGCAGTAAACAATATTCTCACCCACTCCAATTTATTTTCACAAGAATCCTGTGAGGCTGACAGGAATGAATAGTGCAAGGTCACCCATTATGCTTCCATGGCCCAATGAAAAACTGAACTCAAGGATTCCTAGGTATGCCACTGTACTGTACTTGGATGGTGTCCCCAACTTTTCTCTCCTTTCAAACATGGTAGCTTTTAGACCAGTGGTCAGCAAACTCATTAGTCAAAAGAGCTAAATATCAAATATCTTTTGAGAGCCAATTTTTTAAAACTTAAACTATATAGGTAGACACATTGTTATCAACTTAATTAGGGTACTCCTAAGCTGGAAGAGCCACACTTAAGGGGCCAAAGATCCCCATGTGGCTCTCGAGCCGTGGTTTGGCTACCCCTGGCAAACCCCACTTAGCTCACACAGCTGCCATAATAACTCTGAATGCTTTTCTCAGCCTTTTCACTGGAATGAGTTCTAGGCCTTGGTCACATCTTCACATTAAACCTTCTTCAGTCTATCTTCAGGTCTGACTGTCACATCTTTTCGTTTCTCTCCACTTTATTTGTGGAATTTCCACCCTCCGTTTGGACTTTTCTCAATGGAAAGTCCACAAATAAAATGGATAGAAATGAAAATGTATGAGCAGTCAGACCTGAAGTTGGAGTGAAGAAGGTTTGAAATGAAGTTGTGACCATGGCCCTAGAGAAACCCCAATCGTCCAAGAATTTGGAGACAGAGGATTTCTGGGCCTCAGCACCTTTTTCATCACTCCGGAATCCCCCAAAAGGCAGCAATTCAAGGAAAATATGTGGCGAGAAACTGGAAGGACCCCATGTTTTTTCAAACACTTATTGCAGATCAGTTGTGGATTTCCAGTGGAGAGTGAACCTATGATTTCATAGTTCTCTTGTTTGGCATGTTTGATTGTTTAAGCAGTTAGTGAAGTCACTTTATCAGCTGCAATCTTTTTAGGGTTCCACAGGATCCCCGAGAAATAGTTAAGGACTGGTTTTCATGGTCACAACTGCATGTCCCCATGTGAAAATAACTTCTGTACCATTTTTAGGTAGGAAAAAAAATTGCCCAGATTGTGAGGCTGTTTTTTCTTGAGGATCCAGAATAGGCATGTCATATGCTCTGTAATTCATGCCATAACTGTGCTTTCGAAGTACTGGGATTTTGTCTTAAATTCCTTCCCAGAAATTCTATACATTTGAATACCCATCATAGGGGATGCCACTGATGTCATCCTGCTGCATATCCGCTGTTCAAGTATATTTATGTGTTTGCTACTTAGCACTAAATGTTTTGCACATCCTCAAAGATTTACCTCCTTCCTGTTCATATTCCTTTGCTTTGTTGCTTTGTTTTTAATAGGGAAAGGCAATCATTCCCTTAAATGTATGACAGGAATTTTTTAGTTATTTTGCTTCATGAAATCTGTATATTAATCGATATAAATGCAGAAAGGCATTTCAAATTATTTCAAATTTATTTGGCATAGAACAAATTCACTTTTAAGAAACTCAGAAAAATTGGACAGGCACTTTATGTTGTTAAGTCTGTCTGCATTCATGTAGAGTTCAATAAAAAGTTTGCAGTTTACCTGCTACGAAGTGGCGGTCTGGTGTCCAGAATGCAGCAGTCCCCCCCCCCTCCATAGCTTCCTCCTCGGGGACCTGTGAGACTTCTGTGTGGCATGCGCAATAACATGGGGTGAGGCGCACTTCACATGGGATGGGGCAGCCAGTGGGAGATGAGCTGCAATCTCAGCTCTCATTGGCCATTCTTGCCATCCTGTCTGGACTGGCGGGAAGCTTCGAATTTACTTAATGCTGTGCAGTGAGTACTGCTATATCACCATTAAGTAAATTTGCAATAGTGTTGCTATAAAGCAACACCACTGCAAAGAATCGGCTGTCAGGTGTGATGGCTTGATCTTGGCTGTGCATTCCAGTGTGCAGCATCAAGAACTCTAGAAGCAGCCAAAAGTGTCTTGTAAGCTGAGGAAGTTGACTGACCAATTACATGGTCCAAAACAATATTTCCACCAACCTATCACATTCCTAGAAACTGCTGCTAAGGAAAACTCAGCTCTCAAACAGAATAACTTGCCATCGGTGTGAACAGCACATTAGCCACATTTAAAGTGGCTTTCCACAATAACATGGACTGTAAAAAAGGCACAGGGGAGGAGAGAAAATTCACTTTTGAAAGAAAATCTGGATCTACTTATACCTCTGAATAAACACATTGACCTCGGGGGGTTCTCCTACTGTGCTGATATATATTGATATTAATATAAATAAATACCTAAAGCACCAGTGAAACTGTAAATTAAAAAAAAAAACTTTATAAAGTAAATACAGTGCAATTTCCACCTCCCTTACCAGTCCCTTTAAGAATCATGAATGGAAAGGTGCTTGCTTCTTATTGTTAGACCCTTTGGCAAAAAGAGCTCGCACTCAGCAATGTAAAAATACTTCCAAATTGTCAAGACAAATTGAATGTCAGATTCACATCCTTTGCTTGAGCATTTAATCAGCTTTCATTGCAAACTTTTGTTACTGTAAAAGCTGTGTGTGGGTTTCTTTTTGACATGTCTGCGTCTTGCTCTTTCCTGTCATGAATTTTATGGAGAGCCTTTAGTTTTCAGCTGTACAGCTAGAGGGCTGCCTGCAATTACTAAGGAAGCACAGGGGGTGGTGTAGGAGCGGCGAGTGAATGGGTGTGCATATACGTGTGCTTATATATGACTGGCCCAACCTGCAGTTTCAGATTTCAGACCTAGCTTATCACTCTTCCAGTTCCTTTCAGCCTTTGGATGTTAAATGCTGCCTTTTCACTGACATCTGCTGGGACGAAGGAAGAAGCTATTAACTGCTTCTCTTTTTTCTTCCTCTCTTCTCCATTCCGTCCGTAAGAGCTTCCATCTCCAGCTAGCTTTCCACATCCTCTTTCCACATCGGAGCCTGTCCTAGAAGACGATTAAAATAGACGCAGTATAGCTTCTGGTGTGTCAGGGCTGAGAGATGCTGCCACTTCTTACTTGAAGGTAAACCCAGGTATTCAGTTTGAAAGTTATGCTAACTTTTTTGCTGGTATTATGAAAGGGATTTGCCTCTGCTGAGGCATAGAGCAGTGGGGCTTGGCATAAAGTCAGCTAGACTTTTTTGAACACTCTGTGACAATGTTAAGTTAAAATATGACAGAATGGTAGAGGTGTTTAAACAGTTGTGTTTCCTTGTGGAAGATTAGTGTGACCATACGGTTGAACATTAATTTTGGTTATCTAGGAATGCATTCAGGATCTGGAAAGAAAACCATGAGCTCTTGGTATAGTAGTGTATACTCAGGTGAGAAGTAAAATCTGCTTCCTCTTTGGGCAAAAGAGTATGTTTTGTATGCTAATTAAGAAAAGCAAGTTTCGTGCAAGTTATAAGGGATGCCATACATATGGTTCCATATACTAACCTGTATCTATATTTACATGGATTTTTGCACCATCACATACAGTCCAGTATGTTTTGTTTCAATGGCTCTAGAATCCTATATGATTCTAAGTTTGCTTTGCACTTGAGTATGTAAATCAAAGAAGTCTTTCAGTTGTTGCCTTCGGGAGAGGGAATTGGGGGACCCTACCTAAAGTGACAGGGTTCTCTTTAATTCTAATGATATTGTATGAATGTTTTAGGTGAATTTACTAGCCAGAGGTAATGCAATAGATGTTTTTGAAAAGGATAAAAATAGTGCCAAAAGTCAAATGCTTTTGGGGCAAATGAAAATGTTACAATGATTTTAACAGTTGATTTTGCTGGGTAGGTTTGCCAGGTGGCATAGGCAGTGTTGAATCGTGTGTGTGTGTGTGTGTGTGAGAGAGAGAGAGAGTTTAACAGCATATTTGTTTAATATTTAGAAGTGTTCTTAAGTACCCCTATAGTTTTCATCCTCTCATTTAATCAACAATGCCTGAATTATATACAGGGCTTAAGTGTCACATTCACCAGTAAATTAGCTACACTATTTTTGTTGTTGTGTGTCTGGACTATTGGTATGTATGGGCTTGTTTCTAGTAAAGGAGTTTACCTGCATTTCCACCCACCTAGTTGGCACTTTATCACCTTCATAAGGCAATGCATTTCAAGACTTGTTGCTGTAATTCTGAGACATCCTAGTGCTTGTAATACCAGATGCTATGCGACCCTAGGCTATACATACACCTACAGCTAAGTGTGAAAATGCACTGCTCAGATTTTCTTTGCATATTAGTGAATGGGTAACTTGATGGCACTTGGAACTAAAACTATGTACAAATGGTTTGCTTAGTGCTGTTTAAAGCCTTTCCCCAAAAAAATTACAACATGAAAAGAAGAAAAAGAAAAACAATTAATTTCAAAAGCAGGCAGGAATTGCTCATGTGGGTAAAGGAATATTGGAGTACAATCTTGTGCATTTTTACTTTGAAGTAGACTTTGCTATGATGTGTGGGTATGTATTGTCAATGATTTGTACATTGGTCTTAATGCTCTACCCCCCCCCCCATGCTATTTTACCAAATCTGAGCTTCGATGTTTTGCCTCATGGTACTTGAGAATTCTTGTCATGCCTAAGTGTAAGAATGTGCTATATGGGTGGCAAAATCTACTTGGTTGAAATTTCAAACCTTTGGTGGAGTATTCCATGCTACTATGCAGATGCATCATTTGACTTGTTTGGGAACACACCACACTCTTGGTGGTCTAATTTTAACCTACCAAACACTGGAGAAATTTCAGTTGATGCTTGATGGATGCTGCTAGTTGAATGTCAGTCTAAATGCTCTGATAGGATGTAATGCGGTGTTATCTGCGATGTAGTTTAAGAAGCATTTAACCCTTTAGCATGGGAGTTCTGATTGCTTCACAAAGTGCTTTTTAAATACACACTGCAGCAAACAGAAAAACAATGATACTGGGCTGAAATATGCAGCATTTTCTGAGTGAGGAATAGCAGGTTGCTGGCAAGTGCACTTGCATTTTTAAATAGGGACAAGTGAAAAAGTCACAGACATCAGTTTTCAAACAATTTTTTTTAAAAAAATCAGTCTATGTGAACTTTTTTTGAATTTCTTTTTCTGTCAATTAATGACCAGCAAAAAGGATCAGATCAGATAAAGATCAGAGACCAAGAGTGAATTGCTATCCAACCCTTCTGTGCTGGTTCAGCATCATTTGCCCATCTCACTACTTTCTTTTGGCCATTGACACCTGCATGTATGGGTGGCAGGAGAAGCAGGAAGCCCAGTGACAACAGCATTTACTAAGGGAAGATTCCAGTGCCATAGCAGAGTGGGAAGGACTTTTGAAAAGGAGGAGGATGGTGAAGGAGGAGAACGAGGATTCGGAGTCAGTTTGGTACTGTGCACATTTCTATCTGAGACCAAGATGTAAATGATTAGCTATCTGAGATATCTACTTATTTTGCTCCAGCCTGTCACACATGGACATGTCATGCATCTATTTGTGTTTGAACAGCATACTAATATAGGCAGGATCTGCATGATGATGAAGGCTGCCTTGAACTGCTCAAAGCTGGAGCATGCTGTTTGCATGTCTGCCATCAATTCTGACTACACAAACATCACTGATGGGAAACTTTTGTTCTCTGTCTATGATGTTTTTGGCCAGGATAGTTTTCACAAACACAGGAAATAGACCCCAGAAGATTTCCTGTGTTTGCAAAAACATATCAAAATGATCTAGCCCAAAGAAACTGCTCAAAGGTAAATCCATACATCAGAAGTGACAAGGTGGAGTAATGTGCGGAGATGAGACGTGCAGATTAGGGGTGTGCACAGATTTGTGTTGTATTCTTATCTGAATCAAATTGAACATTCTGTTCAAATGTTTAGAATCTGAATGGCACAAAATTCGATTTGAATAGAAAGCATTCAAATCTATTTGTTCGAATGTTCGATTTGAATTTGAAGATATAAACTCTGACAACATTCGTATGTGTTATACGTATCTGTACGCATTTCGTATTCATCCTGTTTTATCCTGTATGCATCCCATTTTTGTCCCATACTATCAGCACAAATGCGCACAGATAGTTTGAATGTTTAAATTCAAATTTGTAGACATTCTATTTGAGTTTGAATGTCCACATTTGATTGAATTCAATTGAATTTCGAATGTTTAGAACTTTTGTGCACATCCCTTGTGCAGATACTCCTATGGTGTCTGTGTTCCAAAGATTCATAAAGTAGCATTATATAGTAGGCTAGAGCAAAGAATCCTTGGTTTGAGTCCCTAATCAGCCATAGAAGCTCAACCTACTCAACGGGATTTTGGTAAGGATCAAAGAGGGGGGAAAGAACAACATACAGCCTCTTGAGCTCTTAGGAAGAAATGCCATAAAATAAACAAAGTAAAATGAAAACAATATTTATTGTACAAACAGAATTTTTAGAAATGGAAAAGAACCAGTTGCCCCACCCCAATGATGATGATGGAATGCATGCTTGAAATTTATTATTTTTGTGTTCCACACCTATTTTTAATTTTTTTGGGGGGGAGGGATTGTCCCTTTTATGGTGCTTAAGAAATGGGATCCAGGAAGGCTACAGTTGTAAGAATGGCTTCAGTTCCCATTGGTTCTATTTGAATGCTGTGGATCATAACAGAATGTGACATGGGATACAACTGAGAAGGGGAGCATGTCCATTGCTAAATGTAGATCAAAAACACAAAGAAGGTCATGGCAGAAAAAAACTGCATTCATATCTGTGCAGGCAGTTGTAGGCTGTACTCAGCTGAGGAAGCATCAGTACATAAACAAAAGTTTTGATGTATGAGGTATTCCACAAACCACCCCCAGGAAATGCAGCTAAAGTGAGTGGACTAAAGCATGATTTGGCAATGTCACCAAAGTTTCACTCCACCCACATTGAAGTGCTTAATGATCAGCACTGCTACCAATGAGTGGCTCAAGCTTTTCCCAGAAATCAAAGGGGAATACAGTGTGGATGGTCTGGTTTGCCTGGCTGCTGTGCTTAGTGTGCAATGTATGGGATCCCATCTTGCTTCCTTTGCCATATGACCATTCCATTCCAGCTGTGCTCTTGTACTTGAAAACAGTTGCTTGGTCCCAGAATAGTGCCAGAAGTTTGCACATAGTTTACACAAACTACAGAGTGTACCACACAGTTCATACAGTGCTTCTGTAAACTTTTCAGGTATAAATAAACTCTAGGGGTGCTTCTGCATTGACCCTTTAACACCCATTAAGCACACATTTTAAACACTTGGGAAAACCGTGTCCGCACAGCAGCACCCATTAAAGACACATTGGGGAAACCACTTCCACACAGCAGCACACATCGGGAAAGCCGCTTCTGCATTGGTGTGTCTCTAATGGGTGTTAGGTGGCCCTTAAACCAGTTTCCCGGAAGACCACATTGAAGGTAGTCTTAATGGGTACTTGTGCTCTAAATCTGCATTAATGGAGGACGCGTCCGCACATGGATGGAAGAGAGAACACATGGGGCAGGACAGGAAGTCACCATGTTGAGAAAGGCAGTGGCAGGAAGCTGCCATGTTGAGTGAGGCGGCAGAAGTACAGTCCAGCCATGAAGTACCTCTCACATGGGATTCGCATGGGGCAGGCACCCAGCTATGGCAGCAGAGGGACAGCAAATCTGAATGTAGTGATTCCATGCACAAAAAGCTGGCTTCGGTGCAAGGTGGGCACTGGATCTCAGACATGCCGCTGATGGGTCCATGCACGGCAGGAAAGGACTGGTGAGTGATGGCTGAATGCTCCAATCATGCGGCTCCTGGGGCAGCCATCTTGAAATCTGTGCTACTGCGTCCGTACAGCAAAGGCAGAATCTATTCCTTGCAATCCATCCTTCCCATGTGTGTGTGGAAGCATGGGGCCTTATTAGATCTGTATTTGTTTGAGACAGATCTTGCTACAGACACATTTGATAAAAATGGATCTACTTAAGCCGGATTTCAAGCAGTAAGTGCAGAAGCACCCTAGGAGAAAAGGGAAGTCCATCTAACATGTTGGGGGTTAGACGTGTGGGAGAAGGAAAGGAATTGATGGGTCTTATTAGAATGAAGCTCCAAATCATTGGTCACTTTGGCCCTTTCTGCACATAGCCTTATTCCAGATTATATCCCAGAATAGGAACTTAGTTTAGACTAATGCAGGCCTAAAATAAGGCCCAGGGTTGAAATGCCCTTTATTATGTGATCTACACTTACATCTCCCAGGGGAATACATCAGGAGGGGGGGAAAGTCTTCTGGAAGCAGTATCGGAGGAGCACTGAACTGATCTGTTTGATGTTTTCTCTAACACAGACCTGGTTCCAGTCCACTACAGATCAAAACCAGGGAAAGGGGGAAAATACCATACCTATCATTGTCTTCCAGCTCCAACACTTATTTTTTGCTGGCCATCTCTGGTTGGTTGAAAATAATCCTCTGCCTCATTAGCTATGGAGGGAGCAGGATATCCAGTGCTGCTGACTTTTGATAAATATTCAAGATGCTAGTAATTGAAAAGTGTTATGAACATCTGAATATTTTAAAGATTTGGGATGCAAAATGTATAAGTTTGATTACTTTGTCTATCAAATAATTTTCTTAATACACATGGCTAATATTAAGGAGGACCATTTCTGTGTTAATTTGAGCATTAGCCAGATATGTTTTTCCCCTTAAGAATGGTGTGTAGGAAAGAATGTGCAAGCCTAAATATGTGTCTCCCTAAGCCTTTATGCCTTGTACTTCTCATACTTCTGGGAGCTACAACTTTTTGAAACTATGGAAACATTTAAGGAACCATACAGTGTAATTTTTCATTTTGATTCTGCATATTTGGCATCCACAATAAGACACATGAATGAGGTACTACTTTTCTAATCTATCAATTGTTGGCTGTTCAGCACTTGGTTTTGGCTAATGCAGAGACAATCACAATTCTTAAAACATGGAGTATTGGAGAATTCAACAACCCATGTTCTCTAGTGATGCCAGTTTCTCCTTTCAGTTCAAAAAAACTTAACACAGAAACTGAAATAGTGGTGCATCCAAAGTTCCTACTCTGTTTTTTGCATTTAGAAAAATACAGTTTTTCCAACATTACTCACTCTTTCCAGTTCCACATAAATGTGAAAATTGCTGTAATCTGTATTGAAACAAAACTCAACAGAGCCCCTCAATAGCATGGACCAAAAATGTAATCAGCTGTAACAGTAAAACCTGGCCTGGGCTTCCTTTGTAATTGCAGCATTTGTTCCAAAAAGGGTAGCTCTAGGACCTGCCACAGTCTGCATCAGCATGTGGATGGCAAGTCCTTTTCTGGGATATAATCCAAAATAAGGCCCAGTTTGGAAAGGCTGTAGGTGTGCAGCCTTAAATATGTTGAGTCAAAAGTTAGCCTCTTCATTTTGCTAAACTAAGGCCGCATCCCCATTACAAGCTTAATTCGATTTCAATAGGGTTTCAATCCTTGCAGACCCCACGTCAGTTTGGCTTAAAAGGCTTTCCGCATGTTAAATCACCCCAAAGCATTGTAAATGTTAACCCTCATTTCAACAGGTCTCACTCCGTTTCATGCGCTTGATATGTGTTACATTTTTTACTGTGGGGACTGTACCGTTTTAAGGGATGAGAATCCATGTTTAGGGTTTCCCTCCCCCAATAGCTTGCTTCCAAAGATAGTGATTTCAGTGTAAAAATCCATCCTTTACAGCAGCCACTACACTGTAGCAATCCACGCACTTCACACCTGATAACAATGTTGCAATTTTGCACAATTCTAGCTCTTTGGAGTTCTGACCTTTAGAAAGGGAAAGGAAAGCAGCTGCAGGTTCTGGGAGATGTGTGAATGTTTAAAGCAAGGGGGCTTGAGTTGCCGCTGCTGCTGTGTGCCCTGGGCAATGGTGAGAGGAGGGGAAGGAATCGCTGGCTGCCCGGTGCCATTTTTCCTTCATCCAGGCAAGCAGCAGCCACCCATGGTTCATGCCAGGAAGAAGAGGGCAGGGCAGCCCCGAAAAGCAGCTTTTAAAAAGTAGCCACTTGCGTCCCCCCTTGAGTCACGTACGCCATGTACGATCCTCAGAATCCAGATTGAACGCAATTGAGTTGAAAGTAATGGGATCAGGCAAATTTGTGTTTGCATCCAGTTCTATTATTTTGGTTTAGGGGAACTGGATTAAGCTTATAATGGGCAAGCGGCTTAAGTGAATGTAGTAGACTTTGTAAACCTTCCATTTCCTGAAGAATTAGGACAAAAACATACCTGTGCCTGTAATTTTCCTTCTTATATGACATCAAGCAAGTTCAGGTGATGGATGCCAGAGGATAGACAGACACAGCAGCAATTAGGGCAAGTTGACTCCCTCTCCTGGTGGCAAGTGAAGTAGGTGCAGAACCACCTCTGACAAAAACCTCATTTGCTGCACAGCATAGCACTTTTCCTAATTGCTACTTTGCCTTTCCCCCAGCTGCTCATGTGAGTTGCCACTTAATAGAATTTACCTGCTCTTGAGGAAACAAATAGGTTAAGGGGACAGGTTTTTTCACCTTTCTTTTTTACCCTGTCTGATTAGATAGTATGCAATTGTGGTTTCAGAGGGGCAAATGAAATTACACCCAATTTCAAAATGTGAGAGCCAGGTCAGTGCAGGAGATACAGTACAAGATTGTGCCTAGGAATCTTTGGATTCAGATGTTCATTAGGCCACGGGAGTTCATTGGATGATCTTGGGTAGGGATGTACATGAATTCCCCCCCACCACCACCACTTCAGTTCACTTTGCATCAATTTGAATAGGACAGAACTTTGAATGTGCTGCCACTGAATTCATTTCAAATCTCTGCTATCACCAGCCACCCCTCCAAATCCACTCTGAAGCTTCGAACAAAGGCACAAAAACTTTCACATCACATGTGAAGGTCAGTCTTCAAATACAGCCCATATTCGATTAAAATGCAAAGCTTCAAACCTTGCCAGAGGTGGCAAACATTTTTTGCCCATCCCTAATTTTGGATTAGTTTGTACTGCACAGAGTAAAAGGGAGGAAGAAGATCATTGTGCATTGCCCTGAGCATTTTGGAGGTAAGGCAGAAAATAAATAACATAAATAGGTTTGCGCAGTGGGTGGTTTATTTTTTAACAGAAATTGTTTGGAGAGGTGTAACTACCATGAAGCAAAGCTGGCCAGGTGGCAAAGGGGGTTATTTGGTGAAATGGTTGCTGAGCTTGTAAGCCAGTTTGGTCTAGCAGTTAGGGAGCTGAACTTTTATCTGGGAATATTGGGTTCGATTCTGCACTCCCCCACAAAGCCAGCTGGGTGGCCTTGGGCTAATCACAGGTCTCTTCTGAGCTCTCACAGCCCACCTATCTCACAGGGTGTCTCCTCCTCTCCTCTCCTCTCCTCCTCCTCCTCCTCCTGTTTTTATCTCTCAGACTATACCCAGACATTGTTTACTAATTCTGCTATATAAGGATATTTCAGAATAAAGCATGGATATTCTGGAATATCTGTGCTTTGTTCTGGAATATACAAACATAGCAGAACAAGTAAGCAACATCTGGATTCACCCTCAGTCAGCATGATTTAAGGTGCCAATCTACATTTCTTTGCCAGGATCCCGTTCCACCCTAATTACATGTCTGGTTGTTATGTGTCTTTTTAAAAGAATTGGTTTAATTATGCAAGTTTAATAGTCTGGACTTTGATCCACATTAATCTATCAGGGCAAAACTCTCCCTTTTTCTTAGTGTGCTTTGATTGCAATTAAGGGCTTTGCTTTAATTGAGCTTACAATTAAGTCTAATTTCCTTTCTGGAAGATAGCTTTTTCCTCGTCTCTGATAGGAATACTGTTTTTATGTGTTGCCTCCTAATTCACAGGAAGCCAAAGGAAAACTGTCTTTCAGTAGGGTTGCTGAATAACGCCTTGACAACCACTTGCCAGGCTTAACTCTAAATTTATCAGTATGTTACCGAGACTGTTGCCCCTACCATTCTAAAAGCTTTGCCCAGCAATGGGACTCTCATCCAGGATTTTTCTGTGAGCGCCTCAAGACAGCAAAGGAAAAGCTGGATGTACTGTAAAAGGGAAGCTGGCTTTCCTTCACACCTTGTTCTCTCAGACACGCAAGGCGCTCTCCCAGCATGTTTTCAACTTATCTGTCTAGATAATTCCTTTGGCATAGCATTGCAGGGGACTTCTATGAGCTCACCATCTGTTCACATTACAACTCTATGACAAAGGATTTCACCAGATAGCCAGTAAGTCAAAAACATACCAGCTAGTAAAAATGGTGCTGGATATGAAATGGCCGCTAAATGAAATGGCTGATGGACTGTGACTACCCTGACTACCTTTGTGGTGATCCAGCCATGATGCCAGCAGGTTGCCAGCATTTCTGTTGTATCTGGCAGTTTTCTATGCCTGACTTTGCCGGCTGCTGGCAGGTGAACCCAGTGGATGTGACTTTCTCAATTCTATTGTATCTAATTTTTTTATGGCTACTTGTCATTTGCTTTAGCTGTAGTCACTCATTATGTAATGGTAATATAGTTTATTAGTAAGATAACATCTACAGGTAAAATTAAATGCATTTGTTAGCAGAATAAAAAGTACCCACTGCTTTTTTTCCCACTGCTTCCTTCCAAGGATTTTGCTGTTTCCTGCCTTTCAAGACTAACATGCTAGATAGATCATCTGCATTGGGGCTTTTCATATTTCATGTGTAACAGCTGACTCCCTCTGTAAATTTGTCAGACTCTCTTGGAGTCTGGGATATTGATCTAGCCAGAAACAAAGAGACTTCAGTGCCCAAAGGAGAAATCAAAATGACATTCCTAAGTTATCAATATCACTACAGAGTTGGTGTGTCTAACCCTCGTTCCGTGTCAAAGCTCCAACACCACAAAACAAAAAGCTTTGCATGCACCTGGGATTTGTTTGTTTTCAAATACATTATAAGCAAAACAGTAGAAGCCAGAGCAGATTTCCTAACCGTTTGATTACAAAGATACACCTTGTTAAGTGGGGTTGTTCAGCTAGAGTTGAGCAACCAGTTTTGCTTGGCTACTTCTTTTAGGGTGCGGACACACAATCACTTTAAACCTTCTTCAGTCCATCTTCAGGTCTGACTGCTCACACCTTTTCATTTCTAGCCATTTTATTTGTGGAGTTTCCACCCTTCACAAATAAACATGATAGAAATGGAAAGGTGTGAGCAGCCAGACCTGCAGGTGGACCGAAGGTTTAAAATGAAGGTTTAAAATGAAGGTGTGACCACAGCTTTAGAGGCACTCCTAAATCCTCCATTTGAGTTTGCCTGTGTTTGCCTTCTCTGGCTGTGGTCACGTTCAAAAACTAGGTGTGGCTCGTGTCACTGGGCAAAAGAGCAACAAGAAAGGTAGTCACAACATGAAGAGTTTGAATGCTTCCTGCAGGCAGCACATATTAACCTTTGAGCACTGAAGAGAAAAAACCGTGGCACAGTCAGGCACGCCTAGAGGAGCACGGCAAAACTGTTTTGGAGGCGGCAGTGTACAGGGTGAGCCAGAGTAAACAGTACATCAGACCTTTATCTCAAGCTGCAGTCAAGATAAGGCAGTGGAGAGTAACCGTCACTTGCCTCACCCACTTGTGTGGGTTATTCATAAGCCCACGCCTTGGCAGAAAGGTGTGTGACTGGTTCATTTTGAATGATCACAACATCCTTTGAAAAAGAGAGAGAGAGAATGCAAACAAGCCAGTGATTTTTTAAAGACACCAACTGCAACAGTGTCGCTTTCTTTCCTTTTCTTGCTCTGCCGCTGCTGGCTTGAGGCTTGGCGCTTTGAGGTTTGTTTACCAACACGGATGTGCAGTCCTTGCACAGCACAGGTGGCTGCTCGCTAAGCTCTCTGTCTATTTTTGGCACCAGAAATAATTTGGCCTCCTTCCCTCTTTCATGTTCCTTCTGATCATCATAATCAGGTAAAGAATGCCATTCTGGCTCAGAAGTGGAGGGTGGCCTCTGTCTTTGTTCCTGGCACATCTGACCATAATGATTTGTTTAAAGGGATACTGCCCTGGGGATACCAAAAGGGACATTAATTAAACTTGTTGATTACTATTATTCAGTCCTGCAGTTACCAGAATCTTCAAAGCAGCTGCCAGACGGCCCTAGATGTGCCTCTTTGGTTTGGATACAAGTAGACATGGCTGACCACTCCTTCCCACTCCCATTTATCACTGTAGTGCTTTGAATCCTAGTTACTCAACAGATCAAGAACCAAATAATCCATGAAAGGAACTGGCTGATTGCATGCCCTGTGTTAAGGCTGGCTACCTTATCAAGGTAGCAAAGAAAAAAACCTGCTCACTGCCTGGGAGTGAGTTACAAGCTCAGGGCGAGTTCCCATTACCACTTTAAAACTGTTTCAAAATGGTTTGGATCCTCATCGTCCCCATCCCCAATCAATTAAATGGTTTCAAAATGGTTTGGATCCTCGTCGTTCTCACTCCCAATCAGTTTCAGGGGTATTTTGAGGATTATTTGGCTTAAAAACAGAATAAACACCTGATTTTGGCTTTTAAAACGCTTCTTCCTTATTGCTGTGGGAACGCTAGAGAAGTATTTGGGCAAATACATCATGAAATGGATGGGATTTCACCCTGCAGGACAGCCTCTTTCAGTTAAAATGTCAGGTTTCATTGTAACAATCCACCCACTTCACACCTTATAACAATCCTTTCCAACACACTCATTTTACAGAGTTAAAAGTTGCACATGTGGAAAACTGGGTTACATTGAAAGGTTTACTTCTCTCGGGTCTCAGTACATTTCTCCCTCTCACCTGCCTGCTGCAGCAGTAGAACTGCTTGCGGGTGAGGCAAGTTCCCACGAGTGCGTATGTGTGTAGGCAGCGGCGGCAGCAGAGTGAGTGCTGCATTGATCCAGGGGGAGTCTCACCTTGCCTCGCCCAGGCAGGGAGGAGAAGGAGGTCGCCGAGCCTCTGCTCAGTCTTTCTAACCGGCTAGTGGATCCAGTGAAGCTAGTGGGCATCCCTCCTTCCTTCCTCTCTCTCTCCTGACAAGCCAGCCAGCCAGCCAGCCAGGGTGCTTTTTTCAGAGGGAACCCCTGCTGGGGATGGTGGAGGTGAGCAGGTAAATGGGGCTTGAGTTGCGCCTTGGGCAATGGGGATAAAGGGGTAGGAACAGGCTGAAGAGGGGAAAGAATCGCTTTCCCCAATCCATTTTTGGAAGCATTTTAGTGTTTAAGAGTGGGGACACAAAATCGGGGTTGAATCTGATTGCCAGATGCTCCTTGCTTCCTTTTAATGCACTTTACATATCGATGTAAATCCCGATGTAAATTTTGATGTATATTGCGCTTTATCCCTTGAAATGGAACTCGCCCTCAGGCTCCTTGTAAGGGCCGCTGCACATTCTTCTTCTGTTCATGCTGGAACAAGGGCTTGCTTGCTGACATTCCTGTTAGACCCAGCTTTCCCATGGCTGCCACCTTCAACACAGCGACAGATGGCGCTCTGTGGGAATCATTATCTCACAGGAAAAGCCTTGACCAGGGGTGGGGGCTGTGAGAAAGTGTTCCTGAGAACCTAAGTGATATACTCTTGCCTACCTTGGTTCCCTGGTCTTCCGGTATCTACATCAAGGATGTGTTCACACTTAAGTTTTAATCCAGCTTCAGCCCACCTTAAGAATGAAAGAACACATCAGCAAAGTGAACAGTGTGAACATTATCTAACTCAAAGGTGAATTTTCTGAGTTAGATAATGCTGAAAAATATGTACACAAATATTCATAACATTCAAAATTTGTACAAATTTGACCAAATTCGGACATTCAAATTTGAATCAAATGTTGGCACATTCAAAGAAACACCCTCCTTGATCTCAAGAAGGGCAAGGATCCAAAGGCGCAAACTCCAGAAAGTAGCTTGTCCACATCCTCAGCTCACAGTAATTGAAACTGATCCAAAATATCTGGACCAGGCAGTTTTTTTAATTTACAGAGATAGCATACAGTTATCCTGGCTTACAAACCAGTAGCCGTAGATCACTTCATTCCCCATATATTTCTTTAACTCTCCTGTCAAGACTGTCTCCATTACAACAGCAATAAGGATGGAAACCCTTGAGAAGTTGTAGGCAGAGTGTCTCTGGCTCAAATGCTTGTTTAATTGAGCTGGTTGCTTATTAATTTCAGCAAGGAGCAGAAAAACAGGTGCATTAACCATGCTAAGAAGCATCATCATCACTTCACAAGCCTGGGATGATTCCAAGATAATGAGGCTCACGTTCTTCCAACTGGTCATTAAATACCCTTTTACACCCAGAGGGTTTTGAAGTGTTGAGGCCCAAGCCTTTCATTAACATGCAGCTCAACAATTTTGTCCACACCTTGGCACAGAGAAGTCACCCCAAGATTACAAGGCCTGTTTGCCAGCTCTTCTTTATTGTTGTCACCACGTAGGCATTCTTGGAAACCACCAGAGCTCAGTCCATGAAGAGCTTATCCAGTAGCAGTACTATTCAAGCCTTTCATGGCCCATGGTTTTGCAGGGTAAAAGACAGAGCCTTATAAAACAGTTTTTCACATAGTCCACATACATGCCACTGTTTGTTTGTTACTTGAACATAAAAGACACCCTTCATCCTAGAGGCGCAGGGTGGGTAAGAAGAAAAATATTTGAGATAGTCCTTTTGAGATGGGCTGGATGGGGGGAAATAAATCAAAGCTGAATCCAGACAAGAGAAGAGTACTATGTGTCACATGTCTCAGGTTCATCATGAAGTAGGAAGGTATCCTGTTCTCAGTGGAGTATTGGCCTGTAAGACACTGGTGCAAAATCTAAGGTACTTCTGGATTCTGCACTGATGGTTTTTTTAATTTGTTATCTTTAATCAAATGCAATATTATGCAACACAACACAAAACAAACAAATTGTCAAATATCCAATAAATATATATAAATGCAAATAATACAAAAGAAAAAGAAGTAATTTGCATATTAACAGTTATTGTTCATCGGGCAAAGAATGAAAGATACTGAACTTCTAATATAGGCAAATGTTCTATGAATTGTTTCCACACAGACATGAATGTATTTTAAAGTCGTAAACTCTGTACCCTTTTTTTTCTGGTCTTTAATACATTTGTGGCGATATTCCAGTTTAATGCTACAGTGAGCCTTGCTGCAGTTAAGAAGAAATTTAGTTAACCAGGAGTATTTTTACTTCCAGCTCTATCTGGTTCCCCAGCTCCAGCCCTTTCTGGACAGAGATAAATTGGCCACAGTAATCAATGTCCTTGTAACTTCTAAACTGGACTGCTGTAATGTGCTCTGTGTGAGTTGCCCTTGAAGACAGTTCAGAAACTGCTGTTGGTGCAGAATGCAGCAGCAAGACTGCTGACTGAAAATATTACTAGACACATACCATCCCAATTTGCCATTGAGCTCAATTACAGGATTTACCATTAACCTGTAAAGCCCTATAGGAACCAAATATCTAAAGGAATACCTTCTACACTACAGGCCTGCCTGGTTGCCTCCAGACAATGAGAAGAAAGTGCAGGATCTGATTTAGATCCTGCTATTGTCTTGTGCCATCCCTGCCAGAAGACAGGATGAAGTTGTGGAGCAAGCCTGGGCCCCTACCTTATTTGGTGCTTGGTCCTGCAATGATGAGAATACCTGAACTGTGCAAGCTCACATCCACACCTACAGGGTTGTGCAGTGGATATTATCAGCTGGGCATCACCCCTGTGCTTGCACCATGGATATTTCTAACATGAAGAATCCCAGGACCAAGCACCAGACAAGGTAAGGAATGCTGCTATGCAGGCAGGAAAAGAATTTGTTCTTTTTCCAGCATTAGTGATACCCTGAGTTTTTGCATTAGTGATACATTCGCACTTTATCCCAGTAGCAGGAAACCTGTGCAGTGCTGTCACCAGGGTGACCTGGTGATGCAGTGCACAATCATACCTCCACCGCTGGTCACAGGCTCCCTTTGTACCTTTTCTACCAGGACTTAATATAATGCCAGGATAATCCCAGATTTTATATTCTCTCTAGGTGCAGCCAACGTGCCCTAAGACAAGGTAGTGAGGCCCTCTTGGCTGTGCCACCTCCCTCAGCAGTTATAGGGATATATACAGGTGAAAGGGCCTTCTCAGTGATGGCCTCTAGACTATGGAATAGTCTTCCCTCTATGCATTCAGACATCTGTTGAAGATGGACTTCTTTACCTCTTGCATCTGGCTGAAGAAATAGCCACCCCTCCTCTTTTATGCACTGCTGCTCTTGTGTTTTACATTGTTTACGTGGTGACAATGTGGATATAGGCTTGAATTGAAACATAAATAAATCATTTTTGGAGAACCAAGAAGAAGAAGAGTTGGCTTTTCTACCCTGCTTTTCTCACCCA
>MTQE01001134.1:69397295-69449443 GCA_014337955.1 Aspidoscelis marmoratus | reverse complement strand
ATGCTTGTAACTATGTTACAAGCATTGGTTATGCTTTTAATTCTTGGCAGGCTGGCTGACAGGCTGCAGGGAGCGATCTTTTTAGTTATGCTTACAACTATGTTACAAGCATTGCTTATGCTTTTAACTCTTGGCAGCCAAGGAAAGGAATGTTTTCACACACACACTTAAAGAGCAAGAAAGATTAATGTAGCCAGAAAGACACTTTAAAGAAATCTGTGTGTGTCTCCATGCTCCCAGGATAATCTGCGGTTTCCCCTTAAGTTGGATGTAGAACTGTTTGAAAGGGGGTGGTGGTATCCTGCTGTGGATTTTCCTCCTTTGTGCCTGATGTAGCCCAGAGTAAAGCTGAGCATGGAGATGCTCCAAGGCAAAACAAGCTTAAATTCGGACTATTTTTGGCATGGAGACATGTCATGGGAAGAATAAGTTTTGTTCTCTACTGTGCCACAACATTACTGTATTGTTTAGAATCTTAAGTGCATGATTTTTTATAAACATGCTTCCTCTGTCCTTCAAAAACTCCCCTTTGTTGTTTCACACGAGCACATTTTGCTGGACAAAACAGCCAGCCTCTGACAAGCTAGAGACCACTAATCTGACTTTGCTTAGTAGGGGATTAAGAGAAAACTTTGCAGGAAGAGGGACTGTAATCCTTAATGCTCTGGGTGACAGATCCTGTGTAAGTGTCTCAGGTGTTTGGCACAATCCGTGAAAGGGTGACAATGGCAAACGCAATGTTTTATCTGGCACATGCACAGGAGATGACTAAATGAACAAATACTGATCCTGGGAAGTAACCAGGCTGGGGGTCAGTTGTCTTAGTAACAGGAACTACTTGATTAGACTCAAAGAAAGACAACAGACAGCAGAAAAGTGGCAAACCTTAAAGGAAAATCCCCTAGATAGATCTTAACTATGTCCATGCATATTGCTTTGTTGGATGCCTATTTATTAACACATTTGACTAACTTCAGAAGGGAAGGCACTAGGACTTCTTCCTACAAAACTCGGACAAAATGGATTAATTCACTTGAGCAGTAACAATCTCTAGGAAGTATGCAGTAGCTATGGAATCCATTACAATGCCAGCCTAGTAATTTAGTCTCCTGTGCAGATGGAGAAGCACATAAAAAATGAAGAACAGACCAAATGAATGAATGAATGACCACAACCATGGGTCATTCCGCCTCAGGCCATGCATGTGAAGGCCTTGAGGTTTTCCCCACCACCTCCACTGGTTGGAATGTGTCAAGAGACCTAGTGACTAGATTTTATTGGAGTTCGTCTCTTTTGTCCTGTAATTCTAATCACATAGCAGGTGCTGCCTCTATTTTTTATTCTGTGAAATGGATGTAATGATCTGCTTCGATTTAATTCAACTATGGCTCCAGCTAATCTGAGTGCTGTCAGAAGAAGAAGAAGAAGAGCTGGCTTTTCTACCCTGATTTTCTCACCCATGTAAGGGGACTCAAAGTGGCTGACAAAGCTTTCTATTCTTCTCCCCACAACAGAACACCCTGTGAGGTAGGCGAAGCTGTGAGAGCTCAGAAGAAAACTGTGACTAGCCCAAGGTCACCCAGCAGGCATTGTGGAGGAGGGCAGAATCAAACCCAGTAGTCCCAGATAAGAGTCCAGCTCTTAACCACTAGACCAAACTGGCTCATTAGGGGTGTTTGTTGCTTGTCATTCAATTTACAGAATGCCTGCAAGTCATTAACATTGATGCTCAAATACCTAATCAGGTTTTCTGTTCCCCATATTTACCATTTGGTTATCATACACTTTCAGACTGGCATTCTCTAACTAGCTGTACAGGATTTGCATTCCAATCTGTTTTTAGACATCATTAAATGTCAGCAAGTATTTTTTTTTTTTGTCCAGAGTCTGGGATCTATCCAGGCTGTTCACTCCAGTTCTAAAATGACAACAACAGTATGTCATATACATACATATAAAAAGAAGTTTATAAGGTGTGTATTTAAGGTCTTGGGATTTTTCTTTCTACACGAGTCATCCACAAAGCTACCTAGAAGGATCATCAGTTAGAGTTACAAAAGGGACTTTCCAGAGGTTACACCTGTTGCTTCCCAAATTTTCTTGAACTATAATTCCCATTATTCCATGCTAGCTCTGGGAATTGAAATTGAGGATCTTTCAAAGAACTACAGTTGAGCACCCTTGAGCTACACAATGGTGAACCCCCCCCCCCGTTTTTTCACTAAATGTTCAAGGCATTTGCAGTTTACTTGCTGAGAGAAGAAGCCATAGGAACACTGTTACAGCTAGAAAACAGGATGGACAACACAGATTGGCAGAGAGAAGAGAGAAACAGAGGCATTGACTACCTGTTGCAGTAGGTCAAATTGTGTTTGCAGAGGGACATGTTCACCACTTCTACATTACAACCAAGCCTATACTGTAAGGGTATGCTTTTTGGCAGTATAGTGGTAAGGAGGGGAGAGGTGGGAAATAGAAATTAGGGTTATTTATTTGTTTGTTTATATCCTACTCTTCACCTAAGAGTTCCAGGGTGGATTAAAATAAGGAAAAATAGCATATAAAATATTAAAACATAATTAAAAATGAGTTTTAGTCCCCTTCCCTCTTCATGAGCTACACCAAACTCCACTTAAGCTGCTAGAAATAAATGCAATTCTATGCAAATTACAATACTATCTGGTGACCTCTGAATTAAAGGCATTAAGGAGATAAAGGTAGACAGACAAAGAACTTAACATTTCAGCAATAAAAGGAAAGTGTCTGAATGCTGGACTTGCCTGAAAATGAACAGCAAATTTTCCCACTGACAAACATCAGAAGTTTTGTGAATTGTCAGACAAGCATCTTAAGACACCCGGTTTACCCACAGCTTAGTCTATTATAAATGGAAAGTCTTCTTTAAAAAAATACTTCATCAAACCTGGCCTATAGAAGATGGGCCACAATCAAATTATTCTAAAAGCAGATAAAATAAATTGGCTAATAAAATAAATTGGCTAATATTATCATTGTTTGGGGTTTTGGAAGTATTTTTAAAGTCTGTCATCCTGAAAAGAGCAAAAAGCAAAGCAAAAGAAACAAAAGTTCACAATCTAGTACACCCTGTATCCCTTTGGAATACTGTTAGCCCGTGTTTTCTTTTGTTTTGTTTAGTATATATTTTATGACTAGCCTCACTTGGGATCCAGGCCAGAGTGAAGCACTCCCTTATTTCAAAACTGGTAACTTGAAGTGTGGCTAGGTAATGCTACACCCATTAAGAACAATGATAGATAAAGCGGATAGAAGGACCAGTGATCTAATAGGCTTTTCCCTTCCTAAGTAGCTATAAGTCTGTAATGATAGGCATAATTAGCTCTCCTGCTTCCAGGTTACATCTGCAAGACAATCAGTGTGTGCCAGACTTGTCTTCCTACTATGAAATGCTGGTCAGAGGTATTGAAGTCCCATCCAACAGAAAGGAGGCTTGTTTTCCTTCAAATTTTCTTAGGCCAGTTCCTCTCAGTCCCTCTCTCCTAGAATAAGGTCAGCTCCAGATGCTGGCCAGATATCCCACTAGCAAACAGTAATCTAGTGTATTGCTCCTCTGGCATTATGACTTACTAGCTAGGCAGCACCCTGGATGGTGCAGTGCAGTCTTTGCAAGTTTTAGTGACATGAACATCTGGGTGTTTGTCAGCATGACATCCCTAGAAGTGTGGATTGCCACCACAGTGCATGTGCAGCTGTCTGTTTCAGCCCTCTGCACATGTGCAGTGGACAAAAATGATGACTGTTACACCAGTGCTGTGTTTAGGATGGTTATAGCAGAGCAATGGGTGGGAGCAGCCATAATTACTTTGTATTTCCCCCACTGAAGGCTACGTCTCCAGTCAAACTTTAGGATGCTGCTGCCTGGGATAGCATATCTCCATTTTTGGCAGCATGAGACTCCTGCAAGGGGCAGCTGGAAGTGAGGATATGAGGGACTGCTTAGGGGACAAGAGAACTTTGGCCTGGTCTTCTTCCTCATGGATCTGCAGAATCTGGAGCCCAGGCAAGGCCCTTCAGAGGAGCCACTTGCCCCAGGCACTTCCCACCATGCCCTTTGCGACATGGCCTAAGTCATCAAATGAACTGCACTACAAGGGAAGATCACATTGCACAGCATGGATGGTTGGTAAAAAGTGAAAGCCAAATAGCACTAGAAAGAAAGAAAACCAGAGTTAAGGGTGTGTCATGTTTTCTCAAGCAGTAATCAGATTATGCTTTCTCAGTGCTTGCCCTGGGAGGGGCTACTACCTAGTGGTAGAGCAGATGACTACAAGTTCGGTCCCTGGCATGTCCCCCAAATAAGGTAATAGTAAACTGGAAGATGCATCTAAGAAAACTGCATGCATCTATTCATGTCATTACCTTGCCTCAACTATGCTAAACAACCACAGTCACCACAATGGTTTCCCCCTCCTGTATTCATGTTTTGCAGTTGTTGATTTTTCTGGGGGTGCAATGTGGAGAGTGAACCCAGCAGCAACTGCTATAATAGCAAGGGTGGGCCAGAAGGATGCATTTTGTTTTCACATGCTTGAGTCAGTTTTGGAGTACAATGCCCAGAACTAATTCTTACAGATACATGTTCTAATTTCAGTGCTTCAGTATTGTATTTTTATTAGCTGTGTGCTGCTTTTATGACTTAGTGCAGTCTAATGAGTTATATAGAATAGACATACAAGTGACATATCATGGTGATTCAAAGCATAACCATTGAACTAAAATGACACAGTTCCGTTCCAAAACTCCCTCTGTGGCATTAGACTCCCATATATATTTGATTTATTCATTTATGCCTTGGATCTTTCTTTCAAACAGCTCAAGACAAATGTTCCTTCTACTTCCTCCATTCTAGCCTTACCACATCCTTGTGAGGGAGGCTAGTCTAAGAGGCACTGAGAAGCCCAGGGTTGCTCAGGGATTTGAATGTAGGATTGATTCTGCATGATCTAGTATATCAGACTTACAAGCTTATAGGAGACTCTCTTCTGCATCTACTGAAGACCCTGGGACTTCCCTTGGACCATATCAGTGTGCAGAACCGAGGCGCGTTTGCTCTTGTTGGTTTAGTTTACTGCTCAGTGCAGAATTGCCCCAGGTCTCCTAGATCTTAGTTTCCACCCTATAGCCACAACACCACTCATAAAAGACTCACCTATAAAGTATAGTAGTAGAAAAGAACAATATGTGTCAATTTTATGAGGTTGTTATAAGGATTCTAGAGATAATATGCTGTTCCACATTCTGTTTAAATGTATATTAGGGTCCTATACTATGGCCAGTTGTGAGTGCATATGGTGCCTCTGTTTGCTGCTGCAGGCCATGTTGAGGTAGCTACTCTCTGCCCAGAATTCTGAGGTAACTTTCCCTCCCGTATTTGCATTTAGCTGCTCTTTGGAATCTCCAGCAGTGGGGCTTGTGGCTGGGCTGTGGGCCAGGAGCTGATCTGGCACATGAAAGTGGGATTTATGGGCTTTTGATTTGATTCCAGCAAGAGGAACAGGCAGGGCTGAAGTCAAGAGGGGCAGCCAGTGTTTGGTTCTGTAGCAAGGAGGAGGAAGAAGACAACATCCAGCTGCTGCTGTTGCTGTGAGTCAGTCCTAGGTGCCTTTTTAAAGGTTTTATATGCTTGCTTCTCCAGAGGAGAATTGGGAGGTTGGCTGAAATTGCTTGCAAGGTTCGCCCACGCACTTCTGGTAGCACTCTTGATTCCATTGTGGCAGCTTGCCCCGTTATTTCAGCCCTGGGCTCCTCCCTCATTCTTTACTATGTTGAAGCCTTGACTTGTAATTTCTGCTGCTGTGATCTTGAATTTTCTCAGTCCATAACCCACATTCTCTACAGGAGTTTTCTTCTAGTCTTGCAGGCCTTTGTGTTTAATTCCACACTAGCATACATGTATATGTCATATTCCCATCCCTTTAAGCTTCTAATTAGTATTTATGTTGCCCTTATCTTGTCATCCCTAAAAATCATCTACATTGGTTATCCTTTTTCATTCTTACTTGATATCGTCTTGATTAGATATTGAACATGTGGATATCATGCCACTGTTCTACCAGCTACCAGTTTGCTCTCATGGTCAGGTCAGCATTCCCATTTAACATCTTTAATGCCTTAGGAATACCTTACTTAAAGGATTACATCTAGCTGTATGTATTTACCAGGAGGCCAAGGCAACATCCACATGGTCTACGAGGACCACACCAGATGTGTGCCCATACTGCAGAGTCCACATGCTAATGCATACAATAAAAATGCAGCTATTGCTATGACTCACATGCCTGGCCCATTCCTGGGCCAAGCACTGTAGTGGAAGACTACTTTAAAAATGGTCTCCTGTAAGGACTGGACTGGGGTTTTATTCCTGCTGCTACTGAATGGACAGGTGGTGGTGACAGGAAGGGGCCAGGCCTCGTTCTGGATCCTGGTGACATTTTGCTGTGCTCTGGAAGACAGCCCACTTCTAGGGCACCTTCCAAACCTACAACTTCATGGCCACAGAACTAGGCGGTGGCAGATGTCTGCCAACATGCTCCATGAAGTCCAACTCATTCTTGACTTGAAATGTTTTTCTTGGGCCTGAACTCTACATTACAAATCCATGGCAAATATGTGGAAGTGCCATAATCAGAGACATCTCTCTTGGTATCCTTCAAGGAAAGCTACTTCTCCAGTGGTGACACCCTGACTGTGGAATTCCATCCCAAGGGAGATGATCCTGAAGCTTACTTCATACTTTTAGGTAATTGGATGTTACTGTGATTTCTGAAACATAACTAAAAGTGCCTATAAATAGCCCTGAGGGTTTTATGATATAGTAGTACAAGTTCAATAAAGAAATAAATGAAGACAAATATCAGAGTTTAGTTTAACACCTCTTTTGCCCCTGTAAACAGCACAGTATTGGAAGTCTACTGTGGCTTGAAATACTTGTAGCCTGTTGCAATGCTGAGTAGGTCGCCAAAAGTAAAGTCATGGTTGGGCTATTGCTTTTAGTATAGCTCTAAGACATGAAACCTACATTTCTAGAGTGTGAAAAACAATACTTGTGCATTTTAATTACTACTTGTTCCTGTGAGCTTACTGTTGACTGTTCTCATATTAAGTTACTATTAGGAGAACGTGACAAGATAGAAATTAGAAAAAGATGGTGAACTGCAGAGACACTGTGTAGTATATTGGGCAGAAGATAAAGCTAGAACCTCTGTGTCCCTGGGTTCAAATTGTTACTTGTCTATGAAACCTCAATGGCTGATCTTGGGCCATTTGGTACCTTTCAGTTAACCTATTGTGAGAACAAAGGGGAAAAGAGGAGACTGTTTGCTTCTTGCTTATAGTACTGCAGGAGGAGCATAGTTAAATCTGTCACCGCACAAATACACCACATACAAAAAACAGATATTTATTAGAAGCTTCCAGTTACAGTGTCAGCGCTGGTGAAATGAAGCAGTATTTATTTATATTTTTATCCTGCCCTATACCCAAAGGTTCAGGTGGCTTACATAGTAAAAATAATTGTTTTTTAAAATGAACCCATTATAAATGAACCCATCATTTCCCCATTAAATGGGGTATCTATGTGAGCTTTTGCACATCTGTAGAACTGAGCCAGCTAGGAGTCAAGTGTCCCTGGCTCTGCATTCCAGCATGCTCCCTAGGAGATATAGTTTCCTGGGCAACACTCTGGCTGCATAGTCCCTTCATTGCAAGATCTCACAGGTGTAAAACCTATATCTGGAAGCAATCCCTAGGGAAACAAATTTAGTCTCCCATGCATTCTAGAGCTGTAGTTTACTCCAATCACTGTTATGGAATGGACCACATGGTATTTGGAGCCCCATGCAAGTTTTGTGGCTTCTGGAAGTGGCCTCCTTCAGGGGCTGTATGCAGGTGGACTGCAGAATCCCACACACACAGTCTGGAACTTTGGAGTCCAGGGAACCTTTTGCTCCCTAGCACTGGAAGTAGATCTGAACAGATAACCATCATAGAGATAGCCCATTCTGTTCCTGGCCCAAATGACTGGGGTTATAAACCCTATATGATTCAGAAACTGTCTCCCAGTCTTCAGCAAGTCACTCTGTTTTCCCTGATAACTCTCCTAAAGTACCCTGCTTCACAGGAGCATGATGAGAAAGAATACTTTGCTGAGTGAGTAGGCAGATGCTTCAATACTATAGCAATATGGCCAAATCTGTCATTTTATAGCTGGCTTTCTTCTGCTCACCAGGGAGGTCTATAAAATGTGTTTACTGACAACCATGAAGCTCTTTCAGTGTTCTAAATTCCTGACTGTTTCAGACAGAATGAAATTCAGAACTTGACTTTAAAAAACACTTCACATTCTTTCTACGCTTTTCTTTTTGTCTTTTGCTATAATAATCTTCATTTTTAGTTTATAGGCAGGAAAATTCTGAGTAAATGTGACTAAGAATGAGTTATGTTGAATTATTTTTCTGACTCTCTTATCAGACCGGGAAAGGCCCTTGTCTGACTGCAGCTTTTGAATAACTTCTGCTAGCAGGTATAAAGGTGACAATCTAGAACAGGGATGACGAATGGCCTGATTCTAGAAACTTCTCTTGCACCTGGTGATGGAAGGGAGGCTCCTAGTATACTTGCTGCTCTTGTATACCAGCTAGTGCAGATTTGCCCTTATTATATGATGTGGCTCCTCTTGTCCCTTCTTAGGAGAATCATTACTAGATGCAATGTTTTAGCATCTCAAGCCCAAGTTAACAATGAAGACACATAGGATGAATATTTCCCTGTATGCATGCTAAGCATAAAGGCTTCAGAAAGGCTTTTGGGTGCTGGAATTTGTCTTTGGTAGGTGAACCTGAAAGCAGTTGTCACCTGACTTAATTAAATTGCCTGTAGTGGAGCAACTTTCAGTAATGCTAATCCCTAAAAAAGTGTCTGCTCCTGCCCCTCTCCCCCCCCCCATCATCTCAAAGCCTGCATCTAAGTGTTTGTTTTTTTCCCTAGACATGATACTCATTCATGCTTGCCCCATCCTTGTTACAGGCTGTGTCCAGACAGGAGGAGCAGCTATCTACCTGCCAGACAGGTTTTATGATGCTCTGCAGTCCCTGTGAAGTAAAGCCCAATGCTCTGATGTTAAAAAAATTCTACTTATGTCAGCATCAGCTGAAGTGTTTCCCTTCCTTCAGCATTTTCACCAAGTGTTTGGACAAACTCTGAGATCTGACAAGAGTTTGCCCTCACCTGAAAACATGCAGACATATCAGGGTGAGAGGGATTTCCATGTGATTGTAGCCTCCCTGATGCTTTGGAGGATCAGGAGAACATGGGGACAATCTGTTCTCCCTCCCTGTGGAGCTTATTTAGTTTTCAGTAAGAGTAAGCTTTACATTTTTAATTTATATCTGGAGGCACCCATAGAGACTGCCTGATTTGCTCCTTGCACTTACTCAGGGGCCCTACAAACTCAGACTCACTTAGAAAGCTGCCAGGTCTTTGAACTAAAACTTCATTTCATGGTGAACAAATCTGGAACCAAATGAATAATTGGAGAGGGTTGGCTGGGGGTGTGGGGTTTGTCTACTTAATTCCTGATGGCCATATTCTTTAGGAGTTGCCCTAACAAAATCCATATATAGCTGTGTTTTGTTCTACTCCATCCATCTGTATTTAACTTTCATTTACTTTGCCTTTTAAGGGCAATTCTCATGTTACATCAGCAAGAATCAAAGCAAGGTCAGCTGTAATTGTACTCATACTGGAGATTGAATGATCCAAGGACCCAACACGCTATACATTCTATATTGTAGACAGGTGACCGTAGCTCCATGATTTTTGTTCCAGCACCTGTAGAGGAGGTTGAACTCAACATTTTAAGCCAATGGAGTGGAAAGTGCTAATTCCATTGGTATAGGCAGACTTCCAGAATCTATTGTCACATTCTGTTTAAGTGACAGACTTTTCATTGCACTGCCTGACTTCCATTTGTTGCTATTGCTTGCCTTGATTGGTCTTTGACAGCTGATCAGCAATAGCAGTTTTGCACATTTGGGTAACCAAATGCTAGTTCCCCATCAATAGACATGTTTGGGGCAGGCAAGCATTTGCTCAAATTGAAATTCACAAATGAGCAAGTAGTGAAATTTCTTTGCTTTTGTTCCCATCCAGGGAGCTATGCCTATTGTAATGAAAATACAGCTAATTTAATTTGACTAGTTTAATGAAAAGTAGGACTAATAAATTAAAACTCTTGATTTATTTAAAAGCTGTATGTTGCCAACTGTGCCTACCCAGAGCATTCAGGCCAGCCAGCAGCATTTTACAAAAGCAGGGGGGAAATGATGCAAAGAACCATTGATATTAAATGGCTCCAATAAAAAACAAATCAGATATATAATGGCACTGCACATCAAGAAACCAGTCCCTTGAGTCAACAGTTCCTCACCTTTCTTGACCTCCCACACCCCTTCTTTCATCTCCTCAGCTTCTTTCCACTTCTTGCCAATCCAACTGTTATTTGCTGGAAATTAATTTCCAGATGAATATTTGAAAATGCAAGTCCAGGAAGCATTTATTTTAGCAGTGTTTAAACCCACCCTGTTTAAGTATCTGGCTGTGTTTTTAAGACAAGCAAATTAAGGTAATACTGGAATGCTTTTATCCTTAAATTAGTCCTTCCAAGAGATCTCTAAGCGTATGATTCTGCTGGAATAGCAGAGCTCTCAAATGCTTAATATTATTGGATTCAACCTCCTTTGCATCTTAACTACTTGCTTTGTGATAATCTTTTTTAGGGTATTAAAAAGGGGGGTCTGGACTAACATAGCAATGTCTTTGAAGGTATGTGGGGTATTTATTTGTGAAAAACTGGACTTGAGAAAGATCTGCGTAGCTTCATTAGGCCATGTTGGGACCACAGTGACTGCACATCACCACACAACACAAGCGAATTCGCACTTGGCCTTTTAGTATAGGCTGGGGTAGCTTCTGGTAAGGAGCATCTGCACTTTCAGGAGGTCTTTTCAACCCACAAATGTCACTTGCCTTCCCAGATGCTACCCCAGCATCTACTAGCAGTCGTACACAAAATCATGTGCTACACACATCCCAAAGCTGACCCAAAGCTTACCTTTACTAGCCAGCTGTGGGACCATCTGCACTTCTTCCAGAAGCTGGAGGTGAGCTTATGTACTACACAAGCACTCTGACATGTCAGTGACCCCAAAGGCAACTGCACATGCACAGTGCATCACCATTGTCCCGGCGATGGTGCCAGTGCCTATGCAGTTGCCAGCCAGGGTGAAGAAGAAAGCAGCCCCAGGACACACGCTGGGTGCGAGTGAGTGTCTGGGCGGGTCGGGGTTTGTATGCACTACAGTAGTAGAGATGCACTTTTCCTGTTCCACAGACAGGAAACAAAATGCAGAAAGACCCCAGGAGAGCAAAATCTGCTCCTAAAGGAAACTTTTTGCAGAGAGATAAAAATTGTTCTGCAAAAGGGACTGCAGGCTCTTTCAGGGCTGTTTTTAGGGCTTTGCATAATGCTTCTAGCTTTACACTACAGTCTAGGGATGTGCATGAACTTTTTTGTTGGGGGTTGATTTGTATCAAATTGAATTTAAGAAAATTTGTATTCATTCAAATAGAGATTCAAATTCAATACAAATATTTGATACAAATAACATATGGATCCCTAACGTATCCCCTATGAATCCCATACAAATCCCGTACGTATCCACTCTGAACACATCAAATCCTCCCTGAATCCACTTCAAATCCACTCTGGATCCATTGTGGATGTGACTGGCACAGCCACTTTCCCACCTTCACAGGTTCATGAATGTAACAAAGCTTCACACAAATGTTCCAAAGCATTCTATTTGAATCTGAATGTATGTCTTTGAATGTGCCAATATTCAATTCAAATTTGAATGTCTGAATTCAGATGAATTTTGAATGCTATGAATATTCATGCACATCCCTACTGCAGGCTAAATGGATGACCCTCCTTCTCTTTCCTAAGCCAAAGTAAGCACGTTGGCCCGGAGTGGACTGTATCTGCATCTCCCTGTTCCAGTGTGGATTTTGCCTTTGTGTTGTAGAGGACTGGAGGAAGTCTACCCTTATGTATATGATAAAATCATCCCTTTGTTTCTTCAGATCTCTTCAGGAAAGGGAACTTTTTTGTAATGCTTTAGGCTCAGCACTTCTGTATCTTTGGGAATAAGCATCTATGTTACTTGCAGGAAATTCCAAGTTCAGACCCCACCCCAGCATCTCCCCAGAAGGCAGCACTGGCCATGTACTTTTGTACTGTTGCCAAAAGAACTGCAAAAAAATTTTTGTATAATCAGTAGGACTTGAGCTCAGTTTAAGAGGAAGTATCTACCATTGCCTGTTCTCTAGCTTGGTCTGGCACAGAAGCAAGCTGAATTGCATGTAAATGAGAATGTACCTTCCATGGTTTGTTGAATTTGTAGTCTTTGTGGTACAGATCTTGAATAAGACTGTCTGAACTAGGGATGTGCACAAAAAATTTTTTTGCATGTTTGTTTCACTTTTAGTTTGTTTTGTTGTCAAAGTATTTAACTGGAAAACCGTGGATTTTTTGCATTTGTTTTCTCATTTTTCCATTGCAAAAAGCCCTTTCCATGGCAAAAACACAATAGAATGTTCAAATGAATTGTTCATTTTTGCAAATGGGAGGCTGGTTTGTTTGATTTAACTTTTGGATGTGGAAAAACCCAATTTTCATTTTGATACCTGCAAATATGAAATATTCATTGAATTTGTGAATGTGGATTGAATTTTGTACCTCCCTAGTTTGGATAAGTTCAGCATGAGAAGGCCTATGAGGCAGGCTTTGTTTTTGGATGTCGAATGGAAAACTGCTTTATTAGAGCCATCCTTTATGGCAGCAGCATTCTACCAGGAATCCTGTTTTAAGATAATGGGTATTTTTCCACTGTCACTAGAAGTGCCCTTTAAGTACCGATTTTTCCTCCGGATTTTCAAAGTATGCTTTGAACGTATCCACCAAAAAAGAGCATTTGACCTGCAGATCAGAACCTGCCCTACTATGGTAAGATCGTTTAACTGAGACCCCACAGCCTCAGCAGGAAATTCCTGGAAGCCTGTAACTCTACAGATCTTCCCTCCCTGCTGTACTGTGAGCAGTGTCCCCATCTCCACTTCGAGCACAGGAGGGCATCTGAAAATGGCATGGGAGAGGTGTTTGCTTTGCGTGTTTCTTTGCATCTTTGCTTCTGCCTGTCTTGGGCAGACATGATGCTCTTTAGCAGGCCTCTCCTGCAGCCAAACATGGGGGCACAATGCCTGAGATGGTCCCTGCAAGCATCTTCAAAAAGTGGATACACAATCTGAGATGTATTTCTATTAAAACTGAAGATTTTTTTATATTATTCATAATGCTAAAATTCTTATGCACATCTGCATCTCCTGGGTTCATCATCACAAGTATCACAAAGCTTGTAAATCTCTCAGGATTCCTTTGTTAAATGTCGTATTCCATTTGAAGTGCACAGTTCAAACAAAAAGGTTTCCTTAGGACTGTTTGTCATGTCACATTTTCCTAAGAGCCTGCAAAATCTTACTTTTCCATATAAGGCCTGGAAGAGAGCATATACGTCTCTAAGCTTTACATGCCATGCTAATGGGATTTGGCTGTTCACCCTCCTTGCTCTCATCTATACTGTGCATGTTTAGTTTACTAGTTTTGTGGATAATCACTTTCTTGTTTTCTGATTGTTTTTCCATGAACACTTGTTTGTTAAGTAGCAACAAGAGCCTTGCTGAGGAAAGAAATCAGTAATTTTACAAGTCGAGTTGCTACTGAAGCTTTGATCAGTGATGATGCACAGATGGGGACCCACAGAATAATAGGGGGATAGGAAAATAGACTTTAATCTTTATGGATGCATTCCCATAGACATTTAAATCTGAATTGAATCTGAATTCAGTATCCAGAGTTCCCATTTAATTTTCGATAAATCCGAATAGAATCCAAACTCGGTATCCAGCGTCCCATTTAATTTTTTATTCCCAGATTTTATGAGGGCTATCCTGTGAAAATCTGGAGGAAAAAAGTCCTGAGGAAAACTGGACCCCCCCCTTTTGGAGCCAAGTCTGCTCCTCCCCCATGGGAACACTCATAAACTACTTGGGGCAGAGGTCTCCTTCTGGCCAATCCCTGCCCCAGATGTGGGTGGGAGTTCACAACTAGGAAGTTCTCCCCCACTTGCCTTGCCGTGCCTGCAATGCTAGAGCCCCAATCAAGAAAGGAAAAGTCATGATTTACCCTATGAGAGATACATTTATGTAGCTGCTAATAATGAATACATTTGTATCAAGTTGGAGAGCAACAAAAAAAGCCAAGCCTCTAGCCTAGCCTCTATCTCCCACCCCTCCATGCGAGCTGAAAGGGAGAAATCGCTTGCGCTCTGTTCTTCCACTCTCCTGCTTCAGTGCACATTTGCTGTCTTACCAGGAACCTCCGATCTGAAAGGGAGGGAGTGAAAGGGAAAGTGTGATCATTTTCTTCCACTCAGCTGCTTGACCAGGGCAGGCTTACAGGGTTTGCATTGGAGCGGGAGGGAATTAAAAGGTCCTGTTCTCTGTACTGGGGATTTGGGTGGTGAGTGGGAACGGCAATATTCAGGTTCAGCCCAGTTAATCATCAGGCAAATAGGAACAGCCCAGAATGTGCACTTGGTCCTGTATTTGGATTAAAATAATTTAACAAGGACTAAAATAGTCCAACTAGGGCTAAAAAAGTCATGGGAATGCACCTTGTGTTTTGCTCCACAGTTGATTAGAGCACAATTCAGGGACAATCTTCCATTCAGCGCTTCATCTCTCTCCGTGTTCCCCTGCAGTCCTAACTCTCTGCTAACTGTGATGCCACAGGTCTTTAATGCAGTGAAGGGGAACCATCATATCTATAATTATCTCCTTGGAAGTTTGTTTTTTATTTTTGTTTTGTTTCTGAACAATGGAAAGGGCAGACTTTAGCTATATGAAATTAGCATTTATCAGTATGCCTCAGACAAAGTGGATTTTTGCACACAAATATTTGTAGTGTTACTCATTTTCAAGTCTTTAAGTTGCCTCAGAGTTCTTCACTGCTTTTGGAAGACAACAGAACCTCTTGACTAAAGACACTTTCCAGAGTACAAGATAACAGTGCATCTGAAAAAATTATGCAAAACAACTTTCCTAGCCTGGGAGCCAGAGTAAATTATGTCAGATTTGTTCAAAGATATTCCCAGATTTGGCATCTCAAGGCATGTCCAGGCCATTTCTAGGTTTAGCTAATGCAAGAACTAGCATGTGTGTATATTTGCCCACCCAGTTTGTAGTAGAAAAAGTACCACATACTATATTTTGCTGAAAGTTTCTTATTGGCCATCCATGACTGATGAAAATTTGACAAAAAGTTAGGGACATGAAAAACTAGTGAATAGGTGGGTTCTTATCATTTGTGAGCCAGAGACATGGGATCTACACAATCCTTTGGGACCATGAAGCAGTCTAATGGGAGTCTGGCGTCAACTTGGTATCACTTACCAAAACAGGATCAGGCCTTTCTTTGATGTTTGGCATCTGCTGAGCACCCAGAAGTTGTTAAAACTGCTGCTCTACCAATAAATCACAGGGCAGAATCAGTCCTTTGACTGCCATGCAGACAGGTGTTGGTGAGAAGGACAGCTCATAACCTGTTTAAGCACCCATTAACATTTTGCCAAGTTCTGAAAATGGCTGAATTCTGGGGCATTTCCCCAGCTCAATTAAATGTAACTGGTGGGCAGCTTCAACACTGGAGAAATTTCTTTCCATGGCTATGAAGTTACATTGGTCTGGGCTGTCTATCCATCCAAGCAGGTGATTTTCCATCCCTCTCCATCCCACTTCGGGTCCAGAGAAAGCAGCTCAGGTCAGCCAGCTCATGCAGACCATGATTCTATGGCCGGTTCCATTCAGGTATGGAAAACTCAAAAATTGTGCTCACTTTTGATGCTGGATAGCTTTGAGGACTACCTGGCAATGCTATGAAGTTACATAGTTGCTCAGAGTTTCTTAAGAAAGAATAACTTTTGTGGAAAAACTTTTAGAAAAAATGACTTTTTTACCTGAGTTTATTTAGCTGATTTGCTACAGAACACTGGTATGAGAACTTAATTTAAAAAGAATAAAGTGGGAGCTCTTGCAGTGTCTTTGCACTAACAGTGGTAAGGGCCTGGATTACTTCTAAAGGTACTGGGGGTCTTGGCTAAAAGCATGCTCATCAATTTTGCTGCCCACTACAGCCATGTTGCCAAGGGGTTAAAGCCTTCTGGCAGCATAGTTGATTGTTAATGATTGGTAACAGTGATGCTTTTAGTAGCCTTTAAAAGAAAACACATTCTAGGAGCTGCAGCACGATCAACCTTCACAATGAGGACCAACAGAACTCGGGAAGCAGTTTTTGGACTAAAATTCCAAAAGGGAGGTGAGCAAGTCTGATGAGTCTGTGGTAGTTATGCATAAACATAGGGCAGCTTTCCATAATAAGCTTCACAGGTATTAATATGCAATCCTGGTGGCTGGAAAAAATCCCAGTGCTTTATTCATAATAGCTCCCCTATTTCATCACACAATGTTTTTGTCCAAAAGAAAGTGCATCTGTTGAAGGTCTGGCAGCTTGCACAGACTAGTGGTCCATGTAATTTACTGCCCTTAGGCCCTTTCTGCATTTACTTGTTAATCCAGATCAAGGAGCTGCTAAGAAACATTGTCTGCAAGGCAATCTGGATCAAGGAACTGCTAATAACACATTGGTTGCACAAATAAATGTGGTCTATATCTGTGCTTTGCTGTTCTAAAGGCCACTCAATACAAATATTTCTGCCTATGGTTGATCTAGATCTAGCTAATACAGATTTATTTATGAGATTCATCCTTCATCTTTGTTCAGCTAAAGAGCAGTGTCCCTCTATTTGCAGCTTGTCTCATTTTCTGACTGGCACGCTTGCCAGAGGATAGCTATCCAGATTTGTTAAAAACATTCTTGCGAAATGTGTAGCTGAGCTGTAACTCCAAAGGTGAACTGGTGCTCATGAGCAGCCATGGCTCAAATAACTCTCTATTGCTCATATGATGCCATAAAGCATGTGTTCTCTGCTGACACCCTGCTAGATTAATCACCACAGAGCACCTACAAGAACCTTTCTCTATCATTCTCTTCAATTTTCCCTGCAGAGCAGTAAACTCTGGTATCTCCTTTGAGCACTTAGGGCAGGTCACACAGAGAAAGCCTTTCCCCTTCATCAGAAGGACCAAGGGGAATTCATGTGCTAGAAAAATCTATAGATTCATTGCTGGTTGGATTCAATTTCAGCAACAGCCTTGATTATTAAAGACCCAAGCTAGTTTAATTAACCAAACGCCCATCCAAGTAAGAGAGAAAGTAAAAATTAATACTATATATATAGCAGAAGACATGGCGTGACAGCTAAGCAGAAGCAGTGGGTAAGTTTGGTAGGTATTGTATAGTAAAATAGCTGAGAATGCAAGCCTGCAAGAGGGCAGAGCTTACAGGCCCTAAGAAAAGAGAGGGGCGAGTAAGCTTCAGTGGCTGGACCAATGAGAGTGACAATAGTGGAAGAGAAGGTTTAAATAGAGGGAGCAAAAGTGACAGTTTTGTTCGTTATCTTATCAACTAAAGGAGGTTGGATTGATAGCGGCCGTGTCCCTAGAAAAAGCCCTTAAGGAGAGAGAATTAAGGGGTGGGATCCTGAAAAGAAGCAGAAATGCTGAATGAAGGGTTTTAGTATGGAAGAGGAAAATTCATAAGTTGAAACTTGTTACCTGTTTTTAAAGTGTGTCAATAAAAGCGATTCTTAACTTCCAGTAGAACAATGTGCCTCAGCGTATCTGGTTGAAGAGGGACAGGAGGCAGCCTATGTTAACAACTGAAAACAGTTAAAGAAACCTTTTATTTTGTTAGATAGAAGGTTGGCTCTAAATGAATAAAACCCCACAGAGGCTAGTGAAGCTGGGGAAGAGAGGTTTATCACCTCAGGTGAGAAGAGGCATGGCAGCAAGCTTTCCTCATAGTGTTAATCATAGGTAGATATTTTGAATTTCTACTCAGCCTTGTAAGCTCGCTGCGTAATATTGAGGTGAGCATTGTTTTCAGCCTACCATACCCTATAGGATTCTTGTGAGGATAAAATGGTATCAAGAACAATTACTGTTTTCAGCTCCTCAAAATATCAAAGATGGAATATAAATGCAAAAAACACTGTACAACTGAATACAGTTTACATACGGCAGCAGACCATGGATCAAAGCAAATTCCAGAGGACAAAGCCAAGGTTCATAGTAGACCCTGACCCATTCCCCATCATTCTCTGGTCACAGTTTGCAGACCACCATTGCTTTTATGCATTCTTAGAGTTTGGCTTCAGATCTAAAGGGACTGACTTACTTTTCTATTAATATCAGGAAGCTTACCTGGGGTGGAAGGAAAAGAGAAACAACATGTTCCAAGCCATGCCAAATTGTATGATGACCATCATAATATTGTTATGTAAATTCTTGTGCATGTTGTACAAGTGGAAAAACAGGAATAAAATGGGAAATGAATTGATATATGTGTGTGAGAGAGTGTGAAAACCATACAGTGAGAGAATTCATATTTAGGAAATTCTACACATGGGCACCTAACTGGCAGAGGACATTTTTAGTTGCTGCTGTGAACTCCACACAATATTGTTAAGTATCATTTTTACTATACTCAGGAGGAAACATAGCACACAAAGACACCTACAAACTGCCTAAAGCAACAGCATTGCTTATTCTTCAGGGGCTTATGCCAGATATTCCTCCAAGAATTCTGGAGGTAAAGAATTCTAAGCCAAGATAGACTTTTTAAATCTTATACCAGAGTTAAGGTACAAGCAATGTCAGACCAGTGTGAGAAATTAACTATTGATTCAGACAACACTCAGATCTCATCCAGGTAGGGCAAATAGGACACCATTATGGTGCTGCTATGGTTGGGTTGCCTCACATATCATAGGTGACCATACTATAGCCCTTCCCCTCCCCCCCCCAAAAGGGAATCCCTATGTACTGTTTCTGGGAAACCCAGTGCTAGTAATGGGTTTTCCAGCAACAGCACTTGTATTCACCATGTAGACAGAGTGGTGGTTGCTCCCTCCACTGTGTATGTGCAGTAGTGACAATGCACACATTGCCAGATGTGCTTGTGAGTTAAGATGCACAAAGGTAGGTAGTGATAATGGTGAGGGATAAATACCCCACATTATCACTTCCTAGCATGACATCCTGATGCCCTCTGGAGGCAGCCCAATTGTTCTGGGGAAACTAGAATCAAACCATGCTTATCACAGAACCCCCTGAAATACTGGCAGAGACTGTGGTCAGACCAAGAAAAAAAGCACCTTGAAGAGAAGGCTTCAAGATGGGACTGTTCACATACCAATCTACCCCATCCCCTGTCTTCCAAACTTTTTGTGCTGGAAAAGGTGGATTGCAGAAGGTTTAGGAACATAAGGGCCACATGTTGTGTCTCTGAGATACTCCTTTTACTATGTTAGAAGACAGGCAGAGATTCAAAATTCACCAATCTCTCCCCCCCCCCCAGTGGTAGCATTTCTGAAGCAGTGTTTGAAATTGTCCAAAACTAGCCCCTGCTCTTGATAATGCTGTTTTCAAATTTGGAGCAGACCTTGCATGCCTGACCTTACAAGACATTTGCACAGAAACACAGAAGATGGAACAGTTTTTGTGAGAATGTGCCTTGAATCTTTTAAAGTTTTGTGGATTGATCAACATACTGGTAAATTGTTCCTCTTATTTTTGTTCAAGAAAAGCATACGCTTTAGCTCTCATTCGGAAGTTTACTGAATACATTCTGTACAGTGGAGTCCATTCTGTTTACCCCTTCCCTTCCCCAGCCACACATCTGTCCATGGTGCAGAAATGGCAAGCTGCATTAAGGAATGTACCCAATTGAGTCCAGGAAGAGGCCACCGAGTGAGTGAGTAAACCATGCAAAGAGTGAACGAGTGCAGCTGTGATCGATTTAGCTGGAATAAAGTGAACTCATAGCCCAGCCCCCAAACTTCCAGGTTTTGACTCACTTTGTTTTTATTGTTTTGAAGTCCAGCACGGTATTAGATCTATGTTTTTATCATTTTCCTCCAAGCTGTTGTGATACCAGAATCTAGTTGATCTCTTTGAGACTGTTAATTCTCTCTCTGACATTTCAACAGTCTTGTGCCCTGCAGTGAGCAAGTAGCCCCTGGAATGCATGAACTGAAATCTGGGAAAGCTGAACTGCCCTTTGCCTTCTGCAAGGGAAAGGACAAATGCCATTTTTACTGCCTGAATTGAGTCACCTTTTCTGGGTGGCTGCAATGTTGTATATTTTCTTTGCTGCCCCAGGGACAGGATTTTGGAGTTGTTTGAATTGGACAATTGAAAACAGAAAGAAGGGGAAAAATTTCTTGTACTTATGTGGTTTCCATTCTGCCCATGTAAAGGGGAAAATGACCTGCCTAAATACGGAGTCTTGGAGACCACCTAGAAGGCTATAGCCTTTCAGAGGAGGCTAATTGGGTGGTCCACCATCTCAAGAGTTCTGAGGTTGACCTTCAAAGATACAATCCCCTGTTGATTTCAGCCAAGGTACACGAATGTTTTGAAGCTACTAAAGCTTCCTGTCCTTGTACTGAGTGGCAACTGACATCCATTGGGACTGTTGGAGTGGAAGGCAAGTGGCTAAAAAGAAGTGGTGCCAGGCACAGAAGACAGAACTAACAGATGAGACAAATGAAGTTGCCATTCCATTCAAACTCCCTCTGAAAGTACTGGATTATGTATACATAAGTCTGTTCTAAACTGAACATACATGAAGGATAAGGGACAGTATGATCAAACACAGAGCTATTGGGTGTGGTGGAGAAATGCTCACTTTGCACTGATTAGCTGGCTGCCCCGGCTTGATAGAATGAAGGGAAAACTCACCTGTATTGCCACATTTGCAAACGGTGAATGGAGCCCAGGCCACAAGAGATAAATCCCAATCAGTGCTAATGTTCGCATTAACTATCAATGTGAACTCGCCCCAAGAGCTCCAGACTGCACATAATTATTTCTCTATATTCTATGACTTTGAAATTACTCACTTTTGTAATCATCTTATATCGCCCCAACACAAGTAGCACATTTTAACCCTGCAAACTATAGTAATTACTCTATTATGTGAGCCAGTTTGGTTTAGTGGATAGGGAGCCAGACTCTTATCTTGGAATACCGGGTTTGCCTCTGCCCTCTGCCATGAAGCCAGCTGGGTGACCTTGGGCTAGTCACAGATCTCTTCTGAGAGAGCTCACAGCCCCACCTACCTCACAGGGTGTTCTGTTCTGGGAAGAAGAATAGAAAAGCTTTGTCAGCCGCTTTGAGTCCCCTCAATGGGTGAGAAAAGCGGGGTAGAAAAGCCAACTCTCCTCCTCCTTCTCCTTCTGTTGAGAATCTCCCATCCATGTGATCCACTCCCCTACTTATTGGTTACAAGGAGAATGCAGCCACGGACTTCTGTAACTTCAAAGTTCATGTTGAATTTTCACCCATGTTCTCAAAAGGCCGTGCAGAATCAATTCAGACTAGAGAGTGTTGGAATAACACAATAGTTCACTACAATAGTTCCTTTTCCCATAGTAACTTTAATGAGTTATATTGCTTTGAAATTTCTGAATTACTACATGAGTGAGGTAAACATGTCTGGCAGTTCAATGACAATTCCACAACAATTATGCAAAAAAACTGCCCTGTCCAGATATGACCTGAGTGTCAGCTTTGTATATCTTGGTCGGTCATGAAACAGTAATCAGGATTCAGGATGCCAGCTGTTTGTTTAAAAAACAACAGCAAATAGTCCAGTCAGGGCTATTTAAGGACAGTCTGCTGTTCTGTATTTCAGGCACTGTCCATTCTTAGTTCAGATTAGATTAAGAACACTTGGAAGGGAAAACAGAAAAAGCTTTGAAGGACTTCATCAGCATCAATCCTCCTCTCCTTTATAATGAGATAGATTTCTGTTCAAACTCTAATCACTGTGTTTAAATTAACATATACAAATTTTATGCAAGCCTGTAGAGACAAACAAGGAATGGAAAGCCAGTTCCTTATTTCAAAAATGTGGGAACCAAAGGACTGTTCCTTTTATTCAGATTACGCTGAGCCCAAATGTGCAAGTTGGTGGTTGGTTGGTTCTTGTAGGTTTGAAGAACTTAGGTTGCCTACAGATGGTAGGAGGAAAATGAGGGATCTTGTTTAGATCCCAGAATCGCCTCTTGCCATCCTCCACACACAGCAGGTTAAAACTGCAGGGTAAATTTTACTGGAATTTGAGAACAGGAGAAGGTTTACCCTTGTGTATGCTTGAAATGCTCATGAGCAATTGGTGGACCACTGTGTGCAGTAGGATGCTGGACTAGATGGGCTGTGGCCTGATCCAGCAGGGCTCCTCCTATGTTCTTATGTAATCTGGGTCCTTACCTTATCTAGTGCTTGGTCTGTGATGCTTTAATGGAACAAAATGCTCAGAGGTGCATGAGCTCCTGCCCTGTGGGTATTTTCAGATTGGCTTTGTCCCCGTGCTTACCTTGTGCATATGAAGAATCCCAGGAGCAAGTGCCAGACAAGGTAAGCAATATCACGAGGCAGGAGAACCTGGGCCAGGTATTCTTTTTCTTGCAATAGGATTTCAACTCTATATCCTAGGACTATGTTGGGATTGCCTTGGAGACATGTGGCAATCCCAAGAGAATACTTGGATATTCCCAAATTGACAGGTATAAGTATTCAGGGAGCCTTGGCTTCAAACAAGACTTAAGGCCTTTTTTTTTTTTTTTCCTTTTGCAATTTGCCTCCCATCCTAGGGAGGCAAAGTTCTGAATGCTTTGGGCATCCGCGCTTATTTACACTCAAAGCATTCAAGACATAGCTGACACTTTACTAGGCACTGGCCCGGTCCAAATTATCACCAATACAGAGGTGATCGCTTTGCTATGGTGGTGGCACCCGCATGCATTTACCATGCACCATTGCGAGTCACATGCTGTCCTTGCACATCTTCCACCTGGAATATGTGCAGTTGCAGCATGTAGGGCCTTATTAGTTCTGCCACTACTATAGGTGCAGCAGTTTTAACTGTTTCACACCTTTAGGCATGGGGGGAACTCTGGCATGTGCAGAGCCATTTCTAGCAAAGAAGCAGCTCCACGCTGTGTGGAAGAGTTCCCCCTGTCTTTGCCAGCCAGGTAAGTGCAAAAAGGCTCTTAGAAAAGAGGGCAAGTGTTACTTAGCAAGCACATGAAGTCTCCTTCATGCTCAATTTTGAACAATTACCATGTTCAGTTTATGCTCCTATAACTACTTTATTCTTTAAGAAAAAGTCTAGTCTGACCTGTTTAGTATTTTATACCACTGGTCTCTGTGAGCTCTTAACAGTCAAACTCTACGGTTTTGTTCTACTTTTGTGGATCAGGAAAAAAAAATCAAGTTCTTCACTTTCTGAATTTACTATGCTTTATTCGACCTTTTCTGCTAGCACTGTGGTATGCATAACAATGTATCGTATTACCAACGACAGCCCTTTCCACAAATATTCCTTATTTTTCTACAAATACTAAAGTGCTGCATAATGAGTACTTAAGGGAACATTTCTTCTCAGGCAGAGGGGCAGCTAGATGAAGGTACTGGAGAAGAATCTCCACTGGGAAATTTCCTGCTTTCTGCAACAGTCACATACTACTCTAATTTAGGCCGTGTCTTCATGGCAACCTTTTCTCAGATTCAAAACGTTTTCAGTCCTCGGAGTCCGCACGGCAGTTTGGTTTAACACCCTTTCTCTGTGTTAAACCACCCCAAAGCGTGGTGAATCTCAATCCTGATTTCAACAGGTCTCACTCCGGATTGTGAGCTTGAAACGTTTTACATTTTTTACTGTGTGGACAGTACCGTTTTAAGGGATGAGAATCCATGTTTAGGGTTTCCCTCTCCCAATAGCTTGCTTCCAAAGACAGTGATTTCAGTGTAAAAATCCACTTAACAGGGATCGCTACACTGTAGCGATGGAACCACTTCACACCTTGATGATTGGAATAACAATGTTGCAATTTTGTGCAATTCTAGCTCTTTGGAGTTCTGACTTTAGAAAGGGAAAGGGAGGAAAGCAGCTGAATGTGAATGTTTAAAGCAAAGGGGCTTTAGTTGCCGCTGCTGCTGTGTGCCCTGAGCAATGGGGAGAGGAGGGGAAAGAATCGCTGGCTGGCTGCCCGCTGCCATTTCTCCTCCATCCATGGAAGCGCCAGCCACCCAGTTAGGCTTGGTGAAGGGGTCCCTTATGGGTGGTGCGTCCATGCCAGGAGGAAGAGGGCAGGGCAGCTCCGAAAAGTGGCTTTTAAAAAACAGCCACTTGAGTCCCCCCTTGAGTCACGTACACCATGTATGATCCTCAGAATCCGGATCCAATGGGATTAAGTTAAAAGTAATGGGAACAGGCAAATTCGCATTTGCATCCGGTTCTATTATTTCGGTTTAGGGAAAGCGAAATAAGCTTGCTGTGGGGATTCGCCCTTAGTGTCTGTGAGGTTGTTATAGAGGAGAGAAGAGATATAAGAGGAAATAACATTTCATCGTTTCCTACTTTTTCCCTTTACTCGAAGGGCAGTGAATTATACTTTATTTATTGCAGTCAGAGGTAGACTACATATGTATTTTTTCCAACCAGCATCCATGGAGTTCACATTAAAAGCTGTCCTTCTGAACAACATTTGTTGTATGTGTGGCCTCATCCACTGACATTGCAACTGGGTTTTTGTGTGTGTGTGTGATTGTCCTGCCCATTTTCCCATAGTCTTGCTTGATTTAGAACAGACATTGGACCCAAATGATCTATGGCCCTTTCTGTGCTTGGCCTTAGTTTGAATTGTATCCCAAAATGATGCAGATGATGGCAACCCCCAGGGACTTGCGGAGGCTCTACCCATCCCACAAGTGACTCAGCCTGGCCTCTTGCCTTAGTGATAACCCTGAGAGGTGCAGACTGTGGTGGTAATAGTGGCTGTAGCTCAGGTACGGTGCAGCAGGCCTTGCCCCGTCTTTCTCACACTCAACTGTGTTGTTGTTTTTCCAGCTGCGACTTCATCCTCTTGCTCACTTCTCTGCCTTCCTCCCCTCCAGTCTCCCCCTTGCATCCCCAAGCCCCTCTTCTGCAGCCTCTCCCAATAGAATCCACTTGCACAGGTTGCCCCTCAGTCCTTCTGACACACCCTCCCTCCTCTTCCACTGCTGCTTGCATTTTCTCCCCTTTTGACTAGTCAAAATGGGGGGAAACACTTGCCTGCCAGCCTTGTCCCTGCCTCCCTACTACAGTCTCCTGCACACTGCTTCTTTCCTCCCCCTTTGCCTCCTCCTCCTGCTTCGCTCCCTTGATATTCTCCCTTTGCTGCCTTCCTTTGCTTGTTCACCTCCTCCAGCCCTGCCTCCTGCATTTGCACTTTCTGCCAGTGCCCAATGTAAGCTCTGCCACTAGCTCACACTCCACTCCCACCTCAGTCATTGCTACTACTGCTGCAGCTGTAGCATTTGCTCCTCTCCCTCCCTCTTTCAGCCTACCACTTCCCTCTCCCTCCCTCCCTTCCTCCCTCTATGCCACTCCTCCCTTCTCTTCAGCCCTCCTTTTTCACTTCCCTTCCCTCATCTCACTTTTGGAAAGAGCAAACCTTTGGATGGGACCTTGTGCAATAGAAACATTTTGCTTTGAGTTTGCATCGTCACTACTGGCCCTTTAAAAGAGAGATGGGGCAGAGATACAAAGCCCTGACAACAGAGGGAAGGGTATCCCCCTCTCTTTCACATGCACACACACTATCAACCTCCCCCCCTCTCACAGTCTGCACCATCTCATGCACCAAAGAGAGAGGCTGGGCTGAGATAGTCATGGGATGGGGAGAGGTCCTCCCCACCAAGCACTGGGACCATACCATTCCATTGACTTGGGTACCTCAGAGCAGTTGATCCCCTGCCCCATACTTCCAGGAGAAAGCTACAAAACAGGGCAAAGGCAGATGGTTTTGTGCACAACAACCTAGAGGAGCTGAAGCTCTCACTTGAGGTGGTGGCAATGGCAAAACCTCAAGCTCTGAGTTTAAGGCAGAGTGGCCTTCCCTCTTGATATTAATGTGTAGTTATAGCTAGAGGTAACTCCGAAAAGCACAGAAGTGAAGAAGCAATCTGTCAGCAGTAGCAATGGTGTCTGGTTTGACTGCCCCTTCTCTGCTGCTGTTGCTGTTGCTGCTGCTCCAGTCCCAGAAGGAATACCTGCCTCAGCCCACCACAGCTGCCTCCACCAAAAGAACAAATGCTCAAAAGAAAGGAGTGGAAATGAGTGGCCAGCACCTACCCTCCTGAGAACAAGACCCACAACTCCATCAAGGAAATTCATGTTCTGATGCAGATACAAGGAAATACAGAGGTTGAAGTTTGACTTTCTCGCCTTTATAAAGTCAAGGTTTGAATGCTACCACACCATCCAGTCACTGACTGTGCAGGGAAGAGATTTGCTGAGTGGTGGAGAGAGAAAGGTATGGTTTCCCCAAGCATGGAGAAAATAAGGAGTAAGAATGAGCAAGTCCATGTTATAAAGTGTGGAAATGAACAGAATATGTACAAAACTGTATTGGACTTTGAACTGGTAAATGTATGCCTTTGGTGCAGGAGCAACCAAACTGATAATTTAACTGAGGTATGAGAAATGGATTGTTTATTAACCAGTCAGCACATCATTCAGTAACACTGAGAAATAGCATGAGATGATGGATCCAGGACAAATTGAAAAACAAAGCAAAACAAAAGAAAACAACTGTCTGGAGAATTTGTAACTTTGATTTGTGGAAAGGTGAACCAATACTGTAAAAAGAGAAAAGATTATTCCTCCACTTTATGTTATACCTGTTATAATAACCAGTCTCTAAAGCCCTTTTATTATGTTTCATCGTTAGGGAGACACTCAGGCTGTGTTCCCATTAAAAGCTTAAAACAGTTTCTAAATGGTTTTGATCCTCACAGTCCCCACGTCAGATTGGCTTAATACGCTTTCCGTGTGTTAAATCGCCCCAAAGCATTGTAAATGTTAACACTCATTTCAACAGGTCTCGTTCCGGTTCGTGCATTTCAAACATTTTACATTTCTCACTGTGGGAACAGTACCATTTTAAGGGATGAGAATGCGTGTTTAGGGTTTCCCTCTCCCAATAGCTTGCTTCCAAAGATAGTGATTTCACTATAAAATCTACCCCACCCCACCCCATACAGCAGCGGTGACTGTAGCAATCCACCCACTTCACACCTGATAACACTGTTGCAACTTGAGCAATTCTGGCTCTTTAAAAGTTCTGACCTTTAGAAAGAGAAAAGGAAGGAAAGCAGCTGCAGGTTCTGGGAGATGTGTGAATGTTTAAGGCTGTGTGTGTAGGCAGCGGTGGCAACAAAGCGAGCCAGCCAGCCAGGGTGCTTTTTTCTGGAGGGAACCCCTGCTGGGATGGTGGCTGTGGAGGTGAGCGGGTGAAGGGGGCTTGAGTTGCCACTGCTGCTGTGTGCCTGGGCAATGGGGAGAGGAGGGGAAAGAATCGCTGGCTGCCCGCTGCCGTTTTTCCTCCATCCAGGCAAGTGGCAGCCACCCAGCTAGGCTCCGTGAAGGGGTCAGTTATGGGTGGTGCATTTACACCAGGAGGAAGAGGACAGGGCAGCCCCGAAAAGTGGCTTTTAGAAAGTAGCCACTTGAGTCCCCCTTGAGTCACGTACTCCATGTACGATCCTCAGAATCTGGATCGAACACAATTAAGTTGAAAGTAACGGGATCAGACAAATTCGTGTTAGCATCCAGTTCTATTATTTCGGTCAAGGAAAACCTTTTTAAGCGTGTAATGGGAACCAGGCCTCAGAAAACATGACAGTCTCTTACTAATTTAAGATAGTGGGCCTATTCTCACTTTCCTTCCTTGGGAAATCATCCCAGGGAAGTGAACATGCCAGAGTGATCTGGCATCTTCAGCTTGGGACACTGGATCCATTCCAAATTGCCCTCCCCTCTACCCCAGAAGAGGTGTGAATGGAATGTGCCAGGCTTTACTGGCCAGCACCTAGTATAGCTGTGGATCATGAAAATGTGCTTCACAGTTATCCAGACTGGAAAATGTTCTAGCACATTCAAAGACACTTCTGGGATGAAATGCTCTGTCCCATGTAATTCTTGGAGTTCATCTTTGTGCAAAGTGTGAAAAGATCCACTAAGGAGATTGGGGCATATGGATGATTGGAATGGCCCAAGAGATACACAGCTCACTGGCTCCGGAAACAGTAGGAGTGTGCTTCTACCAAAATCCCCTTGTCTTGCATCTTTGGAGGCTGGGGAACTTTTGTATCCCAACCTCCAAAGAAGGCCAGGACAAGGCTGAAGCAATGCACATAGCCTCTGATACGCACCATTACCATTTTGCCCCACTCCAATCTTGGTGCATGGCTAGCAATCCAGACCAAGGCTAGCCTTTGAATTGTTCACCAAATGCGTAGTGTAGATTGCCCTTCAGAGAAGAGCTTGTCTAGCTTGCTTGATATATTAGTCATTGGAACTGTTAAATGTATGTGCTGCATTTTGTCTGAATCTCCTATAAAACAATACTTCGCAGTTTTAATTATGGATTGTTAACTCTCCTGGAGTGACATTTTTGGCATAATGTGCCATATAAATCATTGCATGTGAATGAATGGGAAAGTGTAAGGGCGTGGTACATGTGTTGTTACAAATGTTCTGAAGGTCAGCACAAGAGTAAAGTAAAAGAACAAAGGCTTAATGAATGCAGTTTCATTGTAACTAGAGTACTGACCTGGGGCCTATTTGCACATGGCTTTATTCCGGAATATATCCTGGAATAGAGACTAGCTGTCCATATGCTAGGGCAGGCTTCGGCAGGCCCAAAGTGAGATCTGCTAGAGTCTGCATTAGCATGTGGACCACAGACCCCTATCTTGAGATATACTCCAGAAAAAGGCCAAGTGCGAATAGGCCCCTAGCCTAAGATGCTAGGTTCAAATCCTCAACCAGCATTGAAAGGTCAGTGGGTTAACTTTGGCTAGTCACTGCCCTTCAACCTTACCTACCTTGAGCTCTTTGGAAGAAAGGCAGATGATAGATACAAGGAAGGAATTCACAAAGGAAATGGAAATGCTTTGTCTGGTAACATTTGTCATTGTATATCATGCCTTAGGGCACATTGTATGATCAAATATTTTACGGAACTTAAAATTTACTAAACCAAATCACCTGTCTTGGTAAAGATGAACAGAAGACAGATGGCAAGAAGAAATTGCAAGATGTTTAGAGGCAATACTAGATTTTTATTCTGTCTGCCATTTCCTTCTGCTACTGCTCATCCAAATGCCTTGCACTTGCCCATTTCCCTTTGGTTTCTTTTCATACATTTGGCTAGCATTTGACCAACAGCACAAGGAGTTAACAGAGGTAAGCAAGTATTACAGGAAACCCAACATCCTTGCTGTATTTCCTGAAATACCAATGTTTTGGGATATTGCCTCGATATCCCAGGACTATATTGGGAATAACACAGATATGTGTGGCATTCTCAATATAGTCCTGGGATAATTGCAGCTTTAACCAGTATCTAGAGGCACCCAGAAATTGTTTCCAAGGGATGATGGGGCTAATTTTCCAGTTCAAGAGGCTCTACTTTTTGTCTCCTATCACTAGTAATGTGTTGGTTAACTAAGGTTGTGCTTAATATTTTGAATGTAAGAAGAGCCCAGTCACAACAGGCCAGTCAGATATCTAGTGTTGCATTCCCTTTGCCACAGTAGCCAAACAGATGGAGCTTGCAAGCAGAGCAATCATATTTTCCAACAACAGGTCTTCAGAGATGTGTGATCATCATAGCTAGTAACTAGTAAGCTTTTATTCGTCCATACATTTGTTTCATCTACTTCTAAGATAATCCAGTTGGTGATCATCACTTTTGGGAGCAATACCAATAGGGTTAGTGTCTGAATCCATAAAAATGAATAGGAATGACTGGTATTGCACATAAGCACAAATGCAGAATTATATCTAGGAAGCCTAAGCAGAAAGGCATGTTAGAAATTCAGGTTTTTATAAGACTTTCTGTTCTCACTACAGCAGTAAAGTTAGGATTCTGCTTTGTTGCAATTTAAATTCTATTTCTGTGGGACTATGTTGTCACATGTAAATGGGAACAGAGCCACTTGGAAGAGCCACCTCCTTAGGATTTATGGAACAATTTAAAACTGTTCAGACCCCAAAGTGATGGCTGTTCTAGAGAACCTTTTGACAACACCAGTCTGGCTCCACAGTTTCTGTAAATCAAGCCCCACTCTGTTGATCTCATTGGCGATGGCACTTTACACCACAGCTCTGAGATTTGTATTCTTTGCAAGGGAGATACAGCTTTAAGGACAGGAGAATCAGACTATAGTAGCTGGATTTGATGGTTCTCTGATGACAACCCCCTGAGGTCATGATGCACTGACTGAGAATTAAAAGTTTTGCAGCTACATGTTCTTTATCAATCTTTCTTTGGGGGGGGGGAGGGAGGGTGGAAAGAAAAACAAAAAAGACACAGATCATGATACAGGGTAGAGAGTAGTGGTTTGACTCCTGTCCATCGATAAGATGTTACCACTGTCTGGAAAAAAAAAGCACTTCAGCCACAGGGTAATAAATGCCAGTTGGAGGAGAGAAGGACAAAACAGCAAGAAGTCAGATGTCTGTTTATTATTGTACGCTAGTAGAATATAATAAATCCTCCATCTCTGCCTCCCTCCTCACTGCTGATTGATCCTCTCTCTGGGCTAGACAAAGCCTCCCCTGTGTGCTCGTGGCCAGTTTATCAGGCTACAGACATTCTGTGCAAAAGAGGCTGTTTCTTTTCCTTGGCATGTTTATCTGCTTTAAACCTGCTGCCCCAGGGCTGTGCCCCTTTGTTCAAGGAACCAGAGGCAGCTGCTGTTGAGATGCCTTCAGGCTTGTACCAAGTGGATGCAGGATGCTGAGACTTGACGCTCCTCTGTGCAGAGAAAGGAATATGCTTTCCCAGCCCCAACCCAGACAGATTTGCTGCCATCAAGTAACAACAGCAGGCTAGGGTTCTATTAACTCTCAGATTCTGTATTCCTAGCCTAAACATCTGCATGGAGGAGCCTGATGTTTGAGCATCTTTGGCCCCATCTACATGTAATAAAAAAGCCCGTTAAGAGGCTACTTTTGCCACGCAGCGTCTCCATGCACAGCTTTTCTCTGGGCTTCCAGCGCCACAAAGAAGGAAAATTCATGGAAGAAAGACCCCCCCCCCTTTAAACAAGACTACCAGCGCACTTTTTGGAAGCCATGGGTTTTTCTAGTAGCATTGAGCATGGAGACACTCCCAGGGAATTGGGGGCAGGGATTGTCGGCCGTGGTCCCATTTTTCCTCTTTTTTTCATCCTTCTCCCTCGTTTCCTCTCCAAATAAAATCATATCTCTCTTATTCTCTCTTTTTGCCTCTTATCCACAGCCAATATTCAAGATCTATACTGAATTTCTTCCACCTGCAATTTGTGCAAATGCTGGCTGCAGCCACTGGAACCTGTCTGCCTTGCCAGCAGGGGAGACATTTCTGCGGATGGAGATCTTGTGGAAGCAATTCATTATGTTATTCAAAAGATCTCAGAAGAAAGCACCCTGGCTCTGCCGCCACTACCGCCTGCACACACAGCCTTAAACATTCACACATCTCCCAGAACTACAGCAGCTTTCCTTCCTTTCCCTTTCTAAGCATCAGAACTTTTAAAGAGCCAGAATTGCAGAGAATTGCAACATTGTTATCAGGTGTGAAGTGGGTGGATTGCTACTTTGAAACCGCTGCTGTACAGGGTGGATTTTTACAGTGAAATCGCTGTCTTTGGAAGCAAGCTCTGGATCCCAAAGTGATAAATGTTTGGGATCCAGAGGGAGACAAACAGAGAACTTGTGAATACCGATGGTTGTGGCCGTGCAGATTGCAGTCCCTCCCTGTTCCTGTCGGCACCCTATCAACCAGAGAGGGGGTGGGGAGAAAAAGATGCGGGCAAAGAAAACACACTTCCATGGGGACGGAAGGTGTGTTTTAAATGCGCGTTTTACTGAGCCTCGTGGAGACGCTTATTTTGGAATTGAACGCACATTTTTCAAGTCTGCTGCAATAGAGGGACAATAGAGAGACAAAAAAGTACCATGGGGATGCCCCCTTTATCTAGTTTTTCTGTAAAGCACTAGACATGCTATGTTCTGTTTTATTTAGTTGTTGTTGTTTTTGTGTATGTAAGTGGCCAGTCTGTACAGGAGGAGACATACTACCACTGGCACAGAATTTGAATGGATGCTTTGGTCTCCAGCACAAACTCCCTCTCCTTCCTACCACACACAAAAGATAATCCATCAGTCAATCAGTCAATCTCACTTTACTTCCAGGCAGCTAGTGTGGTACATATTCTTCTCCTTTCCTTCATTTCATCCTCAGAACTCTGTAAGGTAGATTAAACTGAGGCAGTGAATGGATCCAAGGTCATTCAGAGAGCTTCCATGGCTTTGTGGGGACTTGAACCCAGGCACTGCTAGGTCTTGGTCCACTTACAATCCTGTAAGTAAGAATGGAGCATTGCACATATATGTGAATACTTTAATCAGCACCAGCTGGGAAATAAGAACTGGGGGTGAAAATGAGTGCCGGTAGGGCCTACAAAATAAATGGAGCACTGCACTTTCTGCAGCTTTGATCTGTTAGGTTTCAAACCCAGGTTTGAAATGATAAAATGTGGTGCTCAGCACATTACACCTCTCTCTACACACATACCAGTGCAATTTTGCTGGATGACCCAAGGATGGGTGTGGCACATTTTCAATTTCCTCCCCACCTTTTCTGCATAGTTGCCTACATATACCTACTACGTTGCTGACAACCAGTTGTGTAGCTCATTTAACAAAGAGGGAACATAGTGGCTATGTGGACCTGCCCTTGGACTCCATTGACCCAACATGCATCAGATGCCTGCACTGAAACCTGGTCTTCCAGGTGCAGGAATAGATTGAAGACCCCTTTAAAGGATTATAATTATATCCAGAACTTGACAATACTTGTGTGGATGCCATGATCCCAATGGGATCCCAATGGGATCCTAATCTGGCCTGCAGTATGGAAGGTACATAGCAAATGTGTAGCAAATATGGGGCCCATGTGGAAACAGCCAAAGTGCTTGTGAAAGGAGAGCTTGCTTATGTGATCAGTCAAAGCTTGGGTTCTGCCGATCTGATCCATCAAAGCTTCAAGTTCTGCTTAATCAAAACTTTGGACTGCTGATTGTATTTTAAAAAAAGAAATCCAGGGGGTGTACCTACCTAGCCACAGGAAAGTATGAGTTTCTCCTTCAGTCAAAAACTGTTTGAAAGTTTAAAAAGTGTTTTCAGGCTTCCCTAGGCTTGAACTGAGGAGTCAGGGTGACAAATTCACCAAGCTACCACTCTTTATATTTTTATTTTTTTAACTACATATGTATGTACTCCAAGTATATTCAAACAATTCTCAGTGTTGTGAAATGCCCAAGTGTCATTTCAATAAAGAGGGAAGCCAGTACATTATGTTGTGTGGGTACCTTACTCCAGTTCCCCCAGATCTGAAAGTATGGTACCATGAGGTGGTCTGTGTGACCTTCAACTTCAGTTGTTGCATTAGCTGTTCAGCTGCTTCTGAAGACTAACAGAGTTATGTACTTGAGCGAGACAGCTAGATGAAGGCTCTTACCCTGGAGCTGTGAAGTTTGGAAGTGTCAGTGCAGTAAAGAATTTTATTTATCTAAAGGGAAAAGCTTCATCTCCCCCAAAATAAACTTTGGCAACAGTGCAAACATATTCTGGTTTACTTGAAAGTAAATTCCGTTGCTTTTGGTGGAGCCGCTTACTATATTTCCTGTGGGGTATCATTAGCAACAGATTCTAAATGTTGGGGAAGCTGTAATATTCCACCAAAATAAAACTTTGTCTTATGCAAGCAGATCTCAATTGCTTAAAATAAAATAGTGCTGCAGTGGAAGCTATAGTATTAGTTTATAATAGTTTTTCTTCCCAGCTTTCATCTTCACAAGCTCTTAAGATAGAGAAAACTTTCTGAAAGGGTAAGCTGTTTGAATCGGTATAACTGGGGGCAAGTTCTGACTGGGCAAAAAAGTTCAGGTTTTGACGCAGATTTTTAAAATCAGCACCAAGGACTCCTATCTGCCATCCCGACTGTCATGTTTTAATATAGGCTCACAGGGAAGAAATCCCCCCCCCTCCACTCAGCAGGACCTCCTCTCCATGCAGTCAGCGATTGGACAAGCATTCATGGGGCAAGCATCCTAAACCCCACTCCCTATATAAACCTGTTTTTGGAGACCATGGAGCACGGTCGAGCACGGCCCTCCTGTTTTGTGCTACATCAGCAGATCAGAACAGCACAAAACAGCAGGGATCTCCAGGAGCAGGTTGTGGCTGCTGTGGCTGCCATTCATGGTGCGCAGATCAGCCACCCCTGGCATGGAGGAGGAGGAGGAGGAGAAGCAACAGCAGGAAAGTGGCAGTGGTGTCACTCTCCATGGTGGGAGATGACAAGAGAGGGAGGACTGGGGTGGGGAAGGCAAGCAGGCAGGCTAGCCAGTGGGTGGCAGTGAAGGCGATTGGTGTGGCGTGGTGGTCAGAGGCCCCCTACCCCCTCTGATTTCCCTGCTGAGCTACTCACTACTGCTTTCTCAGTGCACCTGCTTGCATGGCTTGCTCTGGAGCCTCCTGGTTCTCTCCTCCTCCTCCTTCTCCCAACCAATGAGCAGGGTGCTTTGGCTGTCAGGGATGTCCAGTCCCGCAATTAAAAAGATATCCATGATATTTATTACACTCCAAGGCTGATTGCTGGTCTGATCACTTGCCAGCCCCTTCCCCCTACTCTTTTCAGTCCGGGAATGCTGGCAAAGCATGGTTCCACCTCAAATAAGCCCACTATATTCTCATTGATAAATATTCAGATTATTCCAGGATTCAGCACTGAGTCCTGTTATAACCCGAATAGGGACTCACGGGATCTTGGGACCTTTAGTCCGCAGAAACAGGGGATCCCCTGGAAAGTGTCAGGATGGGGGAGGGGGGTCTCCAGTTAAATTCAAGACAGACTAAATGGCTAATTAAAATGCAGCATGGGTGAAATCACAGATGGAAATAGTTAGAACTGGGGCAATGGCCACAGCTAATCTTTAGGGTGGACTGAGACAGCCTAAAGAAGATCTGTGGGATCACATTAAAAATGTGGTTCTGTGGGGTTATTTTTTCCCTATCCAAACCCAAAATGCCCTGTCCCTTATTTGGATTATCCCAGCACTGAGTCCATTTTAGCTGCAAATGTGCCTAGTCAAAGGGCTGTTGGTCTCTGACCCCTTCAGCCATGGTATGGCGCCAGAAGGTGCAATCAGAGCTAATCACTGCCAGCCTTGCCCCGAGAAGAGTGAAAATTTACCCAGGACCTTTGGTGGAGGAAACTGCTGAAGGGACGCCTATGACAGAAAAGAAGTACCAGGCAGGGAGAGGAAGTGCTGTACTCCCAAGTGGAAGGAGGAACTGGCAATGAGATTCAACCCATGGGATGTTCTTTACTTCAGCCCCTATGAAGGGGGAGCTCCCAATAATCATAAGATGACTAAAGCACCCAGGGATTCCCAGATGATTCTGCTTCAGTTTTGTGCTGCTGCTTCCATTTGCTGCCACCTTCAAGGTCTGTACAAGAAATTCCTTTGATTAGACCTAAAGGGAACTCAATTAGGGATGTGCATGAATTATTCATGCATTCGGAATCTGGACGAATATGTCCAGATTCCGAGATTCATGGACAGATCTCTGTTCACGAATCGCATAATCCAGTATCTGTAGAAGCTTTGGTAGAAGCTTCTAAGGATACTGGATTACCCTGGGACCTCCTCCCCTGGGCCAGACTACCCCAACCTCCCCCCCCCCAAGGGCCCACTTACCTGCTCCAGCAGTGCTCCAGGCCTCTTCCTGGGGCTTCTGGAAAGCAGAAGCTTTCTGAAAGCTGGAGAAAGGGCCTTCTGGGACTGGAAGGCCATGTTTTCAGCTTCTGGAAAGCCTTTTGGCTTTCCAGAAGCTCCGGGAAGAAGCCCGGACTATGGCCTGAGTGCTCCCGCCAGTGTCCCCAGAGCCCCCTTACCTTTGAGGGCACTCTAGTGGTGGCCTGGGTTCTAGGTGGTGGCGGCGGCAGCAAAGCAAGGTAAGTGGGGAGGGGTGGGATGGCAGGATTTATTCGTTATACTGCATGGATACAAATACCCCCAAATCCGGGCGGGGGGGGGGAGGTATACGGCCAGAGCCGAATATTTCCACATTCTATTCATTTCAAACATAATGTGGAAATTGGCTCCATGCACACCCCTAAACTCCATTACCAAGACATTTCAGAGCGGGTTATTTTCTTATGGTGTTGATAGCGGGCTGAGTTGTATTCAGATTATAGATTTACATTTGCCTCCCCATTGCCCTGCAGATGTTTTAGTCTACAACTCCCCTCACCCATAGTTAGTCTTGGTAGTCCAGAATACCTGGAGGCCAACTAGATTTATAAATGCTTTCCATAAAATTCTGCCTCCTGAACTACTGCAGCTTAGTAACATCCATGCATCATATAAATAAATGATCTTCTAGATGATTTTGGGACCTACTGCAGTTCTTTAATAAAAGAACTCTCTAAAGCACCTTTGGGCCATGCAGTGGGAGGATAGTTTTCTTGGAGTTACTCTTTGTATAATGTGCCAATGAGTTGCAGGCTATCTCTTTCATAAATGGAGGAGTCAGTGAAGGTTTTGAGCAATATTACATGCTTCTTCCTGTTTGGCTTTAAGGCTAATGATAAATCCTTTTAAAACACTGGATACTGTCTTATCTTCTCACTCTACTGACTGAAATGTCACAGAATCACCACTGAATCTGTACAACATAGAAGCTCAGTGGGTGGCTATATTCTTATTCTTGAAGCTGCAAATAGCATTGGATAGGAGATTCCTATCAGGCTGATTGTGTGCATTGTGCGCATGTGTGCGCTTTGTGTCTGGAAAAAAAATTGCAAAGCATCAGGTGCCAGCACGTTTCTAGGATACAGGTTGGGTTTAGATAAGAGGCAAGAAAGATTTAACCCTTAAGTCCCCAGTGTACTTAGTCTGATTAATACCATCAGCCTTCTACTGCTGCAGTTAAGTTGAGTGAAATGTGCAGTCAAATAGACTGGCTCTGCTTTAATCAGGGGAGTGATATAGATTCCAAAGGGAGGGGGAGGTAGAGAGGTGAAGAAAAGGATATGAAAACAAAAGAGAAGCCAGCGCACTAGATTGGTTTGGATTCCAGCCATCTTGGCCCTTAAGTTTATAGCCATCCTGATCTGGGTCTTTAAAATGCAGGCAAACCCTCTGAATGGTTTTCTTTTCTTCCCCTTTTGCAAGAGCTGCCATTTGTTCCTTTCTGTCTTCCAGTACTTGGTGATCTCAGCAGTGGTGTCTTTAAATGGTTCATATAAAGAAAACCCCAAAATTCAAAGACTAGTTGAAAGACTGAGAGAATGGTGACTCCTACATGTGTTCCTTCTGGTGGGGACCACTGTACGCTAGTAGGACAGTTTAGTAGCTCCTGACACTGTGCTCTAACAAGCACCATTAGAATCTGCCACATGCCTCAGTGTTTTGTGACTACAAATTACTGCAGGAATATAGAGGCGATCTGCACATATTATGGTCAGGGCCAGACCACAGTGCAAGTAGTACCAGCACAAATTGAAGGGCCTGTTCCTTCCACATTTTATGAAGCCAGTTCACTGAAAGAGAGATAGGGAGCATTTTCTGTACGTTTCCTGTACAGTGGCAGCTACCAGAAGCAGCACAAGGCTCTTCTTCACCTGTTACCACCACAACCATCTTTTTGACCAGGCAGAAGTATGTTTTATTTGCTACTGCCACTATGGCTTTTTAAAACTGCAACCCATCTACCTAGGATTTCCTGACTGCATACCAAGATTGTGCAATCAGACATCTATGCTGCCTCCAGACTTTTGGAACAAATCCACAGTTAAATGTAAAAGCGCAATTTACCTGCTGCGCTGTGATGACTGGCCATCCCGACTCGAAAAGCAGCTCCATAGCTTCCTATTGGAAGCTACGAGAACTGAGTTGGCGTGCACCTTCACGGGGGTTGAGACAGCCAATCACATTTGAGCTGCCCTCCTGCTCTTGCCATTCTGCCTGGACTGGCAGGAAAATTCAAATTTTCTCTATACTGTGCAGTGTGTGTCCTTAGATCAACATTAAGGCAAGTGTGCAGCAACGATTGGATAATGCGACACCACGGCAATGCATTGATTGTCATTTGTGATGCTCCACAGTATAAACAAGTCTGGATGCAGCCCTAGGTGGAGGAAAACTTGCATGACTTTCTATACATAAATTGATCCTGCTCCTATTTAGATCCAGATTCAGTTGTCCAGAGTTTCTGGGCTTTTATGCACTTGGGCAGAGTCACATTGCATTGCAGCATGATGCAGTCCCTAACTGAAAGTTTTACATTTGGGGACAGAACAACCATCCACTGTCTAATCGTAAAGCACTGTTTCTCAGGAGACCCCAGGAGGTTGCTGCTAAAGCAGCCCACAAATTGGTTCACTTATACACCACTTCTGCTTCCTGCCACCAGAGAATGTAAAGTCAGTGTTTAAGTGGCTGCTGTTGGGGTGTTGCTTTGGTGTTGCAACATTTCTGGTATGGAAAGATCCTCTGTTACCACTGTGCAGGACTGTGGGAGATGTTACGCGCTACAGCACAAAGGAGTCCAAAGATGTTGCACATGGTAATGCTGGCCCTGCTGGGATGTTTTGCTAGTGAAAGCATAGTGTGTTTGTGGTCAGAGAGACAAGAAGCCATCTGCTTCGTTTTGCTACAGGTAAATACAAAGCCCTGAATGGAAGACAGAACCATGTTGAAGGAAATGTACTATGGTATTGCTTTAATACGAGCCTAGTGCAAAACTGCTGGAATTTTATCTTAGTCTGGGCTTCTTTCCAGCATGAAGGGAAAGAATTTTTGTTTTTTTAGGGATGCCGAAAAAGTCCATAATGCAGACCTGGCAGGCATCCGTTGTAGGCAAACCCTGTGAGGAGTGAAGTGGGAATGAAGAAGAGTTTGCACTCCGGACTTTTTGCCAACATTCTTTTAATTTAGTGCACATCAGGGTTCCACTACTGCAGTGGCCTTTCATCTTTAGGGAAGGGAAGCCCAGCTAGGCTGATATTTCTTCTACTTCCAGACAGACTTATCTAGTGTATGCAAGAATCTCAGACGTTCCAGTGGTGGAGGAGGTTCTGAGGAATGGTTTCCATTAGTGTGTGCATATATACTACACATAGGGGTGTTGACCGGGGTCAGTTAACCGCATCAATCCAAGCTGTCAGCAGATTATGTGTTTGCTCAGTAGTGCCCTCTGCAGGCCTCAGAAGCAGGACTGAGTTTTCAATACAGTGAAACACTTTAAAGACTGTATTCAAAATCCATTTAGGACTTATTCTGGAGTTAGATATTTCAGTATAAGTGTTATGATTAGATCAATTTACTCCAAACGCAGATCTTTCCAATTGACTGTTAATATTTCAGCAGTTTCAAATACTTTCCACTGGAAGTGAAATTCTTTGATGAGACTTAGATATATGTGTTCTATAAAACACATTGTCGTCCCTGCAAAAATGGAAGATATTTTCATGTTATGCCTTAATGCTTTCAGCTTCCTTCACTTTCCAAATTAACCTGCCTGAAATACCCCAATGAAAAGATTTGTGGGTGGCTGCTAAAATCATACCTGAGATACTCTTTAGTGCGCTTTTCCTAATATGTAGTTTTTGCATCTGTTTTGCCTCAGGGCTTGTCCCCATGCACTCCATTTACTTCGGATTGGATTTGGGATATTCCCAATATGAAGTCTAGTTCGAATTGACCCATCCCCATGTGATTGATGAAAGCGTGGGCTCAAGTCGAATACACTTGTTCCCATGCGAACCACGCTAAACCCCTGCACTGGGAAACCACATCTTTTTTTTCTCCACCCCCTTTCTCCTGATAGGAGTGACGGAAGGGAAATCCCACCCAATGCCCCTTCCTCGATTGCAACTGCTGGGCATTAAACAGTGATCAAACAGAAATGAGCCTTTTCTCTCTGCGATCTGATCGCCAAGCAAACGTAAATGAACTGATCGCCCCAGTAAGATGCAGCAATGAGAGGGGGGCATCTGGCCCTGCTGTCCCACAAGCCTCTTCCTGCAACCCTTATTCCACCCCCACTCCCCGATTGCCGGCAAGCAGCTTCTGATGTTAGAGGCAGTTTAGCAGAGAAGCGCTTCTCTGGTAAACTGCCTCTTAACATTGTAGTGGCTTTATTCTACCCCTGCTCCCTGACAATCAGCTTCTGAGGTTTGCCAGCTAAAAAGCTAACAAAAAATGCTACAATGTTTAGAGGCAGTTTAACTTTGGTAAACTTCAGAAGCTGCTTGCCTGCCAGCTAAAAAGCTAACCAAAGCCACCACAATGTTTAGAGGCAGTACCAGAGAAGCGCTTTTCTGCTTCTCTGCTTCTCTGCCTCTAACTTCAGAAGCTGCTTGCCTGCAATCAGTGGGTGGGGGTGGAATAAGCACTGCAGGAAGAGCCTCATAGGACAACAAGGACCAGATGACCCCACTCACCGCTGCATCCTTACTTGTCAAACTGGGGTGATCAGTTCTTTTACGCTGTTTGATCTTTAAAAGTGGCCAGCAGTTGTGATCCCCAACGCACAGGACAGGAACAGCGAGCACAGGATGTGAAACCCGCCTGCTAATGATGCGAGTGTCAATCTCCTCCCCTAATAACCCAGGGGCGTCCCCATGCCTCCAAAATAATCTGGGCTTGCCTCTCGAACTGCAGCAAGAACAGTTTGCAAGGGAAGTTTATTTACCGTGGATTTGGGTGATTTATTCCACATGTAGTCCGGTTTGGGGGCTTTTCATGGAGACGCTCTGAGTGAAATTTAGATTTGGAGTATAAAGTGCATGGGGATGCCCCCTCAGAAAGACAGTGTATAGCCCTTTTGTTCCCAACTTTTTCTAATCCACCTTTCCTAGCTGGATAGGTGGGAGAGGCAGACTGATGTGAACAATCCCATCTCTAAGCTGTCTCTGAGCCACCTCAAAGATTCTTTTTTGGGCTGTATCTGACTGCAGTTCAACTTGGACTTTCTTCAGATGATGAGGGGAAATGCCAGCACTTTCAAGAAGATGGGGTTTCCCCTCTTTCTGCCTCCTAAGATGCCAATAAACCTTCTGTTCCCTGTTCCACAGTAGGTTGGCATTCTTGGTTCCACAGTAACTTGAGTCATTTTCAAACCACATGTTCTTCTTTACAGCTACAAGTGTAAGGGAATAAGCTGGTGTTGTGCCTATAGGGGCCAGGCAAACATAGGCCTAAAGCAGGGGTAGGCAAACCACAGCTCGGGAGCCACACGCGGCTCTTCGGCCTCTTGAGTGTGGCTCTTCCAGCTTAGGAGTATCCTAATTAATAACAGTGCACCTACCTATACAGTTAAAGTTTTAAAAATTTGGCTCTCAAAAGAAATTTCAGTTGTCGTACTGTTGATATTTGGCTCTTTTGGCTAATGAGTTTGCCGACCACTGGCCAAAAGGGAGAATACTAGCTTTTTCTTGGAAGTGCAGAGTATCTTGCACATACTTTAAGTCAGTAATACAGTACCTGGTGGTTAGGCTGCCTGTTGACTCAGGCCCCCATTTGACCCCCTATCTTCTTTTTTAATGTGTCTGACACAGACTTAGGGTGTTTTTTCACTGGCAGAAAGTACCCATTTTTGCACCCATTAAGGACCCATTTGGGTGTGAGCCAAACCTCTGAGAACAAAGTGGACTGTTACCTTCAGGCATGGAAAGAGGTGCATATTAATGAGGCTGACTTATCCCTGCTCACAAGGAGCTAATTAATATGCAAGCTCTCACAAGGGGTTTGTCTTTAGAGCTTTTGCTAATCTCTGAAGTTACCTTTGGAGGGACTTCGGAGCCTTTGCTAACCTCCGAAGGCAACTTCTGAGGGACTTCAGAGACTGCACCCCCTGTCCCCCAAAACACCTGGGGTGACAGGCAGACCCCTTGTGGGTCAATCCAGATTTGCAAATGGGTGCTCCAGTGTTTCCACAGCAGGGAGGCTAGTACCCATTGCTACTGGGTGCTAGACCACCCATGGAAACACATTGGGTACTTCCCTTAATCTGGATCTACTAGATCCGGATTAAAGGAAGTACCCATTCCTTTGATCCGGATCTTCTTAGATCCGGATTAAAGGAGCGCAGTGGAAAAACACCCTTAATTATAAGTAGTTTTGTGATGGAGCAGTGCACTGGTTTCAGGAAGCAAATGAAAACAAAGGTAGCAAACTGAACCTCAAACCTCTGACCCTGGTTCTATGATCTGGTTCAGTGGTTCAATTCAATGAAACCCCCTATTACATTCCTGGCCTGCCCGATCATGTTTTCAGCCTTCACCTTTGTTTCTCCAGTTATGTTTTGGTCTACTCCAAACATGCCTGTGGTCTCTCCAACTTGTCCACAGTCTCCTTCTCTTTTCATGTCCTATTATCAAGGCAGTGTGGCCTACTAGACCATCCAGAATGAAGGAACATGGCCCTCCCTGCAGGCCAACCATGGCTTTAAAATGCTTGGACGGTTTTGCCCATATGTTTGGCTTGCTGGAAGGATATATGGCCTTTCATTCTGGAAGGTCTGTTGTGTTGGGAAAGCAGATCAGATGGCCTGCTGAAGAATCCCATGGCTGCTGGAAGAGGTCCAGTCCAGGCTGCGTGAAAGATGAGAGGCAAAAAAGCAATGCTTGTGATGGAGAGACCACAGTTGTATTTGGAGCAGGCTGTGCTGTGATCAGAGAACAAAAGGTAGGGCCTAGATATGATCAGGAAGACTAGGAACATGGGCAGGTGGGGGATGGAACAGTCAAACGGTTCAGTCTGACCCCACCTACCCCACCCACCATTGCTTTGGTTCAATACTGAGCCAAAACCTCTTAAACTTCCTGTGGTTTGGACCTGAATTGATTCTAAATCAAATCAGTTCATACATCTCTAGCACATGTGGTTGTTAGAGTAATTTGCCTATTCATATGTAAAGGGAATTCTGCAGTGAGTCACAACAGCAAAACTAATGAGCATTTACAGATGAATATTTATTTACTCAATTAGTGATACTCATAGCCTGGAAGAGAATCAACTGCCTAAACTGGTAGAAATGTTTCTGCTTTCCAGATTTTGATAAATTTTATATTTAATCAATTTTCAAGATAGGTTTTATAGGATAAGAGTAAAGGTCCAGGTATACACAATGTCTGTGTTCATAATTGTTAGCCCATCTCAAGACATCCTTCCTCCAGTTCCTTTCCTGCATGCACATATGTTTCTTCTCAATTCATTTCAAGTAACCCAACCCATTTCCTCTTCCTAGTATAAAATACAGTGCAATTGGCATCCTTTTTTGCCAGTAACATCCTTTGCTATTTGTCCAGCCTTCCAAAACACAATTGATCAACACAGCAATAATTTTAACACACTTTAGGGTAGAAGACTCGTTCTAACTGGATATTTCAGAAAATATAGGATTTGTTTGTTTATTTGTGTTCTGCCTATTTTGAGAATGACTCAGTGCTAGCAACTGGCAATGAAGTAAAGCTAAGTAACTCCACCAATTGATAGGCCAACTGAATAATACCCCAGCCTAAACAGACCCAAATCATTAACGAAACTATGTCAATGGATATTACAACCAAACTAAGGGGAGGATAACTGAAACAAATAAGTCTTCAGGAGATTCTTAAAATGGAGTAGAAGAAGAGTTGGCTTTTCTATCCCACTTTTCTCACGCATTTAAGGGGACTCAAAGCAGCTGACATAGCTTTCTATTCTTCTTTCCTGTGAGGTGAGTGGAGCTATGAGAGCTCAGAAAGAGAGCTGTGACTAGCCCAAGGTCACCCACCTAGCTTCATTGGGGAGCGCAGAATCAAACCCGGTATTCACAGATAAGAGTCCAGCTCCTTAACCACTAGACCAAACCAGCAACATCAGTCCTTGTAAGATAGCAAGGAGTTCCAGAAGGCCAGTACAATAGATGATAAAGCTCTCCTTCTGGCCACTGGCATCCTCAGTTGAGTGCAGACTGGGAGCTGAGGTATCTTGCTGACAGCTCCCCATCAGATGAGAGTGCTATGGCTATGGTGTGAAAGGCTTTTGGAGATAAGTAGGGGGCAGACCATGGAGGACTTTAAAAGTAAGAGTGAAGACTTTTGGGCTAAATAACGTGGAATAAAAATCACTTGTTACTTTGGTGGTTTCTCCTTGGTCTAGAGGTGGATTAAAACTTAAATATAGCCAGGCCTCCAAAGAATCAGAACATCCCTCTTCTGTCTAACAGGTTTTCCTTTATAGTTAGTTGAGACCTTTTCTTGTGGCTTCTACTCTAATATTTCCTGTTTTGGCTACTTAGTAGCCTGGCACTGCCCAAAACAAGTAGCACACCTTGGAACTTTGTGCACGTACCTTAGATCTGGATCTGTTGGTGCCGTAGTGCTCTTTTGGACCTCTTTTGTCTGCATGCCAGTGAAGATTAGAGAGGCCCCACCCTCTTTGCTGGGCTGCATCTGCAGATCCACAGGTAAGTGCCAAAAGACCCTTTATCTTCATTGTTTAAAACCTGTTTTGTGAGCATACATAAGCATGATGCTCCTTAATCCACTGCTTCTGTTGTAGAATACAGTACCCCCTTTCTTCACAAAGCAAATCCTCCCTTTTGATTCTACAAGCTTCCTTTACTTCAGGGTGCTGGCGTCTCTAGGCTTGGCTCCACCTTATCCCCCTAAGATGTGAAGCCAACCAGCAGATACATTCAGCATATTTATGTGAGAGCCACGCGCCAGTTTGCTGTGGCTCGTGATGACCCAGAATGAGCCTTGCCCCAGGCCTTTATGCATATCAGGAAAACTCTTTGTTTTCTTCTCCCTCAAGGGAAAAAGTACAACCCATCCAGATCCTGTTGAAGGAAGCTGTGATGCAACAAGGGAAAGCACCTGCTATGAGCCCAGACTTGTGCAACCTGAGTTGCTGCATATTTTTATCAGTGTCAACACCACGAGCAATTGCTCCATCTGTTGTAAGGTGTTTCTAAACAATAACCACCATCCCATCCTTGTTTTTTTTAAAAAAATAATTGCACGCTTGTGCCATTTTTATCCTCTTAAAAAAGGGATGGAATAATTGTGTATATTGTAATCTCCCATGTATAATATAATATAAGTGATTAAAAATCTCTTCAGAAACATTTGGGGTGTTTAGGGGAAGGTGTGCCCAAGAAAATAATGAAAAAGGAAAGAGGCATGCTTTCATGACTAGCTCCTGGTTGACCGAATGGTCACTTCCATTAGCAACTCTACACAGTTTTCTTGGCAGAGATATAGAAGTGATTTCCCATTGCCTACTGGGGATCGAACTGGCAACCCTCTGCTTTCCAGGGAGTTTGCTCTACCACTGAGCTACAGTCCCTCTCAAGAGGCTGTACAGAAAAATATAAAGGGAAGGAATATTCTTGCTCCCCTGGGCTTATCAGCTCCAGCTGTTCTTGCAGCCTGCTTTTCCAAGGAAATATAGGGTGGTTTTCCACTGTTTTTCCATTAATGGGTACTTAATGGGTACTTTTAGTGACAGTGGAAAAACACCCCTAGTATTTCTTTGCCAAAATGATTGAACCATTTGTATGTGAAGTTGTCTATGCTTGTCATAGCAGCAAAGGTGAACTTGTTCAGCAAAGAGGGAGAGAGTGCCACCAAAATGTCCTGGCTGTGAGAAGAAAGAGGGGAGATCCCAGAGGTCCTGTTAGCTCTTGTCCAGCACTACAGCTGCTACTATTTCAGGCAAACAAATGTGTACTTTTCAAGAAGTTTTATGCCCCAGGGTTTTCACAGTTTTATGTAATAGCTTTTCCATTTTGTTTCCAAATTACCTTGGTTGTTGGAAGGTTTTTTTAATTGAAAGGTAACTTAAAATACTGTAAAATTAGTATTTCTATTAATATCTAGCAGTGATCGAATATACAAAAATTAATTTAAAAGTTTGTAATGAGGTTGTAAAACTGGCTAAGCCTTTTCTCACTCCTTGCTTGCTCCTTAAACATAAAATTTGATAGTTTCACCAAAAGCTTGCAGGAGCTGAAAAAAACAACCAGCAAAGCAAAACACTAACCATATGAAAAACAAATCAGCCCTTCACAACTGTGGGTTTAACATTAATAAGCTGACACTTAAAATCATTAAATTACAAATGCGCTGAAAGCTAGATTATCTTTTTTTAAAAAAATCAGGACAAACTGAAAGTTAAGAGTTTAGCTGAGGAAGCACAGAAGTACAATGTTTGGGAAACTGCTTAGACTTTCAGAAGCAAATGAGTAAATAGAATCAAAACTAGCAAAGAAGTTTTACTAGAAACTAGCGATCAGCTTTTTATTTTCAGGGGTCTATTCCTTCACATTGAGGTCTTTCCAGCTGTGAGGAGGCAGTTCTTAGAAACAGTATCTTATCAACACAGCTGTCTTTTTTTTAGCACAAGTATGAATTGTCTTTTGGCAATGATATTTAATAGGTTGTGTTAAATCTCCATATTAGTGGCTTTGCAGAAGACTTTCTTTCCTTTCCTGACATGGTAGTGGAATATGTGCTCAGGGCAAGGAGATACAATACTTTCTCAGAGCTCAATTATTAAACGCCGTAGAGATGTCTAATAAACAGCTGCGACATTGTACCACAGAAGTGTCTGTGGTTACAGAGAAGCAACATTCTCCAGATTTGAGAAATCAAGAACTACTGATGTGATGCAAAGCAGAAAATAGCTTTAAGGCTGTTGCTATAAAATATGGAAGACATTTTTGCAAGGAAAACACACACCAAAAACTGAATTTGTATTTTCATTTTAAAATATTCTAAATATATCGGTGGAGGGGGGAAGGAATTTTTACCTGCTTTCAGAAATTGAGGCAGAAAATTGCTGTGTTGAGACCCTTTGAAAATATGGTGCATTTGTGTCCTTCATTCATGGAAACGGTTGATGTTCCTTCCCTCCAAATTGACATTTGGAGAGTGTCTTCTCATATAAACTATTTTTGCTTGGGTCTTACTGAAAGAAATAAAGATTGATCATCCAGCAAGGGTGGACAATCAGTGACTCCTGCCTTATGTTGCTGTCTATATCATTTATAGACCGAGGATAGGAATAGATGCTTTTTGGAAAATCTGATATGCTCTGGACCCTGCTTCCAGTATTGTTGCTTTCACCAGCTCTCCTTAAAAACACAAGATGGAGCTGAACAGTCAAAGTTGTTGGACATTGAGACTTCATCCAGATGAAGCCTGGTGTGCAGCAGAAAGCCACTGTCATGATGGGGATGGGAGGGCTGTGGCCAATGGACCAAGTTCTGAAGTAGTTCTCCTTGACTGCCTAGAAACTTTCCTCTATGGAATTCCACCTGTAGAGGCCAAAGGGCCTATTTGGGGGCATCCACTGGAGAATGGGTGTTTGCTCAGAACTTTGGAGTAAGACTCAACATAAGGACAACACAACAAAGATATATTATTCTCATGTTAACTCTGCCATCACCTTAGAGTAGGAAATCCCACTCTGCATAAAGGTTGTCTCTTTTGACCTTCAGGGCAGGAGGCAGCTTCCTTGCTATAGATGGGGGGGGGGGTGAATGCCACCCCATCTGACCCCGGTATAGATGTTGTCTTAATGTTCTGTTCTTCAAAGGCAGCTTTAGGAAGTCTGGAATCCTTGAGTAGGATATTAGTTCTGCCTTTTTAAAAGAACAGGGATTTCTTTGGATATACCTTATATTTTTAAGACTATGTGACTGGCACTTGGGGTCAGCTGGGATGTCATCCATGCATTGATGGATGGCCCATACTGATCACTGTAAAGTCCACCACTAAAAGCACCATGGGGTGCTAGACTACAACTCCCATCAAGCTTTACCACTGGCAAAGACTGAGTCTCCTAGTATTAGCATAGGATGATAATCTGCACCTCAGTCACTAGTACTGGAGCCTTTTCACACTAGATAAAAAAGGTGAAGATGGTGGGAACTCCTGGACACTTCACTGCTCTACCTCTATACTAGTAGCAGGACTGGGACAGCCCTGCATGCTTCATCCACAACTCTTCTGGATGGAAGAGGTGCGGATTAGGGATGTGCAGGAATATTCAAAAATCCAAAATTTGATTCGAATCCGATGAATGTCAACATTTGAACTCGAATTGGATTTTCGAAAATCTGAATTTGCACATTTGACCTTGAATACAGATTTCTGAAAATTCAATATGGATTTTTGAATAATTCAAATGTGTAGATTCATATCTGTCATATAAGAATCCGCACAAAAATTATACATATCTGGCATTTAAAATACAGGATTAAAACGGGATGCATATGGTATAATACAGGATGCATAAGGATTTTTATGGAATGCGCACAGATACGTATAACAGATACAAATGTTGTCAACATTCGTATCTATAAATACAAATCTAACATTTGAACATACGGATTCGAATGTTGCGGATTCAAATCAGATTTTATGACATTCGGATCTTAAATATCAGAATTGAATTGTATTTTTTGACATTCGAAAAATACATTTGTGCACATCTCTAGTGCAGATGGAGCTTGTGACTGGCAGAGCAGGTGTGGTTGTGTGCTGTGTTGCCCGATCACAGTGGCAACGTTGCCACAGATGCACACTGGTACTGTTGCTGTGGCAATACAATTGACTCCTTAATGGAGGCAGTTCACACTTAGATGGCACCTGGTTAAGTGAGTCCCTACTAAATTTTTAAAGGGAAAATTATTTCAGGTGGTGACTTAAGCCCCTGGAATGTTTGTGCCTGTGTTCTGAGTATAATTCAGAAGAGAATCATAGTTACTCTCCAGCGTCAGCCACAATTAGTCAGGGCAGATGTAGCTACGGGGCGTATGACTCCCAGCTCAATGCCTGTGAGTCAGAGAGAAAAGCAAAATGTGTACTGATTCTAGATCCTTTCTGCACTGGGGCTTATTCTACATTATATCCTGGAATAGTGATCTGCCATCTACGTGTTGGTGAAGACTACAGCAGGCCCTGCCCAGGGCCTACCACAGTCTACACAGGCATGCATACAGCAGGGCCCTATTCCAGGATATTTCCAGACTAAGGCCCAGTGCAGAAAGGGCCCTGGATACTTTTGGAATTCTTGTATATGAATTAACAAAGCAACAGTCTTATCGCAATCCCCCTGTTTTCCGAGAGGACTAGTCCTCTATTCCTGGTAAGTGTAAAGGGTGTAAAAGTACAGATGGGGAACATGTCAATACCTTTATGAGAAACAAAAATCAGTTCTGTGTTGAGATAAGAACTGGTGATAAATTAGGAATGTTGATAAATTAGTTGCTGAATCCATTAATAGTGAACAAATGATAGATAAGAATCTGCAGTGCTCCGGGTTATCTCGCGTCTGTTCTAACAGCGGGATCGAGCCTGTTCTACCTGGCTTAGTTGCTCATTCATGATAACAGATTTTACATTTATATGCAGATAAACTTCTAATGGGTCTATCAGTAAAAAGGGCCATCAGTACCATAAAAGGTCTCTTCATTCACCTTCTCTTCCTTCCTTCTCTTTCTCTTCTTATTTATTCAGGTTGCCCTTCTCTGTTTCTGTTGTTCCTACTTTTGTCCTGTAGCTCTTAATGGCCTTGGCTCACCTTGTGGTTGATACTGCAGAGGATTTTTTCTTGACCCAGAAAGATCCTGTGAATCTTGATGGCAGTAGCAGAAAAAGGAAAGAAAAGGAGGAGGAGGGGAGTGTTTAGCTAGACAGAGAGCTTCAACATCCCATTGGATTCATAAGAATGTGTATCACTGCCACCTCTATCAGAAGATCAATGGCTGTGTGTCCTTTTTAGCCCCTTTCCTCTTTGTGGAGGTGCTAGTACGCTCTGAGTCTAGTAAAGGCACCTAAAGGTGTGAGCAGAAGTGACTCAAGAGGCTGCTGAGCATGTGCACAGGGGTAAAGGTTGTCCTCCGGGCACAGATACAGATGCAGATGCATGTAAATATGGCCTGGCTCAGTACCAGTGAAGCCAGGGAGCTGTGGCAGTGAAGATACTTCTCTCCAGTGCAACTGCATCGGTGGAACTGTGGGCAATAGCTATTTTATTTAGTTAATTATTTGAATTTTTATCCCACCCTATGCCCAAAGGTCTCAGAGCGGATTATAACATTAAAAAGCCGGTGAACGTATTAAATGAAGTAAAGAAGTACTGGTAGGGTGCTTCCAGACATGCTTAAACCTTGTGGTGCCTCACAGTGTGTGGTCCTCATGTTCCCAGCCATTATCTAATTGACTTTTTCTAGCCCTGAATGTTCAGAAGAGGGGGAGGGGCAGACTGGTGTGTGAACAACCCCACCTCAAAGCCTTCTCTAAGGTGCCTCAGAGGTGCCTCAGAGATGCTTCCCCCTTGCTTTGTCTGCTCACAGCCTCATTGAGGCCTCATTCACATTTATGAGCAAATGTTGCTGAAAAGCTTCCTCAGCACCAGGCCCATCTTAAGTGAAAATTTTGTGATATGAGGAATTATTCAAAGTTGACATTTCAATAACTGTTGCCAGCAAGGCGTGAGCTATGCACAGCACTCAGTAAAGACAAATCACACCTGAATACCAGGTACTGCATTCACAAACAGTGTACGGTGAAATATCACCCCACACGTGTTTGTTCCTCAACAAAAACCTCCCTGGATTTTCTGATAAAGTAATAATAAATAGAATATAATATTATCTAGTTATTTGTCATTAATTAAAGGCAACCTTATTGTTTGTTTATAATGTCTTACATTGTTGAATAATAAGATGTTCTAAGTTTTTGAATATTTTCAAATCTATTGTTGAGTTTATTTTGTTCATTTTGTTTTGTTGTTTTGGTTTATATTTTGCACAATTGTATATTGCATAATTTTTTTTGTATCATAGTCCTTAAAAAAAGACTACGCCCAGTTTGTAATGTTGGGAAGGTCCTGCATTTTCCTTTCACCATCTGGAGGCAGCCTTTAAATGGCCTTGACTGGCAACTGAATTTATCCAGCCTTTCTTGCTGTTAATTTTATTTTATTATGCTAGCTCAAGCCCCAGCCTGAAAGACTTACCTAGGCATTCATTTTAGTAGCCATTGATACATCAGTCATCCATAAATTTGTCTAACCCTACCTTAAATCCATCTAAACTGGTAGCTGTTACCACCTCTTCCAGCAGCAAATTCCATAAACCAATGACCCTCTGAGTGAAGAAATACTTCCACTTGTCTGATCTGACTCTTACCCATCAGCTTCATAAAGTGCCCCCTGGTTCTAGTGTTGTGTGATAGAGAAACTAAATTCTCTCTATCCACCTTTTCTATACCATGCATAATTTTATGTACTTCAATCAGGTCTCCTCTTAAACTGTCTCTCCAGGCCTAGATGCTGCAGCCTGGTTTCGTAAGGGAGGTGTCCCAGCCTCTTAATCATTCTGGTTGTGCTTTTCTGCACCTTTTCCAGTTGCAGAATATCCTTTTTGAGTTGTGATGACCAGAATTGTACACAATATTCCAAATGTCGCCACACCATAGATTTATGAAGAGGCAAAATGGCATGTTTTCTAATCCCTTCCTAATTATTCCCAGTGTTGAATTAGCTTTTTTTCACTGCTGCTGCACACCGAGCTGATACCTTCAATGAACTGTCCACCAGAACCCCAAGATCCCTTTCCTGGTGTGTTGCAGAAA
>MTQE01001134.1:69355427-69379493 GCA_014337955.1 Aspidoscelis marmoratus | reverse complement strand
TACTGAAAGCTGCCAGCTAACTAACCTGCTAACTTGTCCCAGGGTTATCACATATATTCATTTTATATTCAGCTTTTAATGTAACCTGCCCTAAGATCTTCAGGTATAGGGTGGGTTGAAAATGCAAATAAACACTTAAATAAAAATTCATATTTAAGATTTGAAAGAAATCTACTTGCCCCCAGTCATTTAGAATTCTGCAAGTTCTCCAGTGTCCTTGTTCTCTGCATTTAGGTTGTCAAGTCTTCGTCCAATTAGATACTTAAGGAGGCCTCCAAATCCCAACAGGCATAATAAGGATGGGATGAAGAAAATGCAGCATAATATCAGCTGCAGACACTCCTAGCCATCCCTGGATTGGAAGCACAGGCAAGGCACAATGAACAAGTTTCTCTTTATGCCAGCCTGGTTTTTGTAGAGGCACAGAGAACTAATAAAGACCAGCAGGCTGAGATAACAGAATTTGTTCTAATTAAAATTGCTGTCCGGAAAAGCACCATCACAGAACATTGTTCTTTGATTTATTTAGGCTTCTGAATTTTAATATCTTTCTGTCATGGCGGACTCCAGTAATGTCTGTAAAAGTAATGAAAATTTATGGAGTAGCTCTTGCTATTGCAGATCCGTGTTGTTCTATGCTGGAGCCAATCTGATTTTTAAAATCATGGGGTCAAAGGGAGAAGAGGGGAAGGCCATTTGATTTCATAAGGTAGCTGGGAAGGAAGCCAGTTCATTGCCAGACAGAGAATCAGTTGGTGCTGGAAATCTATCAAGCAGGTTTAGAGCCCTTCTTTTCATGGAATCGAGTAGAAAACTGCAGAAGTAACACTTGGGACAATGAGACTTTCCGGGCATATATGGCATTTTTAGTATTCCTTTATGTAAAATACCCCATTCACCTACAGTGACACAAAGCCACCTTTGTATTAGAGAAACTGTACCTTTTTATTTTGTAGTTATTTTCAAGGATTCGTGTTTGTGCGTGTGCATGTGTTTTGTTTAGGTCATAGACATTCAAGCTTCTCCTCCTTGGACAGTGCAGGATTATAACTCTTATAGCTTAGACAAAGGGAATATCTTCAAACAGAACAAAGGGCTCCAGAACACAGTTCTCCTCTTGAGACCAAGGGGGTTCCACGTACAGCCGCAATACCTGCTTCTCTACCTCTGTATGATTGTGAGCTGGATGCCCATAAACTTTTAGATTCACTTTGTTCCAAAGATCTTCACAGGAGCTCAGCCAAACTGTCAGCACAGGAGCTAATAGAAGTTCAGACACCACTCAACATCTTTGAATCTGCCCTCTGCTTCCTCACAGGTATCTGAACCCATTGCTTAGAACGGTTCAGACTTATTAATACTGCACAGCAGAATGCACAGTCTCTATCAGGGCATCACACACAATGATCGATAGATCATAATGGTGACACATTATCCAATAGTTACTGTGCATTTATGTTAATGCTGATTTAACAGAGCTCACAGTGCAGTATTAAGAAACTTTGAATTTTCCCGCCAGTCTAGATGGAACAGCGAGAACAGCTGACAAGAATAGGGAGGGCAGTTCCATTCCCATTGACTGCCTGATCCCACATGACTTGCACACCAACACAAATTATCACAGCTTCCAAGGAGGAAGCTAGAGGAGGCTGCTCTAGTCTGGATGGCAGGATGTAGCTTCGCAGCAGGTAAGCTATGATTTTCCCTACAACTGAGGGCTTATTCTGCTAATCTGGAAGAGGCCCAACTCATCTATACACCATAAATCAATATACACATCTCAGTACTTCTGGATTACCTGCTTTTATCATCTTGGATAACTGACCTTCTTTGCCATCAGCTTTTCTACCAGACAGCATCTAACATCTCTGACAACCTTTAGGCCCAGTTAATATAATCTGCAAGATTTCTAACGTCAATGAAAGATGTGGATTGGAACCCTTGGTGCTGATGTTCTAGAGTTTTTCCTGTTATCGGTGCCTTCCGCTTAGTTCTGTTGGATATTCATGTTTATTAATACTTGTGTTTAATCAGCTTTTACTTTATATTTGGTTTTAAGTAGCTTGCGTGTGTTTGTTCTGGTGTGGTCAATTTTGACTAATCAATAAATACCAAGTAATCTGAGTCAATCTCCTGAGGTGCATCCTCTAAGCCAGATAGGAACACTGTAGTCCTGCACCAGCATCCAAACTGAGTACCTATGATTTAGAATGTTCTTTAGGAACCTGGTGCTATCCAGATGTTTTGGACTGTATCTCCCACTCTCATTAATCTTAGCTAGTAAAGTTGCAGGCTGAGGGCAATGCTGATAGATGAAAGCTTATTTTATATTTTATTCAAAAATAAACATAATTCTATCTCTCTTTTTCTCTTTCTCAGTCTCATACATTGATACTAGCAAGCCAGTTTGGTCTAATGATTAGGATTCCAAACTTTTATTTTTGAACACCAGGTTTGATTCCGCCCTCCCCTAGCTGGGTGACCTTGGGCTAGTCACAGCTCTCTTCAGAGCTCTCAGAGCCCCACCTACCTCACAGGGTGTCTGTTGTGGGAAGAAGAACAGAAAGCTTTGTTGGCCACTTTGAGTCCCCTTAAATGGGTGAGAAAAGCAGGGTAGAAAAGACAACTCTTCTTCCTCTTCTCTGTAGAAGGAACAGAACAATGTTCTTCATTGATACTTTCTTACAGCTTTATATTCCGCCCTTCATTATACATCCCAGGGAAGTGTGCAAGAGCACTTTCATTTTTTCCTTTGTGTCAGAATAATGTGAATTCAGGCACTATGTAATATTCAAATAGTCCAGTTCTTGAAGGGTTTCATGGCACAAGGCTTTCTGTTTCCGGAGTTCTGCCAAAAATATATTGCTGTCTGGGATCTTAAGGAGCTATTAAAAAGAAACTGTATTTATTGACAGATGAAAAGGAGTATATGCTTCTGTTATCATAATAGAATTTGGGCCTTAGGCATAGAATGATGATGTTCCAAATAAAGTCCTTTTGAATTTGTGGATGACCGCTGGGTGTTAGATGCCTGGAACAGAGTAAATAAAGGAAAACAAAGCGGAGTCAAATGCAGGCAGGTCAATTTAAAGGGAAGAAAGTCTAGGGGGTTTATGGAGAGAAAAAAATGCTAAACCAGCATCAGTTACAAAAGGCAAAAAATAATTAGCAAGTGTAATCTCCTTCCCAGACTCTGCATGAGGTTGTATCCTTTGGCTTAGGTACAAGTTTATGCCCATTTCTGCACTTACCTTGTGGGAATGGTCCCACCATTGGCAGGTTTGGCTACAACATCCCAGGGTAGGCCTTCCACGTTCAGAAGGCTGCCCTGGTACAAGGCTCTAGAGATTTCACAATTTTGGGAGGTATTCCAGGTCCACTGAAGTTCCTAGCTTTGGTTCCCCTTGGGACACATTTTGGTATGTTCCCTCTTAAACTGGGAGGCATGTAGCCTTCCATATACCTCCTTGGACTGGTCTAGCCACTCCTGATACATAATATAGATGGTGATGTTGACTGCCTACACCCAGCCTCACTCCATCCCAATGCAGATGTTGTGGCTCCGGGAGAGGGTAGTGCCCCTCTCATCTATTTTAGCAAGTGAAAGAGAGGGTCTCAAAGAGGGACTATCCTGTTTCAGTAGGAGATTTGGGAGATTTTTGAGCTATAATCTGTCAGTTCAGAAGCAACGGAGGATCTTCTGGAACAACACGCAAGTGGGAACAAAAGAAGAGATGGGAAAGGGTAGCTCTCGTGCTCTGCAAGTAAAGACCTCTTACTTGTAAACCGGAAAATGGGTTTCTCTACCTCTCCCTACAAGTCTCACATTTGTAGGCTGATTCTCACAGCCTGAATTCAGGCAGCAATATGGTCCAGCAGGTGGAAAATGTTTTGTATCTTCCCACATTCCCCCCCAGAAGACAAAGAAGCAGTTCTTTTAACTCTTAGGCCGTGCCCCCATGCAAGATGTTTGGCTCTGATTGGGCATGCATATGACTGGGCGTGGGACCGAGGTAGAATCGTACCTGTCCCCATGTCATTCCCATGAATGCGAGCTGGATGTGGGCTGACTGCGAATACAATCGTCCCCATGCAACCTCGCCAAATCCCAGCACAGGGGAGCAGCACAATCTCCTTTCCACCCCCTCTCTTCTCATTGGAAGCCGGATTGACGTCAACCCACCCCTGTGCTACCTGCTGCAAATGCCACTTCTCCCCCCCCACCCCGCCCTTAGTGGCACAGAAAAGCCAGTAATCTGAACAGCAATAATAATTTTTTAAAACCCAGCTGTTTGAGCAAAGCCGCTATGAGGTTTGGCAGCAGTTGAGCAGTTTTGTGCACCTCCGCTCTTCCTGGGAAATGAGAGAACACCCAGCAAGTGGAAAATCAGGCCATTATCATGCCTGCCTTGGCGACTGGGAAACGTGGGATGGAGTACTTGCATAAAAGAGTCTTGTGGGGCAGCAAAGGCCATTCGACCCCCTCATCGTTTTGGGTTTAAAACCATTTACTCCCCCCAAATCTCAGCAATTGCAATCCCCAATGCACAGGGCAGGAACAGCGAGCACAGGACATGAAAGTCCACCTCCCATTGATGCCAGCACCAATCTCTTCCCCAAATAGCCCAGGACCATCCCCATGTGCATGCTCAGCTCGCAAAGCAATGCGTGTCAGGATACCAAACCACGACAAGACTTGTTTTTTCCAGTACAAAATCTGGTATGGGTTTGGTACAGGTTTGGGCGATTTAGTCCATGGAAATCGGACCAAATCAGAACTTGCCGAACCCGATTTCAATTTGGACTAAAACATGCATGGGGATGTGCCCTTAAACTGTATCCACACAGATATCAAACCAATCAGTGCTTCATTTATATGCCTTGATCTGTGTTGCCATATTGCCCAAACAGGCTACAGTCATACCTAGCACTTAATCCAGCTTCATTCTACTTTTAGGTTAAGAGAACACATCATCAAAGTGACCAGTAACTTCCTTTCCTAATTATCTGTCCCAAAGATGAATTTTCTGAGTTATTTAACACTGAAACTCTGAAATTGGAGTGAAGCTGGATTAAACCATAAGTGTGACCACAGCCCCAGTGTTTGCTTCTAGCTTTTCCCCCCTCAGAAACCAAACACTCACATCCTTCCTGGGTACCAGTTTTCTTTTAAGGTCTGTCTGGGGTGTTTTATGTATTGTATTATTACTTGTTTATGTTAATAGTCTATGTTTAATTTTTGTATACTCTTTTTTATTGTAATTGGTTGTGGTAAACTTTTAGGAGACAGGATATAAATTAGGTAAGTTAGTTTCTCTCTGGTCATGTTCACACCTTCACTTTAAAATCCATCTTCAGGTCTGGATGCTCACATCTTTTCATTTCTATCCATTTTATTTGTGGACTTCCCACCCTCCATTTGGACCTCAGACCTCAAGATGGACTGAAGAAGGTTTAAAGTAAAAATGTGGCCGTGGCCTTTACCACATTTTCTTGCCGAGGGATGCAGTCAGAGGAAAGTTTTCTAGCACCATTTTGCTTCAAACAACTTCCCAAGATGGAACTCTAGTGCTAACAGGGCCCTACTGTACAGCCCTTATCACAGTTATAGCTGTGACAGGGTCATAAGCAGGGTTCTGTTCAAGGCCTCCAATGATATATTATGCATGTGTTATGCTTTTCATTAGTGTAATGAATTTCAATTAGTGTAAATTGTTTGAAGAAATTTCTGTGGAAGCTAGTCCCAGTTTGGGGGACATGGTGTGGCTCTATAAGCATTTCTTTTTTTCTGCTGCTTGATTTTATGTGCCCAGATTTTTGTGCCAACATCAAAACAGAGTCAGGAATTAAAATAGACACAGTTTGGGGACGAAGATTTTCCTATCATCAGATGAAAATCCTTGTCCTTAGCTGATCTATGTGTGGGTAGCTAGTAAGTGTACATGCTCTTAGCAGAGTGCGAAGTGACCACATTCTCTTCTGGCATCTAGTGTGCTGGAGATTTGGTGAAAGATGGAGATAACCTCTCAGTTACACTGCATGAGTTACGACTGTTATGCAAAACAAAGATCAGACGAGTAATTGCTCTGATGGCGTCTCTTTCAAAACCAGAACTTTGTCAATTAACATCTGTCCTGGAGATTACCTTTGGCAGTGGTAGAACCTCTAACCACATTGTGTTTTATTTGCTTATGTGTTCAGTAGGTAAAACAATCATGGCCTGCTTTAGAGCAAAGCTGCACTAGTCAGTGCACTGGGCCATCAGGCATATTAGGAGCTTCCCTTCTACATGCTGTTGTGATCTAAGGGAGGCCTTGCCCACTGCTAGTATGCCCTGTTCACACCAGGGATGTGCATATTGAATTGAATGCAAGAAAATTTGTACCTGCTTGAATGGATCCCCTTCAAATCTAGCAGGATTTGAATTTGATACGAATGTTCGATCCCATATGAACGCATACGAATGCATACGAATGCATACGAATGCATACGAATCCCATAAATATCACATACAAAGCTTCATACGAATGTATTGAAACATTCCAGTTTTAATTTGAATGTCAGTCTTTGAATGTGCCAACATTCAATTTTAATTGGAATGTCTGAGTTCAGTCAAATTTGTATGAATTTCTGATGTTACGAATATTTGTGCACATCCCAAGTTCACACAGGACAGAGTGTAGAGAGGACCAGAAGACACAAAATGGTGGTTAGGTCTGGTCTACCAGTAAACTTCTCTTTTTTAAGTTCTACTGGGATGCTAGGATGTGATATACTGGGCCAGGGAGGTGGACTAATTGGTCCGCTATACCATAGAACCCATTACACTAGAGCAACAAAACATGCTGCTTAAGTGGGTCTCCTGGCTAAAAAGCCAGTGTGGGGGCTGGAACAGAACAGGCTGTCCCAATGCAGATGGCCTTGTTCTGGTCTACTAAAGGTAAGTGCAAAAAGGCCCTTAAGATCTGATGCTAAAAATTGAGAATGGTATCTTATGCTTTATCCTTGAGGAAATTTTCTTGTAACTGTGCTTTGTTCCACACAATATCCTCTGCAAACATCATGACAAACTTCTCTTCTCCTAACTCCACATGCGGTAAACCTTTGGCCCATATACTTCCTTCCTCTCTCTTCTCCAATGCAGCCACAAGCAGACCATAGCTTTAGCTTCTGTGTTAGATGTAATTCTCAACTGTGGTTAAATCTGGACACAGCAAACTATGTTTATTCCTAACTATGGTTTGCTGAAACCACTAAATTCATGATAAACAGCTTGAAGCCCTCTTGTTTTAAACGAACTAAATATGAGGTTAACCACAATTTGTTGTGTTTGGACAAGATGGCAGGCTATAGTTAATCACAAATGAAATCCAAAGATCTTCATCTTCTCTTTCTGATCTCTGGGAGGGAAGGGGAAGGGGAAATGGGTGAGTTGAAACATATTGCTATGTGTTCCTCCTGTGGAGAAAAATGAATTTATAGTTATGTTTAAACTAAGTAACTGAAATCTAGCTCTTAACAAACATACATAGGATTATGTTGCAAAATGCTGGTTATAAAGAATGTGCTGATTTCTTCCTCCCCCACTTCCCTTGTCATAATGGAAGCAATTTCTATGGCCACCCATTCTGATCCTGCAGGAGTTGCAGAAAATATAACAAATTCAATGGCAGCTGTTAAAATATCCATAACAGGGTAAAGGCACACAGTTTGGGCTTGCACAGTGAGTCCCTTCTGCTCAATAGCTATTGAAACAAAACATATCCCATCCTGCCACCAATGCTTTATCAGCCGAATTTGGTTCCATCATAGGAGACATTTTCCTTCTCAAAGAGAGCTGTATCTAAGGCTGTGATCACACCTATAGTTCAAGACATCATCTGGCCATCCTCTCTTGCATTGCTCACATTTTTTCTCCTGGGCTCATCTTGGGAGTGGGTGCTACCTCAGGTCAGCTTCCCTGGAGTCCACTTTTGCACAGAACTCAGTCTGTCTTGGGGAGCCAGTATGTTTTCAGTTGTCCTGTATGAACGGGTATGTACGTGGGCTAGAGGAGGCTGAACTGCATGGGAGGGGTGGGATCCAGCCTTTCCTCCTGCCCAATGCCTGGCTTCGGGTGGCACACATGCAATTTTTCTGCACACCTCCTCTTATATTACATCCCTTTGCACTTTTGCTGAACTCCCAGGAGGTGCCATATTTATGAGGGAGGCAAAGCTTGACAGAAAGGTGTGATCATGGTAGTAGTTTTTCTTTGCTTGTCACCATTTCTAGGATGATCTCCTCTCCCATCCTACCCCCCCCCAGTTCCCATTTGTTCCAATGGCATGCTGGCGGCCTCTGTCCATCATTTTTTAAAAATATAAATCTGTTTTACACTAGACTGATAAAGCAATACATCACATTTTTTGCATTTATACTCTGGCGCCTTTGTGGAAAACCTGGAAGGATTTTAAAAATAAATGGGCAGAAAAGCACTATTGGGAGGGGGAATAAGGGGAAGACTGGAGGAAGAATATAAATGATACAATTCTAAGGACAGTGTATCTTTTATTTTCCTTCAGCAATGTGCAAGGGAGAAAAAAAAGATTTGTGCTCAAAAGCAAAATTGCTTCAGCATCTTTAGGGTAAATGGCAAAGTACAGCCTCTTATTTTTCTGCAGAGATGCAGCTGCAGAAATGAAGGTGCATGATGGTAGGGATATGCCTTGGCTGTGTCCCATATCCCAACAGTCCCCTGTGTTACCATTGAGTTTACCACCAGCACGACACAACTCCAAACACACCCCATTGCCACTGTTGAGTGACAGAACTTTATCCTATTGGAATACAGGTAGTGTTGATGCAATCAAGAGGGGTGTACAGAGTCCTGTAAATGAGACTCAGAGAGATAACATAAAAAGTTGAGCATAACAGCACAAACTGAGGACGATCTGAGGACAGATTGTCAGGAATTGGGTGTGAACAAGATTAGGACAACTTCAATTCAGTTTCTTAACAAGATGAACTATTTCAGCAAGATGTGATCATGGCCTCAGTTATCCACACTACAGTATAGCAGTGTCACATCCTTAAACTATTTCCAGTCCACCTTCAGGCCTGACTGCTCACACCTTTTCACTTCTATCCATTTTATTTGTGGACTTTCCACCCTCTGCCTGAATGGAAAGTCCACAAATAAAATGGATAGAAATGAAAAGGTGTGAGCAATCAGACTAGAAGATGGACTGAAGAAGGCTTAATGTAAAGGTGTGACCATGGCTCTTTACGTTGCTACACTATATGTTCCCTTTCACTAATGTACTGTAACAGGGATTTTTTATTATACAACTGCTGCTCCCTGCTCTTGCATTTCTCTCTCTCTCACACACAGAGGGAGAAAGAGAAGAAAGCCAGCCAAAAGAGATCTCTGCCACAAGTGTGTGTGTGTGAGAGGGGGGGATATCCCACTACACATGATTTGCAAGTCTCTGTTTTTTATTACTACAAGAGGAAGAAGGAGAGGTATATCTTTTGAAAATTAAAATTTAAAATTGCAACAGCATGAAGGGGTGATTGCACCATTTATTTAATTTAGAACATTTCTAGAGTCGCCTTGTGGGGTAACCTTGCATTTACCTTTGAAATGCAGCCCCTGCCTTACCATTAATGCCTTTAAGATTTCTGAACGTATGACTGCCTTGTAGCAGAGCTTGGGCAGCGAGGAAAGGAGAAGGAGGTTGTGAGGACATAGGACTGGTATGACATGGGACCCACCCTATGCTACCCTAAGCTTCTTTGCTCCCCTTGGGTTCAGTGAGGGATGCTGTCACATAAGAACTGTGATCACCCCAGCAGAGTGATCCAGTGACCCTTGTATTCTTGCAGCCAGTTCTCATCATGGCTAACTAGGCCTGTGATCAGACAAAGGTGCCTCTGAGGTGGCTCAGAGAAGGCTTTGAGATGGGATAGTTCATGCATCAGTCTGCCCCTTTCCCTGTCATAAACATTCTATGCTAGAAAAGGTTTGGGAATATGTGTCTCTCTGAAGCATCCCTTTTATTATATCTAAATGTGCCTAAATGTTTATGGGAAGTTCACAAGCATCCCAATGTACCCATTTGGTCTAGTGGCTAGGGAGCTGGACTCTTATCTGGGAATGCCAGGTTTGGTCCCACACTCCTCCACAAAGCCAATTGGGTGACCTTGAGCTAGTCACAGCTGTCTTCTGAGTTCTCACAGCCACACCCACCTCTCAGGGTATCTGTTGTGGGGAAAAGAATAGAAAGCTTTGTTAGCCACTTTGAGTCCCCTTTAATGGGTGAGAAAACCAGGGTAAAAAAGCCAACTCTTCTTCTCCTTCTGCTTCTATGAGCACAAGAGCTTCTCCTGACTCACAACTCTCCAGCATCTTGGTTTTAGTAGCATTCCACCTCTAATAGTGCAGGTGGCTATACTGCCCTTGTTGCTGGCAACTGCTGGTAGTCCATCTTTCCTTGGATTTTTCCAATCCTGTCTGAAGACATCCAGCATAGTGGTCCTCAACATATCCTTTGTATTATCTGAAGAAATGTTTCCTTTTGTTCTTCTTAAATCTTACACATTTGGGAGACCTTGATTCATTGAGGGATTCTGGGTTCTACAGTTTTGTGAGAGGCTGAAAAGTCTCCTTTTCACTCACTTTCAGGGTTTATATCTTTACCATGCCTTCCTTACTGCCCTTTACCATAAGCCATGAACCTTGAAACATTATAATGCTTCCTTTCGAATGAGGGAAATGTTAATCCTGCCCCTTGTTCATTTTATTTGCTTGTTTCTGAACCTTTTTCAATTGTACAATTGTGTCTTTTAGACCCACAGAATGATCTAAGTGCAGTTGTATAGAGTTGTGATACTGGCAATTTGATTTTAACTTCCCTTCCTGTTAATATGCAATAGGCATTTTTTCAAAGTCACCATACTCTTAAGCTTTCTGAACTGAGATACAGCTAATTAAAAGGGTAACAAAGCTCAAAAAGATTTCAGCCAAGTCAGTCTCAGAAAAGTACCAAAAAACGTTTTAAATTTTTATTTTATTGTATTTTGTGGCATAGCTGAAGCACTCTTTACTTAGCACCTATTTTTTCTACAACTGATTATCACAGAATAACCTGCTGCATTTAGTCAGCAACCTATCTAGTCTTGAAGCCTAAATTCACACTTGCCAGCTGATCTTTAGAATCCTACCACTCTTATGCCAGGAAAAGTAATTGATTAATTCAATAGTTGCTGGTGGTTAGTCCATAGACTTGCTACAGAGTGTCTGCTGTATAATGTTTAATAATCAAGCCGGGTACACATGGAAGCATAAAGAGAAGGGAATTGCTGGGCATAATTACCATTAGACAAGACTGGATTTGAATCAAGGGGGCCAAAAACAAGAGGGCCCAGTACTTACTTCAGCTGACCAGATGTGTCATTTGCCTGTCTGCTGAGCTCTGTATATGTGTATTAAGCACATGTATTAAGTTCTGCATCATGCAAAACTCTCATTTAGCTTTCTCTGCCAGACATCCACTCCATTTTAGTTAAGTCCTTTGGGAGATCATTAACTGGTGTGTGAGCAATGTTAATATGCATATGTGCTACAGTATTGCTAAATGTTATGGATGCTCAATGGTTATTGTGAAAATCTCATATGTCTGAATATTTAAAGGCCTCTGAGCCATGTAATTAATGCCTGCCACTTTCTTCTTTTTGTTTTGCCAGCCATAATGAAAGACAGAACACTTTTATACATCCAGTGACCGGCCAGATCCCAGAAGAGAACAGCCAATTTGATTTACAGAGGTGAGTCTTCTTTGCCACTTGATATATTAGTTTAGTATGAATGATGCAGAACTTTCCTACTTGCTCCTGTTTCTCAGAGAGACAACTCCACCATAGGGCAACTTCTGATTCGAGAACGGCCAAGGCCCAATGTGACTTTTAAGCAATTTGATTTAGTATGTAGAAACAAAAAGGACTTTCTCCTCCATTAACTAAAAGACCTTTATCACACAAAGAATTATAGAAAATAAATGATCATTTTGGCATAATATACCAAGACCATTGCTTTTTTGGACATGAGTATTTCATGCACAATTGCAGTAGATTTAAATATATATATATGAAAAACATACAGCTGTTTCTAACCAGATAACCTACAGTAGACAAAAAAGGAAAAAGGCAGGCACAGAGGACAGAATGCAGAGAGTCATTTAATAAGTAGGAAGAGTGGTTGACTCCTTCCTTCAGGTGATCTGTGGGCATGTGAATGGGTCTGGTAGCCACTCCAGTTAACGAAAACAGGGCACCATCATTTTGGTCGCAGCACCCTCCACAACTGCATGTGTGTCAGCGCTGTTGCCATGATGATGGTGACGCTCTGTGCACACACAATCATGTCTATGGTTGTCCCAGGTGCCGGCATGCTTGCGCAGCCCCTCAGACAAACCCGGAGCACCGGAAGAAGTGCAAATGACTGCTGCCCAGATGCTCCAGGTAAGTTTTAGGGTAACTTTGGTTAAGGTGTGGAGCATGATTTCACGCTCCACACTTAATCAACAATTAGTGAACTTCTGGGAAGGCAGGGTACACTTAGAGGCTGTAGCAGCCTCCTTGAAGTGTAAGTGCTCTCCACCAGAATTTTACTAATCATGCTATAGGCTGTAGTGCAAATAGGCCGCATGTCTCCACTTTCAGAACAAGGTGTTTGGTAACAAACCTTCTGTCACCAAGTCTGCACTCACAGCAGCAGGTACAATTGTCAGAAGAAGCACCATTTTTGCAAAGCATGATTTGTTGCCCTGAACAAAGGTGCTTCTGTCACCACCGGGCATGATGCACCTATGACAATTGTCCTATGGTACCTCTGCCACATGCCCCTTATGGAACCAACTTAGCCAGTTAGTGGAAAGCTGACTTCAGTTTCTGTTGACTTTCTACATCATCTGAGCCTTTGAACAGATTTTTTTAAATGCATTTAAATGGCTTGTAAACAGAAATATGTATGTGGGGTTGGAATATGAAAACTGTAGCAGGAAAATGTATCTGTGCAATAAATATGTATATGTATATAAAATTGCTTCCAATGTACATGTATAGAATATAGATGAATATAAGTCTAATAAATAATAGTGCATACAAAAGGCATGGTGGCAGAAAAACTAATAATAAAAAATACTATTTTATATGCATAATGCATGCTATATTATACGTAGAATTTGGAAGCTTAGGTGTACACATTTAGATTGTTTGAACTAGCAGAAGCAGAAAAGCTTTGATATATGTTCATGCTTACTTTTGAGTAGGAGAAACAATTGAAACCCTATTATGTGATTAAACAACAACAACAAAAAAGGTAAATATTCCTTTGACATACCAACCTCTAGATACTTTTGACACCTGATCTCTGAAGGACTGATGAAAAGGGAAATGCCAAGATGCTTCACTAGCTGCATCTGTGCCTGGTCATGCAGTGTCCTGGGTGTGTGATTGTCTGCACATGACCAGGACACCAGACCAGAGGTTGGGCACCCTCCTGGATGACCCTTTTTTGATGTTTGGAATTCAGCAATGGTGTTTGACTGCCACTGTGGGAATCCCAAAGAGGCCCACAGCTCACTGAGGCTGCATCTACATATATGAAAAAAGTGGCTTAGAAGTAGTAGTGTCCCTATTTTACCTCTAATCCATGTTAAAGGCCTTTAAAAGTGTGTTTTATGCCCTATATGTCAATTAGAGGTATTTGTGTGTGGAAGCTACCACCTGTAATTCACTTTTAAGACACTATTATTATGTGTGATGATCCAACCTATTTCTTAGTGTGCTGTGACTGTAGTAATTTAGAAGTGGTCCAGAGTGAACTTGCTTCCAGATTCTAGCTCATAGTCATGCCACATGCCAGGCAATAGAGGCCATGGTTTTCAGATCATTTTATCCATATGTGAAATATTGTAAGGGTTCATTCAGACTTACAGAAGTTCATAGTGAGACGTTGATCATTTGTAGAAGCATTACCAAATTCCACATGCCATCCTTTCTTCTTAGTAGCCCTATTTAGTATTCCATAGCCCTAAATGGTCTTTTGCAGTCACAGGCCAAACACAGCCAGTGAAATTCTGCCCTTCAACACATGCCTGGGCTAGTGTCAATAATCTGAAGATGTTTTCTTTGACAAGATGAAACAAGAGTGAGTGTGTTTGTTTGTTTATATTTCTATCTTGCCCTATATCCAAAGGTCTCAGGGAGAGCCACAATGAAATCATAATGAAAGCAAATTTAAAAGCATGACTAAAACACTGACTCAGGCCCTCTTCTCTTGGCTTTCTTTTTTCAATCCTTGGGACAAATGTGGAACATGGCCATTTACCTGCCTCAACCTCCAGGTGACTAAGGGGCACCCCAAAATCTCTGCCCAGATGCAGCCATAGAATCATGGAATGTTCCACCTGGAAGAGACACATTGTCCAACCCTTTAACAATGTTCAGGAAAACAAATGAAGCCACAGTTGAGAACTCTTCCTTCCAAAATATAACTGCTTCCAGGAAGGCTATCTCAGGCCTCTTAGTAACAAGCTTATTTTCTTATTTTCTCCCATTTCCAGATCTGCCTTGGACATGTCAAGCAAAACAGGCAGCAAGCGGCCGGCAGTAGTCAACAGTGAATCATCTAATCACACCATGGTTTCAGAAATACCTCAGGAACGACCAAATGGAAGGGTATGAGTGCTCCAGCCACTCATGTGTTCTTCCTTGTGGCAAAGTTTTGCTATGAAATATCACACAGGTTTCCCCATGTACCAAGATGGCAATAGTAATACTAACTTTCCAATGTGAAATTATGTAAGATATAGGATACAGCAAGCTTTTTCATACTTAGCTTGTGGAACATTCCATGCCAATCACTGGAACACCACATTTGCACTGGGTGCTGCTGCTGCAGTCTGGAAGTTGTCTGAGCCTTTCTTGGGTAATTTCTATTGTAGACACCTTGATGACATCAGGTCTGGATCATGACAAGGCTCTGTCTTGAACAGTGCCATCTACATGAGATGACTCTGTTCCAGACCAGTTCCTGCACCAGTTTCAAAGCTTGCACAATCTTTAAGGCCTGCTTCTAAGGCTCTGATAGCTAAGAATACATGTTCTCAGCATCTAAGCTCCCCGGAGCCCCATTTCTGACAGGCACACCACACTTTAGGGATATATCATTTGAAATATGTGTCACTTTAATTGGCATCAAATGCCTTCTATGGCATACTTTCAGTAGTATTTCTTTAATCTTAAATTTTGATTTCCAGTTAATATTATTGTTTAATTGTGTGTCCCACAACTCATTATACGTCATGGAAACCTATGTCATCTTCTCAGATGTGTTCATTGATTTGAATATTATCTTTATTCACATGAATAATGTATAAATCTATGAGACTACAGTAGTCCCATTGGTTTATGAACGTAAAGGATAAACATTTCTCAAAATCTGTCAAATATCTACTCGCTGCTTTATTTGTTGATGATAATGATAAATGTGTAATTAAACCATTGAAATTAGAATGATAGTTGGGGTGTTTCTAATTAGTTTCTGTTGTGCTACTTTGAGGTTTTTCATTTTTAAATAAAAAAAAATTTCAATAAAATTAAATGATGTTGCCATAATACTTACCAAAATCATTCCAGATAGTTATATGCTTTCATAATTAGCTTGATTGGCATTAGAGGTGATAGTGTAGGTAATAGATTCTGCCAGTTTTTCAAAACAATTAAGGATGTTTGGATATATAATTCAAATGGTTTTTTTCTTTTTTATACATTATTGGTTACTGTTACTAAATAATTAGCATTCCATCTGACATCCCTCAGCCATATATCTAAGCTTTAGTTTGATTTTGCTGCTTCTCTAGGGTTTAGACTTTTCACATCTGGCCTTATTCTGGAATATATTTCAGGATAGAGGTCTGTTGTCCGCGTGCTGATGCTGACTAAGGCAGGTCTTCCCTGGGGCCTGCCATAATCTGCAATAGCATGTACACACCAGGCTCCTATTCTGGGATATATTCCAGAGTAAAACCAAGTGCGGAAAGGTCCATGGTTTCTGAAGGATTTAGGGAAAGACACATGCATGATTAATCAGCTACCTTTCTCTTTCATTCACAAAGGCCTCACGCTCCTCCAGGAAGGGCATTGCTTTTGGAAAGCGCTCCAACTCTATGAAGAGAAACCCCAATGCTGCAGTGACCAAGAGTGGCTGGCTCTTCAAGCAGGTAGGGCATCTATATTTCATTTTACTGACACACAGGATTCTCTGTATTCCTCCAGTTCCATTTAAAATATTTTTTTTGACTTCTCTTTCAATATCTGTCAAAATATGCCAGGTATATTCTACCTCATTTCTACCTCTATCTCAGTGTTGTGGAATGAGCTGTTGGACACTCATTCTTCTGCCCTCTTGCCTCAGCTGTTAAGTTGTTCCTTATTAATCTACTCCAGTTTCAAACACCAAGAACCACAATATTTGACTAGTACTGTTCACAGAGATTGTCTGGAAATTTATGCTTCTTCATTTCTGTGAGGGCCATGGAGGAGCACTGAGACTCCTGTTGGAAGCCTCTTTTTAGTTTCTGCAAATTCAGTTTTGATCTACATTCACCCAAAACACAGATTAGGAAGTGAAATAGAAGCTTCCAGTTGCAGCTTCACCTTTCCAGTGAGGCTTATTGAAATGCTTGCAGACTGTCACTGCCATCTGAAAATATCGAGTTCTTTAGGCAGAAAAATATGCCAGAAAATAGAGCAAAGGTAAATAACTTTTCCACTGTGAGTTTTCTCCTACAATCACTAGGAACCAAGTTCAGTTCAACAGCACCTTTGGATTTACCTTTCCTCTATTTATGCCTTCTTCTTCTAATCAGTGACTCCATCTAAAACCCATTCATGGCACTGGGAACGGCTGTCATGCTTAATCAAGTTGTCTACTAACTTGATGTTTTTCTGTCATATTTTTAACTGGAAATTCCCTAATCTTAAAATTCTATTCTTTTTGGTGGGCTCAGGATAGTTCATTCCTGCTCCTCCGAGAATCTCTTTGGAAGTCATTCGGCTCTTTGCTCTTATGTTGTACTGGACATTTTGTAGCACTTATGAGTTTGCACCATATCTCTACAGGCTAGCTCTGGTGTGAAACAATGGAATAAGCGTTGGTTTGTGCTGGTGGATCGTTGTCTCTTCTATTACAAAGGTATGTTCTAAGCAGTATAAATAATTAAGATTAAAGCCAGGAACTCATGCCTCCCCTTATCCCTGCTAAGTGCTGCTTACTTTTGTCTTCATTCCCATGCATTATCTGGGCCATTTCCAGTACAGCAATTAGTGATATTTGTCTTAGAATGTCTTTGCAAGGATATGTGAATCCAGAATCTTTATAAACACGTAAATAAATGGTGGAAGAGACATAGTACTTCTGCTGAAGGATTAACCAGAGTTCTATTACAAAATCTTTAATACCAATGCAAAAAGATGGAAGGTAAGGGCTTCTTTTAAAAGGTTCAGATGAGAGTCCAAAGAAACTTAAGACGTCTCAAAGTGATGTCATGGGTATCTGCTGTTCAATCTCTGTAGCAGTAGCAAAACTACCATCCGCACCATAAAAGACATGTGATGTTCAGTTCTCTTAACTAGAAAGTATATATTACAAGCCAGATTTGCTCATGATTTAAGCTTAGAAGTAATTATTCTGTCTTTCTGCACAGTCACAACATTAATTAGGGCAGTTTGTCCCATATCTTTATCCATTTTCTCTGCCTGCTCTCATGTCTGCTTTGCCAGGCAGTCTCTTTTAATTTGATTAATTTGCTTAGAAAAGCTTAAGTTAAGTTGGGCTTAAGTTAGACTCAAACAATGAACTCTGTTCTCCCAGACCCTAGTTGAGTTCTTCAGCCACAACACCAAACTTCCTGGGGTCCTTTTGGATAGCTTCTTATGGCAAAAGGAATGCAGTTTGCATAGTTTTTCTGAGACTATGCCAGGTGCTGAAGAGACTACCTAGAGCAGTGATGGTCAACCTATGACACGCGTGTCACAGGTGACACACCAAGCCCTTTTGGTGACACACTTGGTCACCCTGGCACTTGGGCGTGTAGTGCTTGCTTGTTCTTGAAGTGTATGAAATACCAACTTTCAGCTGAAGATTTAGCAAACAAAATTCAGCAACAAAAGTCACTAATATAAAGAATTGTTTTTGCTTTTACTAAAATACATATATCAAAAATATAAGTTTTTTATTAGAGCTACAAATATCACAAAATTATGGATATTTCAGGATGTGACACAGTACCTGAGTTAAGCTAGGTTTTCTTGTGAATTTTGACATACCAAACTCAAAAGGTTCGCCATCACTGACCTAGAGTAAGGGTGGGTTAATGGAGAAATCAGTACATCTCACAGTATTCCTTTTCGTTCCTCCATAGAGTTTTGAATATATTTTTTTTGCATTAAAATTTTTATTTTTGTTATTCTGTCAACTGCTTCAAGGGAGTGGCTGTAGCTCAGTGGCAGAGCAAACTACCTGGAGAGCAGAGGATCACCAGTTCAATCCCCAGCCCCAGTAGGCAACATCAAACCACTTCTGTATCTCTGACAAGAAAACTGCATAGAGGTGTCCGTGGAGGTGCCCAAGCAGTCTATCAGGTGCTACTCACAACTCAGTGGTGCACAACCATCACCACCACAACAACAAACTACTTCTAGATTTGAACCCCATATGAGATGTGTCATAGATATTTAAAATAAATTAATGCTTAGATCCCATATGGTTGGGTTCCTTTTCTAAAAGAAAAGAGATGTCTAAGAATAAATAGATGAAAGAAGATGCTTATATCTAATTTGGATATTGAAAATTCACTTGAATATAGATATTAATCATAAAGTTAGCCCTGACAAGTTTGTTTTTCAAAAAATAAATCTTGAAATAGGGTGGCAAAAGGATAGAAAAGAGACAGATATGAAATGTGAATGAATATATTACTTTCCAGAAAAACAGAATGGAGGGTGATCATTCAAAAGATAAATTTATGAAAACATGGCAACTAAACATAGATTTACTCCCAAGGTTGCCTAATTTGGCCACTCCGAACAAGACACAACTTTTTAAAGGTCTTTCATTGCAGCATAATTGGTCCTTTAGCTTTTATTAGAACATGCATGACTATTTGTCAAAACAACTGTCATTCCATCAGTTTGATGTTAATAGAGGGCTGGGGAGAAAAGGGAGGGAAGTGTGGTGGGTGCTGCCATGAAATGATGTAGATAATTAATATGTTATTCATTCCATGAACTAAAAATAATGAAATAAAATAATAAATAAATAAAAGAGAGGAAAAGTGGTGATGTGGAAGGATGCTCAAATATATGTGCTCCCGTGCCATAGTCCCAACCACAGCTGCAACAACCATGTCAACATTTCATGAGTGACAAATATCATGTACAGTTTGATCCTGAGAAATTTCCTTCATTGCTTATTTAATGCTGAAACACAGAATTTGCACTGTTGAGTTCAAAAGGATGTTTATACTGGCAACAGTAAGACTATAAGCTTACACAGGTGTTAGGAACCTATTAACTTTGTTCTGTACTATCAAAACACCTAGGACAGGATTGCTCATGTGGGCTGCATTCACTCTCAGGTTAAAATGTGATTTGAAAATGATCTGAACTTTCTTTGTCCCCATTACCAATTCAGTTCCTGTGTTTTCTGAGGAGTAAATTGCTAAAAACTTCAATAAAAAACATCTGAAAATACAGGTGTTTTCCCCATTTTTGTTGCTAAAACGCTTTTTCTTTATTCCTTTGGGAAAGGTGCAGCAGTATTGGGGCAGATGTGTCATGAAATGAGTGGGGTTTCGCCCTGTGCAGGATAGCCCTTTGCCAGATTTAAAGTGCCAGATTTAAAGCCTTTTTACCTTGGCAGGCCACTTCACGGTTTCATTTTCAACCACTTCACACTGATAACAAGGAACAATTCACCCACTCCACTTCACACTGATAACAAAGTTTCATTTCCCACCCAGCTTCCCCTCACTTTCTCCTTTTTCTGCTGGACTCTTTTTTCTACGGGGAAAGGAGGAGGAAAGGTTTCCTCTGCCAGCAGCCCAACACATGCAGCAGCAAAGCAGAATGCAAAAACCTCACCCCCAAAAGAATTTTGCTTTCTCACACCTCTGCAAAGCAAAAGGCAGTCACAGCAGCAAGCTACAGTAGAAGCAGCTGGGAGGGCTGGAGGTGGGAGGAAGAGGGGTGGTGGGAGATGCAGGAGGGTAGCAGAGAGGAGAGTGTTGCAGAAGCAGTTTCTGTTTACTGTTCTTTATTTAAAGATATTCCTTTGCATTATTTTGTTTTATTTTATGTGCAGAGAGAGGGAAGCATCATCATCAGGATTTGCTCTGTTTCCCGTCTGCTTGGGATTCCCCACCCTAGACCATGTCATTGTGGGCTCCAATTGGGAGAGAGGGATGGGTGGGTGCCCCAGGTGGCAAAAGTGAGGAAGAAAAGATTCACTTTCCCTGATGCGATTCTGAAGCATTTTCTGTGAGGACAGCAGAATCAGGGTTGACAGCCATTTAAAGCCAATGAAGTGGGATCTGCCAGAATGCACGTTTGCAACGGGTTTTTCTTGTTTCATTTTAGAAGCGTTTTAACAAGCTCAGTTGGGAACACAGCTGTGGTGTCCTATAGAGGTTGTTGGATTTCAACTTCTGTTGTTCCTAATCCAATCTGTCAAAGGTTACAGATGATGGAAACTGCAACCCACAGCATTGGATACCCCTGAAACTAGACAGTTTTAAACTGTATGTGAGCATCTAGACACTGATCCTTTTATTCAGGCAGTGAGAGGAACTGGTATTACAGTAATTTTGAAAAAAAGCAGCACATTCACATATACATATATAACATCAGGACTTCCAACACGTAGAACATATAGTCGTATTCAGTCATCATGCAACTGTAAAATACTGAGACACAATTTAGAATCAGTGAATTCATGGCCAGGTAGTGCCAGTCTTCAGTCTTTCGTTTGGCATACACCCTGCTTGACAAATTGTAAATGTATATTAATACATATATTAATGGATGGCTTACAACCTTTGGTCCCCAGGGACTTACTGTCTTAACCTCCTTTCTGGCAGTGAATCTAGAAGGTAGGCATGAATAATTAACAAGACAGTATTGTGAGCTATGAATGTAACTGATATGTGTGTGCCAGTGGGAGAGGTGATCTGCGGCAGAGAGAAAGAGCTCCATCTTCCACAGGTGTATGCTGAGAACTTCTGTCTTAGTTGTTGCTCTCAATCCCCTTCTTCTTATTTTGGTAGCAAGGGAAGTCATACATTTCACAATTGTTTGCTACTGCCTAATGGAAACATGTAAGATCTTCTACAGCAGCATCTTCAAATTACCCCTGTGAAGAAAATCTCCTTACACGGCTGATTCTTTGGACTCCTGTCTTCCTTTGTGCAGATGAGAAGGAGGAAAGCATCTTGGGCAGCATACCACTTCTGAGCTTTCGAGTTGCAGCTGTCCAGCCATCAGATAACATCAGTAGGAAATACACGTTTAAGGTCAGTAAAATGTAGCTGAGCTTCTAGTTGCTTTAGATGTGCATTTTGATGTTTGGGTGAAAAGCTAAAAGTTCCTCTGATGTAGGTATGTGTTAGGGTCAGAATAATCTGCAGATAATATCACCACTATGTTTTTCTAGTACTTATCCCATTTTTTTTCCTATGGATGTGAAGGCTGCATTTAAGGATCTAAATTAAAGTAGTATTTAGGCCAGCCCCTACTAGTTTGACACCGTTCTGCTGTTTTGGACTCTCTGTTTCAGCCTACATTGTCAAAGGCGAGATGGTTAAAGGACCCAAGTTTGCATTCTCCTTCCCAAATACTCTTCCATCCATCTTTTTCCTTACAGCTGCTAGAGATCTTTGGGCAGTAGCAGCTAGCAAAACTTAGGCTGTGGGGCAATGGTGTGTGAATTGCTGCTGAATATTTTATCTCTTTGGATTACCTCAAAATTAGGCCATGGTCACATCTTCACCTTAAACCTTCTTTGGTCCATCTTCAGGTTTGACTGCTCACATTATTTCATTTCAATCCATTTTATTTATTGACTTTCTATTCAGGAAAATCCAAACAGAAGGTGGAAAGTCCGTAAATAAAATGGATACAAATGAAAAAGTGTGACCATTCAGACCCAAAGATGGACTGAAGAAGGTCTAAAATGTAGGTGTGACCCAAGTTCTGAGCAGGTTCAGCATGACCAAACACATGTTTCTGCCTATGCTTCTCCATTTCCAGTTTGCTGACAGTTACGGTGTCTGTGGGTTCATCTTCTGAGACTGTCTTAGATAACTAAAATCTTGATAGGGAATAATGGCAGGGGGAGCAGATTACCTGGAGGCAGAAGCATCTTGATTGATGCAGCAGTTAAGGTGGGCTTCTCCATCATTTGCCTGTCCCTCTCACTTTACCAGGATTTTGCTTGTTTCTGAGGCAAATGGGTGACTGGCAACTAGCTGAGATTAATGTGAACCCTGAGCACTGGCCCAATCAATTCAAACATTTGAAAGGTTTAGATAGGCTCCAAAGAAGCTTGAGATACGTCTCAAAGTGACATCACTGGTATCTATTGTTAGATCTCTGTATCAGTAACAAAACCACCATCCACACCATAAAAGACATGCGATGTTTAGCTTTGTAACATTACAAGCAAACTTTCCTCATGATTCAAGCTTAGAATTAACTATCTGGTCTTTCTGTTCACCCAGAGCACCTGTCCTGTATCCTTATCCATTTCTTTGCCTGTTCTCATGTGTCTGCTTTGCAGTCTCTTTCATTAGCTCAGAAAAGCTTAGGTTATGTTAGGTTTAAGTTAGGCTGAGACAATGAACTCTGTTCTCTCAGATCCTAGTTAAGTTCTTCAACCACAACTCAAACTTCCTAGGGGGATTTTGGATAGCTTCAGTTCAAATGTATTCTGCATGATGAAAAATAATGTACATCTAACTTTTTACTTCAGTAACCTGGCTATACTTGCACATCTGTACAAAAACATATGCTTGCACGCACGCACACACACACATATCACCAAGCTTGGATGGTTTAAAAAATGGTTTGGACCAATTCATGGAAGTTGAGATTACAAGTCTGCTGTTTCCTTGAAATTATCAATGTATGGATCTTCTTGTTGTGTGATGCACTCTGCTATATTTGAGCCTTTCTCAGAACAGAGAAAACATTTTGTTTTACTATTTACACAGTGCATAGTTAAAGTTTAGAATTTGCAGGCTTCCTTATGTAGCTGGTGGACCATTGTGAGAAAAGACTTCTGGATTAGATTGGCCATGGGTTTGATCAAATGGGTTCAACCCACTTTTTTTATCTTCTTATGTACATACATGACATCTGTGCTTGAAGTTACAGTCACTCAGATGTAGTCTGAAGGAGTGTGCTCCAAGAAAAGATTTGATACTGATATTTGATGAAGGAGTAAACTAGTTCAATGATTCTGACAATCATGGAGCAAAAACTCCAGATAAAAATAATAAAGTCCAGCATCATTGCTATATGGACTTCTGAAAGCTTCTGGAAGCATATGGTATAAAGTTGGCTGCTCAAAATAAGATAACTTGAAATAAGAAACAAGAAACTTGCCTTTCACGGTTTCATCCCATGTTACTCCTAGTTCTTTCAGCATTCTTTCAAGAGGCCACAGATCTTTGGGAGCTTGCTGTTAGATTTCAGATGGCCACTAGAATGGCAATGGTAGAGTAGTGGCTCACAATCAGGGTTTCTTGCCCAAATCAGTTGCTGGAGTGTCCCAGCTGCAACCCCCTGCCCTCTCATGGGTGGGTTCTGGCTGGTTCTAAGATGATCCAAATAAAAATGTGGTGGCTTTCCCATTGTTTGGACTCTTTCCACACATCCTCAAATTTCCCTCCCCCACCCCAACTGTAGTCATTAAATTGTTAAAGCAAGATCTGACACAGTACTTCCTTATCTGAGAATTTATTA
>MTQE01001134.1:69339941-69353266 GCA_014337955.1 Aspidoscelis marmoratus | reverse complement strand
TCAATGGCTACTAGAATGAATGCCTAGGTGCATCTTTCAAGCTGGGGGGCGCGGGGTGTTTCTATGATCATTTGCTGGGATTCTAGAGCAGGAAAAGGTTTGTCCTTGTCTCTGCTTGAGATGCCTATGAGCATTTGGTGGGCCACTGTGTGCGACAGGATGCTGGATTAGATGAACTGTGGCCTGATCCAGCAGGGCTTCTCTTATGTTCTTATGTACTTATTCTGTTTTATTTGGATATTCCAGAATAAAGCATGGGTATATCCATGCTTTATTCTGGTGTATCCAAATATAGCAGAATAAGTGAGCATTATCTAGATACAGTCCTTGGTACGCTGGGAGACTCTGGAAAACCTTTTCAAAGGTTAAGAACACTTTAACCGTTTGGTCCAAAAGATTGCAAAGTATAAGGACTGGATTATTCAAAATTGTATAGTATGAGAACTGAAGAATGTGTGGAAATATTTCTCCCTTGTTAACTCCATGACATACCAATGAACTCCTAACTACCATACATTATTAGTTTCAGGCTCAGTTACTTTAAGACTTATGGCTGAGTAGACATTTCAACCAACAGTCTCCTGCCTCTATAGCTACACTATAATCCAAAGATAGCTAACCTGTTCTTTTAGATGCTGCTGCATTTCTGACTATCGGCTTGGCTTGCTGGGGAGGTTTACTTGGTACTTAACATATCTCAGGATGTATCTAGGCTGGCTCTAAAACCCAGGAATATCCCTGCACCGTACTGGATTTGCCACATGTAATCCCAATATAGCCCAAGGATATGGAGAGAAAATCGCAGGATATTGCTATGTCATAAATAAAGAACTCAGAGCCTGGGTTTTCCTGCATATTGGTATAATTTACCATTTCTGGTGCTTGCTTCTGGGTTTTTTTTCCTGATGAACACACTTACTGTGCAAGTGCTGGGGTGAAATGTGGGGAGAAATATCCATTGAATGAGTTCAATGATGTTCCAAGTATTTTGCCATCGGAAGCATCCAGAACTGTAAGGGCCCAGGTTTGCTCTGGCATTTTGCCATCCAGCAGGGAAGGTGACAGGCAACTGCAGGATCAAGATTCCACACTTTCCTCTTGCTCTCTGGAGGCAGCCTCAAAAGCTTCATCTGGACATCCCTTACCTTTTCCGCATTATTTGGATAATCCGGATAAGGCACATTTATCCAAGTAATGTGGAATAAGTAAGTGACATCTGGATGAAGCTAAAAGCTCAGTAATATATGAATTATCCATGAGTATGTAGTTAGTCTTTGTCTATTTATGTGAATAAAATAAAGGTATGCCCAGTGCAGAAACAAAAATTTCCTGAGTATTAGGAAAACCATTCACTATCTGTTTTGAGTTGTTCTTTCTTTTCATTAAAAATAAAGACAGCAAATTTGAAGAAGCTGGAGAACAACATCATTTGTAGCACTGTAATTAAATATCACTGAACTTCAGCTGCCTAAGAGATTTCCTTTCTGTATCTCCCTCTTTGACTAGTTTCAACCAGAGTGCTGGAGCAAGGCAATAAATTGCAATTTGCTTAGTATGTAATTAGTTTCTACTTGACAGATTTTCATGGTACAAGGGGTGGGACAATAAAAGAGGTATAAAAGGAAGCTGTGATAGGGAAGAATGGGGTTTCTCTGGAGATGGCCCTGGATTTTTCTCTATGTTACCTTATCATAGAATCATACAAGGAAGTGCATATTGTTGCACTTATATGTAAAGCCTATGCAATTCCTCCAAATCTGAGCATCACATAACTTAATTTTTAAAAATGAAATTGAATGAAGAGAAATATAGCACCACTAGGATGCCACTATGGAGGGGTGACCACATGAATCTGTGGCAACCTCATAACAGCCACACTAAATCCCCCACCCGAAAAGCACTAAAAATCTGTGCTGGCCATGGGCCTTCCAGCAAAAGCATTATCGTTGTTCTATCCATTGTGCATGCATGGAAGGTGAAACTTACACATGCATGGTGGTGGTGAACTTTAAAGGTATTCAGCACCAGCCAAATATCTGGATGAGTGTGTCACTTAAAACGTGTAAAGACAACATCATGGCCAACACTTTTTGACTAGGAAGTGATGACTAGGAATGCCCCACACTTTCACTTCCTAGTTATCCAGCTGCTGTCTGGAGGCAGCCAGAGGCACTTCTGGGTCCACTAGAGCAGGGGCCCCAACCACCCATCTGCGACTGGCACCAGGCCGCAGGGGTTTTTTTGCCAGTCCATACCACCACTGCAACAAGCTGCCCGACCACACCCACACCCCTGCCATGGAAAAGGAAGCCGGTCCCTGTTGCAAAAAAGGTTGGGGACTCCTGCACTAGAAAGCTTACTGGCTCTGAGATGGCATAATTCTAAGGGAGGTTCCCTTCACACCAGTGCACTTGAGTGAATGGCATTTGGGCACCATGTTGTTCATTCCTGCAGCAGGACCCGTGCCCCACATCTAAGATCCAGACCCTTTGGGGGGTCATTTGGATGAAGCCCAAGAATGAGGCATTCAATGTAGCCTGAATGGGAAGCTATGATAGCCATAGTTTGAAGTCCCTAGTCTTTTAGAGTTTTTGCTCTTCCAACAGGAAACCAGGTCATTGCGGTTTACCTGGATTTGCAAAATGTTGAGCATATGTTGCAAAAATGCCCATAGTTTGCGCTGTGTGTCTTGTAATTACATGAACATATCCATGTGGTTTTCCTGGCAACAAAATGAAAACTATATTCCAGAAAGTATTTTCAAATTTCCTAGTACTAGGATTTCCTGGTGGTTTCATCCAAACTAACCAGGTTCATTTTTGTTTAGTATTATGAAATCAGTCAAGATTATCTAGATGTTGCCACCTGTGAAGGCAGCATGTATTGTACATGTTGGTCACTGTTAGAATTATCTTTCCCACCATTGAATCAAAGAGGGATCCTTCCCAGAAGGTGCCAGCTTGAGTATTTGGCTTTTCTCATATTGCCTTAGAAATCACCATATGCTTGCCTCAAATACATCTCAGGCAATTTGGAATTAGGGAGAAGTTTTTGCCTAATCTCTTGGGCCATGCAGAAAGGGTACAGAATATCTTTTCTGTCTTGGTTGGCAGTGAGTAGATAAATGCTCCATCCTCTTTACGAGAAGAATCAAAGTTCCTTGTTTCTATAATTAGTGAAGTGGCCACATGATTGGTATAAATGCCTGTCTGGCTTGATTAAGAAATCTTGAGTTGACAGAGTATTTGTTAGCTCATAGAGCTGGATGAATTATCTGCCAGTTAGTATTTCTCTCTCTCAATTTGGCTGCCTCCAGATGACAGATGGATATTGTGGTAGGAAGTAATCATGCGGGGTATTTCTCCCACACCATTTTTGTTTCCTGCCTAGACAGCACTGTGGCCATAACCATCTTTGTGCATTTTTGTGATGTATGATTTGGGCAAATTGCCCACTGTTGAATTCCCAGATGTGTGTGTCACCACCACTGTGCATGTATGGTCAGCTGTTTCATCCTTCACCCATGCACACTGAACAGGGCAATGATCACTCGTCCATCCAAATGGTGAGTACAAATGCTATTGCTGGAAAACCTGTGGCCAGCTATAGATTTTCCAGCAATGTATTTGGCACTTTTTTAGGGGGAGGGGGTGGAGAGCAGTCCTATGGTGGGGTTGCCTACAATATGTGAGGCTACCCCACCATAGCAGTGCTGTAGTGGTGCTATAATTGCTCAGTTTGGACGGGGCATAAATGATCTGAAATTCAATTTGTTTTTGTTTTTCTTAACAGAAGAACATCCATATGGATTTTCTTGTGTCTTTCCACCAATATATACATTATATCCATAAATATACCTAACGTGTGCATTTTACTTCAGTTTCCTGCAATATTGTATTTTGTATACTCTCACCTAATACATACATTTTGGTTTGCATGTTACTGGAAATTTCACTGAAATGAAAATGTGCATTTTAAAGGAAAATCATGGTTTCTTAATTTATATTGATTGGGAAATATGGGTTTAGTCTATTCTGAAATGCAGGACAGATTAATTTCTCCCTCTTCCCTAGTTGATCTTGTTAATGTTCGGATCGCTTCTGCTAGATCCAAAGGTTATTTGGCTAAAGAAGGTATCTGTCCCTTGTTCTTAAACCACAGGTTGATCAACTATGGTCTTCCAAACACTGCTGAACGTCTTATGATCCCCTGGTAGTCTGGTCAGTGGTGAAGAATAGTTCAATAACATCTAGAGGATCATTATTTGACCACCCCTTCTTAGACTTAAAACAGGAATACATTCCAGTTTCCAAGATGTCTCAATTAATTCAACAGAGATGGGTCATTTACTGTGTGTTGAAAGGGCATATCAATTAACAGTTCCTCACAGGAAGATGCTAATTATATCCTCAAGTGGCAATGGGATAAACATGCAAGAAAGAAAGAAAGAAAGAAGCAAATATGTAAGCATAAAAGAGTGAGGAAGGGTTAGAGGATGTGGAATGATAAGAAGTGTAATCTCACTTTCAAGTTAATTTGAGCACAACTACTGAAAGACAGACCATTTCCACAATTCGCTGTAGTTCGGTTTAGGAAGGGGACTACAGGCCCCTCTTCTGCACTGCTGATATCATCTAAGGACAGCCCCTCCTCTCCTAGGTTGTATCCAGACATTTGTTACTCATTCCATTATATCTGCATATTCCAGAATATCCATGCTTTTTTCCAGAATATCCATATATAGTGGAATAAGTAACCAGTGGCAGGATAGAACCTTAGTATGCTGCATCGACACAGGACAGAGCATACACTGGATGAAACTACAGGCAGCCCCCAATAGCTGCCCAGCCCAGTAGACTTCTTTAGTGGTGGTAATCAAGAATATGGAGGCATAGTGCCAAGGCCTGTTCGCACTTGGATGTATCCTGGAATATATTTCAGGATGGGGATCTGTTGTCCGCATGTTAATGAAGACTTTGGCAGCCCTCACTTGGGGCCTGCTGTAGTCTGCACTAGCATGTTCCAGGATATATTCCAGAATGAAGCCAAGTGCGAATAGGCCCCCAGATACTACATTTCTACAGCATTTTCTTAATAGTCAACTCTGCAAAGGCATTTCTGTTATGGTGTACACAAACTGCCTTCTGCTTGCTCAGATTGTATGTTACAGCTGCATTCAAATTTCTCAGGGGTATGCTTCAGCATTTGTGTCTCTTTTAATGATAATAAATGAGAATGAAAGTGGATGCACATTTTAAGAACTAGAAACTATTGAAATGTGGCTGGGTGTGTGTGGCAGGGTGTTTTATTTTTGTTTCTTGCCTTCCCCATAGTAATGAAAAAAGTATTGGGGTTAGAGGCAAAGAGGCTCCAAGGAAAACCCATTAACTTTGAAGAGGATTCCTCTGGGCATTTTGGTCACCTCTGGCAGAGGGACCCTTTTCCTCTCCAATGTGTTGCCTCATCAAGAGGACTAAGTTTGTCCTCTGTGCAATTTAGCGGCACCAGTGGTGTGGATAGACTGTCAAATCCTACTTAAGAAATAAAGTTCAAGCATTTATGTGTCTTCCTGAAGGTACTGCTGAACTGTATTGTGATAAAGATAGTGTTTAATAACTTCAGAGAAACAAGCTTGGAGAGACCGTTGAGAATTCAGTGCTAAATGCTGCAGGGGACTTGGAATACATATGCCATTGTTGATTCCTCAGAAATCAGTGAAGCATTACAAAGGAGGAAGATTATTTAACTGGATTATGAAAATGTTTGTGAAATACATTCCACAGAATCAAATGGTACTATGGGAAGTACATGTGCAAAGACTTTCAACCTAGATACTGTATAAAGCCTAAGCTTTCTTTGTAGAAAATGCTTGATATCAGGATAGCAAAATATATTTTTGGTTGTTTCCATGTTTTGTTTATTAAGAAGGAAGATCACACATCCTATTTTCAGAGAAAAGATCAAGTATGTCATCAACTGGATAGATTTAGATGGCACTGAATGAGTAGACCTAGATAGTATTGTTCTTTTTCACTCCATATTCATACTGCAATATTGGCATGTTATGCTGCTCCAGCCTTCGCTTACTTATTATTTCAAGTATGTGGAAATAACTGGTTCAAAGTTTCATGGGTTTAGTAGTGAAGGAGTGCAAATAAGACAAGTGTTAAGACCGGAGAGCCAATGTGGTCCCTTAGCTTTAGTTCAGAAGCAATGAGCATGTGCCTAGCCTGCTTCAGTTAACTCTCCACTGTGACCAACTCTGTTCCTGCTTTGCTCCACCTGCTTGATAGTCCTTCCCATTGGATTGCCTGTTGGGTGTGGCTGACCTGTTCTCTGTCTTCCCTCTTTTTCCGCGAGAGGATCCTCCGGACAGGAGATCTCTTCTGATAATCCGTCTGCAGTGCCATCACCCAGGCACCAAATAGGTAGTATTTTCCTTCCATTTCCAAATGCATGCATGTCCAAAGGGAAATATCAGATTTGGATGGATGCAAATTGTGCTGCATGCTTTAATCATCTCCAATCATTATCAAAATAATATGTGGAGTGAAAATCTTTATGAAGTTAATCAGACACCTAGGAATTCTTTAAGTATGAAGATGGGTAAGAATGCAGAACTTGCTATCAGATGTGGAGTTGGGCACAAGATTGGATGGTTTCCAAAGTTGTTTGGACCAGTTTATGGAATATGGGGCTATCAAGGACTGTTAGCCTTGATGGCTGTACAACTGCTTCTTGTAATGGGAAAGGCTATGCCTTTGAAAGCCAGCTGCTGGAAGATAGTGAGCAGCTCAAACTGTATCCTCATGTCCTGCTGTCAGTCTTCCTTGTGCAGTGGCTATCCACTATAAAAATTGATGGTCCACCTAGTCTAGCAATCTATCCGCATGGCACTTGCTGTGTTCTTATGCATATAGTCTTTGAGGCCCTTCATTTGGGGTTTCTCCAGCTGTGGCTCAAAACCAACAATTTCCTGGGACCATATTGAGAATGCCAGATGTAGTTGCAGTATTCCCTATGGAATTATGTGTTAGTCCATCGATAACCCGTAATACTACTATGAGAAATCCAGCAATGATCCCGGGCTTTCCATAATATCGATGCTTACTACAAGTCTGCCATCTTGTATCATTATTATCTCACATGGAGCTATCTCGAAGCCAACCTAGCATGAGAAAAACAGCAAAAAGAAGTAGGCAGATGCTTTGGCTGGCTTCCAGGTAGCTCCAAGTGAGAGGATAATGAAATGGGCCAGCAGACATGAAAGGTAAGACAGGACCGCTTCTTGAATCTGACAAATGGCAGCAAGAGGCAATCACAGGATCTTTTTTTAGATCCTGCATTGCCTCTCGCTGTCTGGAAGCAGTCTTGGAAAATCTTCATCTTCACTTAAGCACAGAGATTATAGGAGAAAATGCATATCATTATGTATTTTTAAAAAGTTTCCTATGCTCATCCTCTTGGGTGAAAGAGAGCATCCAGTGGAGGCATGAAGGATGCAGCACCTGTATACCAGTAATGTCCTGGGTGTAAAATGTGTTCCAGCAAGGGTGTCTGAGGGGCCCCAGCTCACTTCCAACCAAATCGGGAAATGTATTCTGAAGGTGCTCGTTGCTTTCAAGTGCTCTTACTGCCACTGTGTGGTTTCATGGCAGGAATAAGAGCAACTGACCAGAGATATGATCCAGCTGGATTGATTTTCATAATTCAAAAGTAACTGACATCTGGAAGCATTTTTGATGTGACAGAAAATCCTCTTAGCTTCAAAGAAGGTGAGAGAGTGAGACATATGGCATATGAATGCTGAGCACCTCACCCCAGGTATAGGGACAAGCGCTGCCACCAGGAAGATGCTGTGGTGCACCATGGTAAGGATACCATCAAAGTTTGATATGACGTCAACTGTCTTAACCACGAGGGAGCAAAACCTTTCCCTCAATCCACAGTCTGAGGTAATCAAGTTAGGTAGTCAAGCCTTTACTATAATATAATTTAGGCTTAAACCTTATTCGTTTAGCGAGGCATTCCTAGTGTGAATAACTATGTGTTCCTTGCCCCATCCAGTTTCAATTCTGTTTTAATCCTTGGTTGTTAAGATTTATTTTTAATCTTGTTTTCAGCTTTACATTGTAAAGTGCTTCAGGATCTTTTAGAAGGGGAAGTGGTATATAAAAGATTTAAATAAATAAATATTCCAGTGTTTTGGTTATACGTCTGCTTTTTCAAAGATCCGCAGTTGTTGACACCATCAGAGTGACAACAAAATAACAAAGGGATCCTTCAAGCAAGGTCAGCCTGTTTCCATGCTTGTGCATATGTCCTTGCATAGTGACTCTAAAATCCCTGCCTATTGCAGAGTATCTTTCTACTGCTAGGATATTTAAAAAAAAAAAAGGTGGGGACACATCTACAGACAATCTATTGGGTACTTTACAAGAGGAAAAAACTCAAATATTTGGAACATTTTCATTAGAAAGACTCCATAAGAACAGCAACTACTGCATGAGACTGTAGGGGGCTGGGAGGGGGGGTGGCCAAAGTCAAATAACCAGAGGATAGCTTAAAGTCCCTAGCTGTCAGGCTGCCTGCTCTTGGCATCAGATTTAGTTATCTTCTGAGCTTGGCACTTATTTATTATTACACTCATGTGTAATAATATGACACATGAGAGGAGACATGATAGCTGTCTACAAATACCTCAAGGGTTGTCACAAGGCAGAGGGATCAGCCCTGTTCTCACTCTCTCAAGCAAGGACTAGAAACTGCAGGGGAAAAGATTTAGTTTAGATGTTAGGAAAAAATTTCTAACAGTAAGAGTGACCAACCAGTGGAACAGGCTGCCACGGGAGGTGGTTGGATCCCCTTCGATGGAGGTCTTCAAGCAGAGACTGGACGGCCATCTGTCTGAGATGGTTTAGGAGATCCTGCCTTGAGGAGGGGGTTGGACTTGATGACCCAGGAGGTCCCCTCCAACTCTACCATTCTATGATTCTATGATTCTATGGTCTCAGACTGCATTAAAAGAGGGACAACATCTTGCTTTCTTAGCCAGAGGTCCATTCTGTCCTTGCTGCAACCTGGAAGGCTAATTTAAATACTTAAGATCATTTGTGTTCTGAAGTTAATAAAGCCAAGTCATAAAGAGGAAGTCTTGCTCTGGGTTCCCCCCTCCCCCATGAATCATGATCCTGAAATCTCAAAGTAACAAGGGCAGCAGCTCTGCTGAAAGCCTCACTTTTGACTACAATGTGAAGTAGGTCCTGGTATATAGTGGAAAGCAAAGCTCATGCTGAATTTCCAGATTGCTTCTTGTTACTATGGGGCAAATGTGACATTTTCCCTAAGTTGTAGCACTTGAAGGAGCTCTATCTTATTCTTTAAAGAAGAAGAAGAATTGGGTTTTTGTACCCTGCTTTTTTCACCCTTTAAGGGTACTCAAAGCAGTACCCATTCTTCTCCCCACAGAATACACCGTTTGAGGTAGGTGGGGCTGTGAGAGCTCAAAAAGAGAGCTGTGACTAGCCCAAGGTCACCCAGCTGGCTTTGTGCAGGACTGAGGAATTGAACCAGGAGACTATTAGAAAGAGTCCCACACTCTAGCCACAAGACCAAACCAGACAAGGGTGAGAAATATAAACTTCTAGTTGATAATCGGCGGTTCCTTCAAAGGATGCTAGGCAGCAAAGATTTATTAAAATCTTAATTTTATTTAAACAAACTATTTGTATATCCCTTCCCACATAAAATCTCATTTTTTTAAAAAAAATGTTGAAATGGTATAAAAGGAAAACATAATGGAAATATATTTGTGCATGCTATTTTGCATGCTTCTTGGTTTGTGGTCAAATGCATGAAACCAAATGTGCTAGTGCTGCTAATCTAACACCCAGGGATGCTTGCATGCTGCTAGGGAAATGGAGTGGGTGCCTATGGTCCTGGTCTGCATCATTCATATGATTTATATTTCTTTAAAACCTAAGATTTGGGGGTAGAAAATGCTAGAAATAAAGCATAAAGTAAAAACAAAATTTTCCAAGGATTTAGATTATTAAAATGTCTCTCTTTTTTGCTAGGGGAGCGGATTAAGTATATCTCCCCCCCCATAAACATTATCTCCTCCCCCATAAACACACATAAAAATAAGCTGCAGTCATTTAGCTCTATGATAGGGATGTACATTTTTTTTTCTGTTTGCTTCACATCGGAGCGAATGGGCTGAAACTTTGCATTTGTGCAAATGGAGCCACTTCAAATGTGCCTTTGCTTTGAACCCCATCAGTCACACCTCCATATCTTCTCTGAATCCGTTCTGAATCCATTCAAAAGCTTTGAACGAAGGCACAAAACCTTCCCCTTTGCATGTGAAGGTCAGTAATTGAATATAGCCAATATTCAGTTTGAATGAAAAGTTTTGAACATTCACAGTTTATTGAATTGTGAGGGTGACAAACATTTTTCACCTGTCCCTACTTTACAATGTCATTTCCATTCCAGCTGGTGAATTAACAATGTAAACCAGATTGAAGCTGTAGTTGGTGGTCTTGTGTGTGCTACAAACTGTAATAAGGCAGGAAAAACAATGTCTCTTAAGATCCTTTATAATTTAATTCAGTGCTTGTGTAATTGATTATCTCTTTTGCCTTGTCCTCATCTCCTTTCTACCTTCTCCACAGGTGACTGTGTGCTGGATGGAAGAAATTCCAGGAAATAACAGGAAGTCCCTCTCTCCTCAGGCTGAACATGCTGGCATCCGAACTTACTTCTTCAGCGCCGAGAACAATGAAGAGCAAGAATCCTGGATTCAGGCTATGGGCGAGGCTGCTCGAGTACAAATCCCACCCACACAGAGGTCAGCTATTCAGAAGAAAATGTATGGAGGTGTAGCCTATAAGAGTGATGCCCTCCAGATCATGTTGTCTAACAACAGCCCTCATAACTTCTAACCACTGTCCACAGTGGCTGGGACCGAGGGGAGCTGAATTTGTACCAAGGTCTAGAAGGCACTCCAGCCAGGTGTAATCAGTATAGTAATGCAAATGTGCAACTGATGTATACACCATGCCCTACTTCTAATTGCAAATTTGGTTTTTAGGTTGATTTGCTCCAATTAGTGATTTGAAAGGTAAGAGCACAGGTTTACTATGCACTGCATTCACTTGCAGTCAAACCATTCAGACCACCTGGGGCCAATTCACACATCAACCTGTAGTTGATAATTAGGCAATATCTGGGAAAGTGCATCTGCACTTGCAGGAATGCCCCCTGTCTACCCAGAAGCTGACTAATTACCAGCTAGCTGTGGAGAATAAAATCATGTTTCACAAGCTTACCATCCTTCACCAAACTTACCTGAAGTGTCCATTGGTAACCATCTGCACCTCTGCTGGATGGGAGGTCCATGGAACTGCCACGCAAGCATGCTGGCAGCTCTGCTGACCTCCTGATGCGACTGCACAGAACATCAGTGTTATAGCGATGGCACTGACACACACACACAGTTGCAGAGGGCACCGCACTCAAGCTGGCAGTGCCCAGAAGAGGACTGGCCCCCAGATCAATCACAGGTGAGTGAGTAATCACTCGGGGCATGGGCTGTGAGTGGTAGTCAACGTTAGGTGATCGCGCTCCTTTCCTATCCATGGGATGGGAAGGGAAGTGTGAAAATGCCCTGGTTTGATTCAAGTCAGTTGTGTTCCTTAGGATTTTGTCATTTTAAATGGCTTTTTTAAATTGTACTTTTATGTGTAGAACCACGTTGAGCTAGATCAAATTTGAATAAAACTGAATCACCATTTTCAAGTTTGTGCACATCTCTACAACTTAAACTAGCTTTCAGGGCAGGTATGATCCAGTGCATGGTAGCAGCAGCAAGTGATTGCTAGAAGTGCCTCCACACAAAGGACCCTTTGCCAGCACTGTTTCTGTCCAATTGCTTAGGGATCCAAACATCAATGCTGGTTGATAAATGAAATGTCACACGTGCCAAGTATAGGCTCCAAAAGTAGGAACAGAAGGTAGAAAAATATTTTCACCAACTGTTACACATCAAACCATTGTAGGGTAGTATTGCCCATTGTTTCTATATTTCCATTAAGGTGATACTTTCTGAAGTCTAGAAATCCTGTGGGCCTTGCCATCATTGAAAATAAGTGAAATAGATTCTTTAAGAAAGATCAGAACCTAAGTGGAAGGCCTCTGAAAGTTTCTTGGAAGAGAACACAGGTCAGTGGGGGCAAGTATATGATTTTGAAGGCTAATCAGTTGGAATCCACAGAAGGTTGGACCCTACCAAACCATGCTCTGAAACCAAGCCATGTTAATTTGTGATCTTTTCAACTTTGCCATATTAATCAGGCATGAGAAGACTGACTCTGAGAACATTCCTCCTAGCAAGAACCTCCAACATAACCACCACCGCAGTGTTCCAACTAGAGAGTCCACCAAAGCTGAATCAGATGCCAAGACCAGAGGAGAAGGTGATGGGCGTGGTTCTGAGAAGACTGATCGGAAGCCTGAGCGAACAGAGGGCAAGAAGGAGCCACAGGTGAAAGCCAATGGTATTTCAAGTCCAGAAATGCCCTCTGAGCCTGGAAGCCCTTATCCTGAAGCATCCCGTGTGCCGACTGGAGCAGAAAGAACCACACAGCCAAATGGCTGGCAGTACTCATCCCCCAGCCGGCCGAGCAGCATGGCCTTCCCACAGCCTGATAGTGACAGTGTTATGCCTCGTAGAAGCTTTGCCCCTCGAACTAATCCTGAGAAGATTGCCCAGAGGAAGAGTTCTATGACACAGTTGCAGCAGTGGGTAAACCTGAGACGTGGGGTTCCACCTCCTGAGGATCTTCACAGGTAAGCATTTAGAAGTCATCCATATTTCCAAGAAAGGAACTACACACACATACACACTTGAAGGGAGAATGGGAATCTGTGATCAAGAAACACAAGGAGTGTAGATGTTGTGGCCCCCTGCCTCTCTTTCCAACCAAGGTGTCTTAGGAACTAGTAATCTCTATGAAGAGCAATTGCTAAGACTTTTAATTCACTTCCTCCACTCCTGTCACTCCACATGTGACTAGCAAGCAACCAACAGAGGGCAGGTCAGTTGCCCCCCAAGCCCTAGGACTGCCCATGAGATGCCCTTGTTAAGATGCAGTCTCGCACGTATCAGAGCAAATTAAGATGGTAAATCATTGGGAACTTACTGTGTAGCACACCAGCCACTCTATGAGCAGAGCAAAGCAGAGCAGAACAGTGCTTTTTTTTAAGGCAGCGAATGCCTCATCTTCACGGCATAGTTATCTCGAATTCAAAACGTTTTGAGT
>MTQE01001134.1:69308154-69339151 GCA_014337955.1 Aspidoscelis marmoratus | reverse complement strand
GAGCCCCAGGGCGAAGCCGCCCGCGCTGCAGTGCCAGGATGGATGGATGGGTGGATGGGTGGATGGATGCTGCTGCTGATGCTGCTGCTCGGAAGGGGGAGGGTGGATTGGGCAGGGAATTCCCAGCGGAGCATGACGCAAAGAGAAGGGAGGGTGGGATCCTGGCAGGGAAAACCAATCACAGGAGAGAGTGTGGGCAATGGGCAGGAGGACAATGCTGCCATGTGGACTCCGAGTATTGATCCCGCGTTAAGGCTGCCATCGGAACCGGATCAACTTGCAAGTCGTGTGGACAGCTTTGTTCCGTTTCTTTTATTTCGAATTCTTTAAACTGAAATAACACATGCCATGAAGACGCGCCCGAAGTGAGCTTAGCATAAATCCTTCCTCTGCATAAGCTGTTCCTCATGTTCTCACCAAATGCTCCTTGGACGTTGTGTGCTGGATGTGGCAGATTAGTTCTCATCTTAATTTGCCCAGGACTTGCTCATGTAGAGGGCCCAGATATGTTACAGGAAGCACTCAACAGTCTGTAGCTTCTCTACAAATTTGGACAGAAGTTTGGTACAAGCCTAATGCAGAATAGGACCTTCTGGGAATGTATTTGTTCCTTGCAGAATATAGCCAACCAGATCATGTGGCAAATATAACTCATTCCAACAACATATCATTAAGCCCTCCTCCCCCAAGCCTGCCATCCATAGTCAACTTTATGAGGGAGAAGTTGCAGGAATTTTGCTTTCCCCTGCCTATCAAGCACAACAAACCAAAACCAAATAAAATCCTGCAGAAATGAGGGGAAGCACATTCTGACCTCAAACATCATCAACCAGAAGAAGAAAGAAGGGTTGGTTTTCATGCAGGTCATATACATTCAAGTATATAAGCTTCTATTCCTCATAGTAAACTATGGGAAAAGCCAGCTTCTCTCATGTTTTATCAGTGCCTTTTCTGCATTCAGCTATGTGACAGATACACTGCTATGATTTAATTAAGAACTATAATATATTAGATTTATAACCCTGTAGAATTTGATGCAGAAATAGAAAAAGACTGTACATGAGACAGTTAAGACAGGCAGAGTTAAAACTGTTGAGTAGAATGTTCTAGATAATTTTTTTGTGCCAAACCAGAATGTATATTCTCCTTCCTTAACCTTTCTGTTGGAATTTCTAGTCCCACCAGGTTCTACCCAATGTCTCGAAGAGTTCCTGACTACTACCCCCCTTACTCACCCCAGTTCTCTGAAGATTATCAATACTACCCTCCTGGTGTGCGTCCAGACAGCATCTGCTCAATGCCTGCTTATGAGAGAGTGAGCCCCCAGTGGACTGTGGAGGATAAGCGACACTCATTCCGCAACAGCGGATCATACCAGCTGCGGGAGTGGAAGGAGCAGCCTGGCTATGGAAGGCAGGATGTACCCATCTGGATGTCAGCCCCTGCGCGGCAGCCCGTGTACTATGACGAAATGGATGCTGCTTCAGGCTCCTTACGCAGGATGTCGCTTCAGCCCCGCTCCCGGTCTGTCCCTCGCTCACCAAGCCAAGGTTCTTACAGTCGAGCCAGAGTGTATTCCCCGGTCAGATCACCGAGTGCCCGCTTTGAAAGAGTACCTCCTCGGAGTGAGGAGATATACGCTGAGCCAACAACTTACATGATGAGGCGATCGGTCAGTTCTCCAAAGGTAACCCACCCTTATGATTCCATTTACAGTCAGTGTTTTCTGCTACCCTTTGAGAAAGTCAACTAATAGTGAATAAAGCCATGTATAGGGTATAGGGTATAGGGCGGGATAGAAATATAAATAATAAATAAAATAAAATAAAATTTATTCAGAGTAAACACTGCCCTTTTCAAAATATAGCACAATTGCTTTAGATAACTATTCTCTTTTTAAAATTAATTTTTATTAATTTTAAAAGCAACATAACATAAAAAATTAAACAATATCTATCGTACAGCTAATAATTGGAAATTTTCTTTTTAAAAAATCCTTTCCAAGTTTAGTGTGTTCCATGTACATAGCAAAAAACCATTATTTTTTTCTAAGATAGCTGGCAAGTGGGGAATTTTCCTCCAAAACTAAGGGGGAGGGGATTGAAGGTAAATAAAATCTTGCCCTTCCAAGTATTCAGTATCAGCAGTATACAAGGAAAATCCTTTTAGAGGAACAAATACAGCTATTGATCAGATTATACTCTGATTTAAATATTAAAATGAATTTTTGATCCAAAAGTGTACATCAAGCATGAGGGATTTTTTACAGGAAAAGTTTCACAGAAATGTATATTTCTGGGGATATACATTGAAAAAACATATTTTAGAGAACAAAGTAAATAAAATGTATTGATTTTATATTTTCATATTGTTTTTAAATCCATAAAGTTGGATCAAAATACGAGTAACTGAATAAATGAATACTATCTACTGTGTAAATTGGCAGGTCTGTCTACCTCTGAGAGGTCAGATAATAAATCAATCAAATGGGTAAAACATGTCCTTTCTTCTGCTTTCCAAATAGTGCTATCCTTACTACCAACTTTGTCAACTCCATCTCTAGCAGGATCTGCACAGGTGCTAGATGCTCTGCTCCTGAGCTCCAGTATTTTGGTGTAGCCCAAGGGCAGGGCATAATGCCATCTGTCCAGACCACATGTCCCCCATCTTGCTACTCATCTTGACGTTTCTGCCCATATATATCCCACCCACAGCCCATTCCAGATTCGCAGAATGGGGTTTTTTTTCCCCAAGCTACAAATAGAGCACTTTGGGAGTAGCCTCTATCTATGGGAATGCACAAGTGATGTGCAGACAGCTGCATGTTATCAAGTGTGTGGCACCTGTGCAGTCAGTGTGCTTTGATACCCATTTGCCGTAGCCCTTCAGGTCATGCAAATCTTGCCTAGGTCTTGTCTCTAGCCACAACTTGTTAGGTATTCCTAGAATTGTGAATCCCATTAGTACTTCCTAAATCACTTTTCCTTTGTCATTGTACTCATAATGTTATTGTATATCATGGAAAATGTTTATAAGTATTACAGGAACCTCATGTTGACATGGCCAGCTCACACATCTATGTAACTTCTTTTTCTTTAGTATGATTACTTGGGTGACAGGAGGCCTGTCCCAACAGGAATGTTCCCCTTCAACTATCCAGCATCCCCTACAGTTCATGATAAAATGGTATGTTCCATTGGCTTTCATTTGTTTCACTACAAATGTCATGTTTCCTTCCTAGGGTAAGGATTTAATTATGAAGTGGGATGAAGAAGGGTATTAGTCATTTCTTGCAAACTGAAATATAATTTCAGTAATTAGTGTGATCTTTTGAAGATTAAATAGATGCACTTTTTAGAGAGCAAGGAAAGAGGTAAACACACAATTCCTGGGTAAGGAAAAACAATTACTATTCATATTTTTTTTAAAAAAAATCAGTGTGGATGTTGCTTCATTACCAATGTGCAGCAAGAGTGTAACAGGTTGTGATTAGGGATGGGCACAAATATTAGAAAATTCAAAAATCCAGTTTGAATCCATTAAATATTGATATTCAAATTCGAATCAGATTTAAAAACATTCGATTTTTGACATTTGGACGAATTTCGGATTGTTGAAAATCTGATATGGATAATTGCATAATTCAAATGAACTGATCCACATTTATCATATACAAATATGTGTGAAAATTATGTGTATTTGTGCTTATAATGTGGGATGGTACTGGGATGCACACAGGATGAAAAAGGGATGAATATGGATGCGTGCAAATTTGAAAAATGGATACATTCGTATTTTTGGATACGGATTGAACTTTCGAATGTGCGGATTCAAATAACCTGGATTCGAATTGGATTTTTGAAAATCTGGATTTTTAAAGTTTGAAACGAATCAAATTTTTGAATATTTGAACCAACTCAGATTCAAATGCAAAAAAATGCATTTGTGCACACCCCTAGTAGTGAAAGCTGAGTCCCAAAGTTAAGCACTTGATTGTGCAGTAGCTTCACCTGTGTGGTTCACTTTCAGGAAAAACATGGAAATGCAATCAAGTGGTTTAGACAAAGATTTCGTCTGTTGATGTAGACTGTCCATAAGATGAAGAAGATGGCTCTGTTGTGACTCATTCTTAGTACTGTTACAAACTATGAACTAGGCACAGTGCTTATTATTGTGAGTTCAGCTTACTTTTCATTGAGTGACTGAGGATTATCAGTTTTGAATTGACATATGAGTTCAGTCCAGAATATGTAATTTGTTTCATTTTGTTTGCACTACAGCCACAGTGCTTACTTATAATATATTGACCTCTGTGACTAAGAAATGTGGAGCTGTAGTTCAAAAAACAAATCTTTCCAAAATTTGGCTGAAATTGCTATGGGGTATGAATTTGTTTTTCCATATTTGACTGTTTTATGTATTAGACTTTCTGTGGAAAGGGGAAATCTGGATTAAAAGGGCAACTACATTAGTTATTTACATTTGAAGTGGCTTCTCTTTCCAGAGGTTATGTTAAAATCTAATGTTCAGTGAAAGTCCTGTTATATTCTTGGCATAGCCCAGAATTTATCCATAATGGATTTTATCCACTTGAATACGTTTTTTTAAAGTTAACCAGCTTTGCTATTTGTTAGCTGGAAAGGATGTTCCCAGTAAAGGGAAGGAACTTTTGCATCCAGTAAGGGAGATCTAGACTGTATTCAGATGTAACCAAAGGTGTGCCTCAGAGAGACAGTGTGTGGCACTTGTATTCCCATGTCTTCTCTAGCTCACCTTTTCTAGTACAGAATATTGAGGAGAAGGGCTAGGGTCAGACTGGTGTGTGAACAATCCTACATCAAAGCGTTCTATAAGCTACCTAAGAAGTAGGGATGTGCACAAATCTTCTAAACATTCAAAATTTTATTGAATTCAATTGAATGTGGACATTTGAATTCAAATAGAATGTCTTCACATTCGAATCTAAACATTTGAACAAATTTCGAATGATCCAAAACATTCATTCAAGTGATCCAAACTTTCATTCAGATGATTCAAAACATTCAGATGTACAGATATGTATGTATTACATTCGTATCTGTATGAATATTATACGTATCTGTATGCATTTGCACTTATAATACAGGACAAAAACAGGATGCACACAGGATAAAATAGGATGCATACAAAATGTGTACAGATACGTATAACTCATACGAATGTTGTTGACATTCATATCTTCAAATACAAATGTTGTTGACATTCATATCTTCGGATTCAAATGTAACATTCAAACAAATAGATTTGAATGTATTGGATTCCAATTGGATTTTATTGCAATCAGATTTTAAACATCCAAATCAAATCAAATGTTTTGATATTCGATTTGACTACTATGAGGTGCCTCAGCAACGCTTTTGTTGTGTCTGATCAGAGCCCTAGTGGGAGCTGTGGCTGCCCTTTGCCCATCACTTCCTCCTCCTCCTTCCTGTCTTTCTCATTTAACCAAAGCATACCAATGAAGAGGGGGAGAGAAGCAAAAAGAAAGAGGGTGTTACACCTCTTAAGCCACTGCCAACTCCTATACAAACATATCTGCTTCAGCACTCCTTGTGAGACAGGATACTGGACTAGATGGACTGTAGTCCTATCCAAATAGGGCTTCTCTTATGGCTTCTATCTCCCATTCCCTTGGTGTGTTTTGTTTGAATGAGAAAATGTACAAGGAGTGGGCAAATGTACTGATAATGTCTGAAGGAGCTGGGAGCTGGGCGGGAGAGGAAAAGCATTCACTCAGAATTTACATCCCTCTTCTTCTTCCCTCTCTTTAAGAAACAGAGTTGTGCACAAATATTCATCACATTCAAAATTCATATAATTCATCCAAATTCAGACATTTGAATACGAATCAATGTTTCTATACATTCGTATGAAGCTTCATTACATTTGTGAACCTGGGGAGGTGTGAAAGTGGCTGCCCTGTCAAATCTGCAACAGATCCAAAGTGGATTCAAAGCTGAGTCAGAAGCAGATCTATTCAAACAAATACAAATTTTCTTGCATTTGATTCATTACAAATCAAACACTGAAAAAATTGTTTGTGTACATCCCTATTAAGCAGGATGAATCCATCCATCCAGCTTCCTTGCACACACTTTTCCCTCTGTCCCCAAGCCTGGCTTTTCTATACAAGAGTGAACTAGGCCTACAGACAGACAGAGATTGACTGATAGAACTGCCCATCAACTTGTGATATATGGAGGTGCTGGAACAAATGGTGTATGATGAAGAGATGGGCTGCCCTCACTGGCTGTAGCACACAATTAGTTTGTGAATTAAATGGATTGAGACTACTTTTGGATTTAAAATGGATAAAAGCACTCTAGTGCTTAAATCCTTAAATCAGGCCTTAAGTCTCAGGAGAAACATTAGGGCTTCTGTTGAACTTCAGCTCTTGTCAGCCTTAGCGAGCAGGAATGTTGCATGTTACAGTCTGAGCCCAGACACAAATTATTTAGGTGTTGGAGCAGTTTATGTGCATTGATGTTTTGAGATGGTCTGCAGCCTGTACTTTTTTCCTCAAATTAATCCAGATTTACCCTTACTGCAAAAATTCCAATAAATAAATAAAACCCATTTCTGATTAGCCAGCACTGTACCATGAAGTACCCTATTTCCTCCCTTCTTAAAAACAAACAAACCCTAATCTGAGAATATCTGGAGGGTTGTGCGTTTTCCATTTTTATCCAAAGTGAACCGCCTCTTGCTAAAGGGGACTGCTGAGAAGCTGAGGTGAGGTAGGTAGAGAGGCATTCATTGACAATCCTGATCATCCTGTGTTCTAAAACAGTAGAGTTGTAATGGAGAATCAAGTTTAATAAACGTACTCAGGAGATTTTACTGCCGTGAACCTATGGCCTCTGTGTCTAAGCCTGAGGTTGAAAAAAACATGTTAAAATCCTTGTTCCCTGTTGTTGGTTATAGTTTCTTTCTCTGCTGTTTTTTCCTCACTCATTCGACTTCTCTCTTTGTTTGATTATTTCACTGCGGGGGAGGATCCCTATGGTGGGGGCAGAAACCACTGTGAGTGGGACTCTGCCAAGTGAAACTGCCAACTTCATTTGCTCCATGCCAAGGTTCTTGACCCTGCCTGACACCTTTCACCTGTGAGAGCAACCAGTAAATCCTGGACTGGATTAAGGTGCCCTATGGAACAGAGTGTAGTTGCACGCCTGTTGCACGCAGCTTCTTCCTCACCCCTTTTGCCTTCTCACCAGCTGTGCACAAAAGCAGATGCATGCAGCTACCCTAGAAGTGCAGCCAGTGAGATGATCCCGGTATCACTGTGCAAATTGGGAATAGGTCTCTCTAATAGCAGATGCTCTGTCCCTATCTTCAGCTGCTGTGGGGAGGTAAGGATGACGTTGGCAAAAGATCTGGGAAGAAAGAAAGAACAGAGTAAAATGTTTTCAGTGTCTGGGGATTTCCAGCTCATATAATACATCATCACATATGTATAGAGCAAGATTGCCTAGGGCTAAGTTCTAATCTCCTGAATATTTTAAAAGAGCCTAATGATTTCCAGAAATGAACCTCCCACCCAAACAATCTAGTTGGAGTAATAGCATACCTTTGCCAAAAACAGTGACTGCCACATAATGGCAAATTTGAGCAGTGCTGGGCATTGCTTATTTTTACATAATCTTCTATATCCAGTTGGGTTGACTGTGGATATGTACAAGATTATAGCCTTGCACTATGCTATTTAACATTAATATTGCTCTAGCGACATTAGAGCTCTGCCCTTGTTCTCACCTGTCCTAATGAACCAAAGTATTCTATGAAGGATAATATACCTGTTGTGAAGCAATGGAACAGTTCAGGAGCTGCAGTTTTGCTGGAGATTCTTGATTTGGCACTTAATTAGTAGTCATAGCAGTAGAAGGTAGCATTGCCACCTAATTCTAGGCTCATGAAGCTTTAGAAAGAAAAGTAGGAGTGCTAGTTGGCCCTACTTCTTGATAGCAACCTTTACCTTAGCAGCAAGGGCGGGGGGGACGACAGATTATCTTAAAAAGAAAATGCACAGACGTAATGATGGTAGTGAGTTTTGGTTGCTATTATATAGCTCTGGCAAATGCAATTTATCTATTCTGGCTTGAAAATACTACACAATGCCAAACAAGGTCCTATAAGTAATGACATCCAAGACTTGTCCCAGTCTAAGTCAGCTGTGCTCCAGAGCTTCCTATGTCCATAAGTCCAGAATGAAAATGTGATGGAAGACTTACATTAAGATCAATCTGCCTAGGATTGTGCTTCAGACCTTTGTCACTGAGCATAGGATAAACTGTAATGAAACTAGTGCATGTGGAAGTCTTTGGAGCAGGGATTATATGAGCACTTTTACCTTATCTCAATACTAGGGATGTGCATGAATGAAAAAATGTTTGATTTGCAATTGAAGTGAACATCTGAAAATTCATTTCTTCATCGAATCATTTGTTCAAACGTTTGGACTTTCGCATTCATGAGTGAACATGTTTGTGGCTTTTTATCCCATTGAAAAAGCCCATTTTCACCAGTGAAATGCTGCAAAAGTGTGAACATTCAATTGAATGTTCCTATTTGTGAGCTGGAAACATTGTTCAATTCATTCGTCTGTCTGGACATTCAAATGTCCATACTTTCGATCTGATGTGAAAATTTGTTTGTGCACATCCCTTCCCTACTCTAAACCAGTGCAGGGCTACATATTCATAACATTAAAGGCAGGTGAAATTAGCATCATTTTTTATTAATTCAGTGGCTGCTCACTTGAGGCACCAGGCAATAAAATGGGGCAGAATGGAAGAGGACATCATGAGCTCTTTCTTATTCCATACTCACCCAGCAGGAGGAGATGCATGGTTTGAGGACAGAGCACTGGCTATATGGGAAACTAACCGGGTTTTTCCTTGAGAATCCCTCTGAGGCAGCTGTTGCTAACCTGAAGCCTTCTAGATTGTTTGGATTACAATTCCCATCTCCCTAATGAGCTCATTTTAAAACAAGCAGAAGACCCATGGTTGACAAGTGCTGCTCTTAGGGAATGTCACTTATTTATTCTGGCCTGAAAATACTGCTAAGCAACCTCCATCCACCCATCCACACACCCACCCCTATCTTTAAAAATGCTTGTGAGGTGCTGTATGTTCCCCTTCCTGGATGAGGGAGCTCTTTGCCTGTCTAGCTAAGTTGCACCTAACTGCTTTTGCTTTTTCTTTGTATGTCTTTGTTTTTTCTTTGTTTGTGTTTCCATTTTGCCGCATGCCTAATGGCGCCTGATAGGATGAACTTTTAGACCTTCAGTTGCAAAGAAACCTAGAGTATTTGGACCAGCAGGTAGGCTGAGCTGGCTCTGTTCTGATCACTGCTCCAACAACCTTCTCATCTTGCTTCTTGTCCTGTAATTCTACCCCCTCCTGCTCTCCCCCCCCCATCAGGTCAGTGTTCTCTTTCCTTAGTTGTTTATCCCTTCCTCTCCCTAACATCTGCTTTGCTCTCTTTCTTGGCATTGCAGCAACAACAGCGGTCTATGTGGTTTGCTTCTTTCATCCTACCAGTTGGTGGCAGCACTTGTATGTTGGGTGGGATGGGGGGGGAGTAAGGCTTACATGCTTGGGAGAAAAACTGGGCATTTTGCAGTGCTGTGAATGGAGACACTTTCATAGTGTTTGATCACTGTTGCAGGATTGCTGTACATAATTTCACCCAAATCTGTAGTCTTAAATAAGTTTTAGGGTCAGAATAAATAGCCATGCTAATTTTATGTAATGTCAACAAAGTCCTGAGCGTATAAAAGTAGTAGTAGTTATTGTTGTTTTAAATATATTTTATGCTCATTTCCAAATTGTTTCTTTTTTTTGAATATTTGATTTTGTTGTTGTTGTTAGTTACTTGAAAGTAAGAAACTAGAAGTATTAATGGTTTCCATGGGCTACTGAAAGCCCAAAAAAAGCCATAATTCAGTGTATCTGGGTCCATGAGAAAAAGAACTCATCAATAGAAATACTGGATGCTGAATAGTTGTGAAGTAATGCCTCTACTCCAGCAGTTTCTGCATTTGCAGGTTAGAGCTATCCAGCTGACATGAAACAAGGATCTGCAGTCTAGGCAGCCCACATGGACGCAGCATGTTAGCAGGGGGTATGACCTCCCTTTTCTGTTCAACAGTGTGAGGGGGAGAGGCCCAAAGGTGGACTAGGCCTTGCACTATACCATTTTACAGAAACACGTGGGAAAGGGTTAACTATCTGTTAATAGTTTCCAGTGGCTCATCTCAGCAGCCTGTCCTCTGCATTCATGCAAGTTAGGGAGCAGTTAAATCCGTCAGCGGCATTTGTCTTCATTTATTGCTTCTTTATACATGTATTCATCACCTACTAAATAGTCCTCTTTTAGAATTTTTTAAAAGTAAAATCTCCCTAGCAAATGAAACTCACCAACTGGATCTTGGTAAGGCAAGGGTTCCCGTTCTCCCCCCCTCCCCCGGTCTCACCCACAGCAACAATTACTGCCTACTGCAAATCCAGATGCGACCTACAAAGTAGTGAAGCTTGTGTAGGGAGCTCTGTTCTTCAGGAAACAAATATTATTTCAATGAATAAAGGACAGCATAATTTGTTGTCGCTATCTGAAATTTCATTTCATGATTTATTGGTAAGTTGATGTGTTACTGATCTAGTCTCAGATAAATAAACATAATGTAGTGTGTACATATGGCATATACAGTATGTTAAGTAACAGAAAATAACAAAATAAACTTGATTTTCTTTCTTTCTTATTTTAGTCACCACAACAATTGCTATACATGCCATTAAGATGACTATTTCGTAGGCCAGCCTGTTTTTTTATTGACTACTTTAAATCTTCCTGGCATGGGAAGTACTAATTTCACTAGTATTCATTACTAGTTTCACTAGTGAATAATTCAGTAATTCAGGACTTATTTTGCTAGTTTTATTAACAGTATGAATAAAGGAAAATCTAAAACCCATGGAGTCATTATCAATGGTTATGAGCCCTCCTGGCAGTATGACTGCAACTGAAGGCCAACTGCTGGGAGACTGTCAGCAGGGCAAGCTGTGTGCTCATTTCCTAGGAGTGGGCTTCCTTGTCCAGCTGGCCTTGAGAACTGCCTTCTAGACTAGATAGGCCATGGAGCTGATCCAGTGGAGCACTTATTATTATGTTCTAAGAAGACAGAGTTCTTCAAATTGGTTAGCACCCAACTGTATCAGTATCCTTTTGGCACCCTACCAAAACTGGCACTGATCATGTTTTGGCTTACTTGGGCACATTTGAGATGCTCTTGGAGTGTGGGTTTGCGAAGAACTGCATGCAGCAAGCCACCATCCTGTTGTAAGCACTCATTAGGAGTGCTCAAATTTGACCAAACACTCCCCAACAGCAAGTGGGAGTAGGCTGTTCAAACACATATACTTAATCCGTTGTTGCCTGGCTGCTGGCAGCCCTTGTTTTAGAATCCAGGAAATGGCTCATGGAACCATTTTCTGTGTTCATCAATTTCCCATTCAAACCTCAATAGCTGGGGTATGAAAGTAGGGATGTGCACAAATATTCAAATTTTTGAATATCCCGTTCGAATCCATCAAATGTTGACATTCAAATTCAAATCGGGTTTTTGAAAATCTGGATTTAAACATTCAAACTCAAATCATTTTTTCAAAAATCTGATATGGATTTTTGAATAATTTGAATGACTAGATTCGTATCTATCGCATATGAATCTGCGGGAATGTCTTATTGACATTCATATATCTGGATAAGAATTGGATTTTCAGATCTACAGATCCAAATCAGATTTTCAAAAATCTTGATCTTTGAAATTCGATTTGAATTGAATTTTTGAATATTCAATTCAAATCGGATTCTGATGTAAACAATACATTCATGCACATCCCTAAATGAGAGTTCCCTAGCTGCAATATTGGACCAACCAAGGCAGCATCAGATGTGCATTCCTATACACCATGTGCTCCTAGTATCCATTGAGTAGACTGGAGTGACTAAAAATAAAACATCTGGAGACCTAATCCTAGATAATTTGGGACCATATTCCATTCCTGCATATTGCTTTATTGACAAACATCCTTTTTACTTACTGAGTCCTGACTTTTTCAGCCATCCACTATAGTTTTGTGTGCTACTGTTTTTCCAAACCATTCATATTCATCAGATTTTTAAAAATTTAATCCTGAATCCCACCAGTTCTAGCCAGCAATGTTCATAACTCAACCAAACCAAGTGTTTTAGTTGCCACCTAGGCCCTTTTGTCACTGGTCTTATTCAGGGATACATCCTGGATACATGTTACTGAAGTCTACAGCAGGCCCTGCCTGGAATATGTCCTGGAATAAGAAAGCGTAGAAATGACCTTAGTCTCACACTAGAGGCATATCATATTGATTTAAGCTAAAGGATCAGGCATGTGACTAGATTCTAACATGCTATTCATTGTTTATTTTGGGGCTATACAAACTTTTATTCCTGTCCTACAAACCAGTTTCAGGTCCATAGGGTGACTTCAGGAACAGAACATCCACAAGAAAGTTATATATGCTGGACTTGAGCTATGTGTCTGTTATGCACAGCAAAGGCACCTTAAGTGGGGCCTCAATGAAGCCTGCCTATTAATGTAAAAGGAGACTGGCAGCCATGTGGTCCTGGTTAAGGTGCCTTTCCTGCATAATGAAGATGCAGCCTTTCACCAGTTGGAACATTGAATGTCTGATTGGATAAAGGAAACTGGTAGGAGAGAAGCCATTTTGTTTGATCTCTCAGTTGCTTTTACCAGCAAAAATGTGTTTAATCAGCTGAAAATAAACAGATGGCAGAAACCAGAGAGATAAACTTGGCCCTGATACATTCAGTATAATACTGATTTCAGGCTTGCCTTGAGGTAGATTATCCATATGAAATGGTGTGAAATACTGAATGTAGTCTCATCATAGTTGTAATTGAGAACGAGAAACAATTTTCCGTGATGAAATTCCATATGTTGAAATGGGAGGTCATGTGCAAAGATCTGAATCACATACAGTATAAATGCTATCAGTTTGGTTCTGGAACATCTTACCTGATCAGAAAGTTCAGTTTTTGGATATTTAAAAGTGTAATGACTTTAGGGAAAGAAGTGATGGTATTTATCACTCAAATGCTGCAGTTTGAAACACAGGTAAATTAAATTACACTTTTGTGTAGATAAACACTAAACTATAAGACTTAAACTGCAAATATAAGAATGTGTAAGTCAGTCTCCCTTCTTCTGCCTTCCCCATAAAGGGACAAAACAGGATTTTTACCTTGAATGTGAAAAAGGGTTGTCGTGGTTGAGATTAAGAATGTGCATGAATATTCAAAATATTCATTATTCATACGAATTTGGATGAATTCAGACATTCGTATAAGAATCTATTGTTCAGACATTCAGATTTCCGAATTTGAATGAATATGAGTATCTCAAGTTATTCTTACAAATAATTTGAACAGACATAACTGTATGGGTATGGGATTTTGGCCTTCACTTTTTTTTTTAAAGGAGACTTTTAATCTTTTTCATAGGTTTCCACATGGAACTGTTTGGCCCCTGTGAGAACAGGTTGATGGGCAAGGGAAGGCACTGGTCTAATCCAGTAGGGCATTTCTTACATTCTTTTCTCCTGAGAAGCATGGAGGAAGACTGATTTAAAGCAACATTAATTGAGGTTGCTATTCCACACTCTGTTTGCTTGAAGTGCTTGGTAATTTGTATTTAGAGCAACAGCGTATGTAGGCATATATATGTATACATAGAAGTAGCTCTGTCAGTCTTCCTTAAGTAATGGAAATTTATGTCTGCCTGTTTCCAAATATTATCTGAGGGCTGAGATTTTTGTTAAGAAGTTGTTTATTTTTATCACTTTGTTTCAAAAACTATATAGAGTTAGAAGGAATGAAGAGATGACACTTCCCCAAAGAAATACAACCATCCATCATTTTGTGCGTAGACAAAATCCATCCATTAATTTGAAGCTGATTTCTGCCTTCTAATGAGTCAGTCAATATGTATGAGCTGTCCTTAATTTCTTCAAAAAAATCCTAGGAGGATTCCTCTGGAATTTCAAGGTGGATGGGAAGGTTTATGAAAATTGCCTTGTTACCTTCCATATTTTAATGAATTTTTATTTATTTTAATATTGCTTTTATTGAATGCTGTGATCCATCCTGGGAACTTTGAGGGAAGAGCAGGATACAAATCAAATAAATAGATTACCGTATTTTCCAGCGTACAGTATAAGACGACTGGGTGTATAAGACGACCTCCAACTTTTCCAGTTAAAATCTAGAGTTTGGGATATACTCACCGTATAAGAAGACAACACCCGGCGTATAAGACAACCCCTGACTTTTGAGAAGATTTTCCTGGGTTAAAAAGTAGTCTTATACGCCAGAAAATACAGTAAATTCTCTGGGAGGGAAGAGGCAAAACCAGCATACACAGTCCAGTCACCAGAACCTTTGCTCACACTTTATTGTCCTGCTTGTGGGCTTACATAGGCAATTAGTTGATGACTATGATATGAACCATCGGTCTGATCCAACCAGGCATTTCTTATGTTCCTCTTAACAGTACATGTTCTGTGTGGCAAAAGAACTATTGTTCTTCTGTTCCTGAAGTCAAGAACTTAAAGCTACTTAGCAGGACAAGACATGAAGCTTGTTAGCATTTGAAGGCTAAAAAAATTGTGTCCTATGTAGATGGACATGAAATGTTTTAATTTTTGCACATGTACAGTTTTAAATTCTATTTTTCTTCTTCTGCATCATCTGGTCTTACTTGTAAGAAAAGCAGTTAGTAAATAATTATAAAGCCCAGTAATATTACCTGCAGAATGCAATGTCCTGGTTCATTCTGTAGCTCAGGCTAAAGATAAAGGGCATTCCTTTTGTCCCCAGAGCAAATATACGACACCTCATTGCAGCCCACAGTGTCAGTGGATTGCTCTGTAGTTATTGTACCCTTCTCATTTCAAGAGTATAGGATAAGCAAGCAAAGTAGGGATCCAGCTCCTGAAAAGTTTGTCCAGCCCTATTCCTGGGAACACTGGTGGAAAGAAAACAAGCAGCAGTGGTGTAATGGCTAGAGTGTTGCATAAAGATTTTGGATCAAAGATCAAAAGCTCAATTAGCTATCAAAGATCACTAGATTTTGTAGCTTTGCTTCTTTTCAGGAGCTGGATCTCTGCTTTGCTTGCTTATCCTATGCTCTTGAAATGGTGGGTCTGCAACCCAAAGGTAAGGAATAGTTCCAGTGTCCACAAACTGGGATGCCAGATCTATGCTAAGCACTAGCATAGTGCAAATCTGGCAGCAATCATGAAACCACGACAATGGCACCAACACACATGCATGACATCATTGCTGCAGTGATGGACAATGCAGTGCTAACTGTGCTTGCACCCCACCCCAGGGTCCATTCAAACTTCTCCCTGAAGGGAGAGGTGTGAATGGAGCCACACTTGGCTGCAGGGAGCATAGGCGTATAGCAGTTAGAAGTGTTCTATGTCTACATGCTCTGGGGAAGCTCCTGTACACGGGAGCTATATCTTTGGAAGAAGCAGCTCCATGCAATACAGGTAGTCCATGCAGGAGTTTCCTCAAAGTTCTCCAAGCAGGTAAGTGTGAAAAGACCCATGATTGCCCTGGGTCAGTGATAGCCTAAGGGTGCCTCAGATGCAGGTAAAAACCGTTTCTTCTATAGGACTCTATTAGAATTGGCACACACATCTATTGAAAAACTACTAATTTAGTATTATGGAAAATCTAGCAATAATGCCAGGTTTTCCGTAATTCTGATTGTTTAACTCTGTCTGGTGTAATCATTGCTCTTGCAAAATACCTGTATGTTAGCAAGTGCAGGGGGGGGGGAAACAAATGGAAACAGGTGGGCATTTGCTGACATTCAGCTATTTTGCAAGGCCAACAGTTACGTGAACAAATGCTAGATGAGGTAAGAACAAATGCCAGGATTTTCCCATCTGGCAGGGGCAGCAAGAGGCAATCATGAGATCTAAGGAAGATTCTGCAATTTCCTTCTACCCTCTCAAGGCACCTTTAGTCAGCCCTGCCTCACAGGACCTTTATAAAGATAAAATGGAAAAGAAAGGGAAATATGCACCACCTTGAGGACCTTGGGAGAAGGGCAGGGGAGAAATGCAATAAATAAATATTTGCTCAAAATATGTTTTTTGTACTTACAGAATAAAATTAGACTTTTAGATGGATATTCTGGAATATCCATGCTTTATTCCAAAATATTCAAATATGTCTGGGTGCAGCCTTAAGTAAATATATATTTTTAAAGGAAAATTTCAAAACTATGAATAAATTTTGGAAGCACTCATTAGTATTTTTCATGTTGTCAGAAGCTGAACAGGCTTCAATATCCTGTGATCCGTCTGAAGTTCTGACTTTTTGCAGAAGTGTGGTGTTGAGGGGAAAGGTATTTCAATTTTTCCTCCACAGTATTTCTTCATCCTCAGCATTGACTCCCCAGCTACTGTTAGACTCACAATAGGAAAAGAAATCATAGAGCCTTGAATAGCCAGGCCTGCTGACTCCAACCATGGAAATGCATGGGCAGGATCAGTAGTCCAAACCGGCTTACAATGGCCTTGAAGCTTGTATGGGTTGTGGACCCACCATTAAGGCTTCTGAGGACTGGGGGATGGATCTGAGGCACTCTTTAGCATGCTGTTGACATAACTTCCCCAGTATTCCCAAATAAGGAGGCCCGTCTCTGTACAGCACACCTTTCTGATCTAGGGCCTCTAGTCCACCTGTTTAAATGTGTCTAACAGTGATCACAATTGGGACCTCCCTTATCATGATTGCATTCTTCCTAATGCAGATGGACTGTGCTGTTGGGGGGGAGGGGGAAGGTCACAGATCCACATTAACATGAGACCCAAAAGCTTACTATGTGGGCCCTTGATTGGGCTCAAGGCCCTGTGCAAAAAGGGCCATAAAGTCTGAAAGAAGTGCATGATTAGCAAAAGTACATGCAGGAACGGGTGGAAAACATCTCCCATGGAAGAACTATTTTGATCAAATTGGCATCAGTTAGCTTTGAAATATCTGAAAAATTTCAAATGATCCAAAATGTCACACATTTTTAGTTTTTTTAAAAAATAAGAGTTTATCAAGTCTTTTTCAACATACAATAAAAAGAAAAAGAAAATATATACAATAACTTCCAATCTTCCCCTTAGCAATTATAAATAAATTTACATCCATAAATTATATAACAATTCCACTTCTTTTGAGAAAACAAACTTATTAAGCTTTGAAGTCTTTTTTAATTTTCAAAACCTAATCTAAACAAATCACCTTCTTTCCTATGCAAAAAGTCAATAAGGCTTTGCTGCTTTTAAATTTGTTTTAGTTCTCATGGCCTCAGAGTTCCAAAGAAAGGAAATGAGAGGAATCCCAACTTGATGATGCCACTGAACAAAAACATTTTCATGATGCACTACTCTGATGTTTCACTTTGTGAGCTGTAAGATGGTGCTCTGCCCCACTCCATTCCTCTTTAAGTCTCAAATGCAGAGAACAAGCAACTGCATGAAATTCCAGTAGAGGCTTTCTTTCTGATTGTTAAGGAAAACTGACCATAGTACAATACCACATCAATTGTTTATTTGTACATATCAGAAATCAAACATGCATGCATGGAAGGAGAAAGTTTCTCCTTCCCAGAATAGACAAGAACAAAGCCTTTTATAATAGTACTTGTGAGTCCGTGAATCTTCACAGAATGTGTCACAAAATCTATCATACTAAAATGCTGGAAAACCCCTAACAGACTACGTGACTTTATGCACATAGTTAACTTCCTCCACTATAGTTCCTGTTTTCACAGGTAGCAATGCAAGCACTAAGTACATGATTTCCTATTCTATCCCTGCTTGCCCTGTTGCAAAAGCAGTACATCCTGATTACAAATATCTCTGTAAGCTGTCTCTGTAACGGCATAGAAGAGAGGAAAGAAATATACTCTGAATCAAATGAAAGCCCCTAACTATAAAATACCATATAGATCAGAATTCCCATTTTTCCCTCACACTGATCCCAACAAAGGCATTTCTTCTGATGCTCATGGAGGCTTTGTGCCTCATGCAAATATCTCCTAAATCACCTTTCTTCAGACCATGTCACAGGGAACAGAGGGAACTCTACTGCTTGTGATTGGTGGATTCCTGCTGATCTTCCTCAAAACTTTGTGCAATTCTGCAATTAATATCTTTCCTAGTCCAGCCTAGCAGCCACACTGAGTACTATAATGTGCTTTTATAGTTTCACAATGTTCCTTTCTGCTCTGTCTTCACTGAGAATGTGTGAACTACTGCCTAACCGGTCCAGTGGTTTCCAGATTTATGTTAGTAGTTCTACTTGTTCAAGTCCTAGCAACTGTGACTCTAACTTCAGTCACATATTGACTTTTTTCCTTCCTTGTCTGCCACAGATGAGCGAGAGTGAGACTTTGATCAGTATGGTGAACAGAATGGTGGAGAGCTCTTCTCCTAGAGCTCAGCTGTACATGCAAGTAAGACATCACAGCAGCTCTACCATCAGCCATGCCATCCCAGCTGCTTTTGCATGGCAGAACCATTCCTGGAGTCACTCTTCCATAGCTCATATTCATATTCATCTGCAGGCACCCACTCAACATCTCATCATACAGTAGTATTTATATTGGAAACCCAACAAGGCAGTCATGTCCCAGAATGAGAGTGGTTCTAATTCCTTGAATTACTGAATGGTACTTAAAAGTCCATATCATGTCCCAAATAACTGGACAAAGATGGAACTCTGTACATGTTTCAGCTCTATTGACAGCTGTGCCCCACCTCATTTCCACCTCTTTTGCTGGCCCTTGTCCTTTGCATAAGGACCTTCAAAATTTGAATTAAGCTGTGGTCACACCTTCACCTTAAACCTTCATTATGCCATCTTCAGGTCTGATTGCTCACACTTTTTCTTTTCTGACCATTTTAATAGTGGACTTTTCACCTTCCAATTGGAAATGAAAAGGTGTAAACAGTCAGATCTGAAGATGGACTGAAGAAGTTTTAAAGTGAAGGTGTTACCATGGCCTTAGAACCTAAAGCTTTGCTTATGAACCTTGCTAAGCACTACAGAAGTAGTATGTTTTCATTTCAGTTGTCTAAAGTTAAAAGAGAAAAGTGTTTTTCTCCACCTCTGAAAAGTATTTGTTCAACTTCTGGCATGGATATTGAATGGTTTAACACTGCAGTTCATAGTAGAGGGAGTGGGGGAATAAGCAGTATGACTCATTCTAGTTGCCAGCAGCCCAGGGCTGTCAACTATGAACTCTTAACCATTTGGGAGAGTTAAAACAAGGCTCCCCAAGCTGTTTTCACCACCTATGTTTAATCTTGAAGCACTCAAAGTATTTCTTTGTGCCCTGGTATTTCTTGCTAAAGGAAGAGAGTATTCCATGATGCAGATAACAGAGGCTGGTAAAGTGCCCACAAGAGCAGCATTTCTGTCTATTATATATAAGGCACAGCTTACTCCCATCAAAGTGATTGGCTGTTGTGCTTAATCTTACTCAAGGCTCATCAGCCCTGACATTTTATTCAGAAATAATAATTGAGTTTCAGAATTAGATTCAGTTATATCAGACTTTAGACATAATTAATTTTGTACCTATCTCTAAGTAAAATTGAGGATGCACTCTTCAACCACTAAGTCACTATAACCAGATCCCCTCATAACATGTAGAGTTAGAAAATCAGATTTATTGATGCATAGGAACTCATATGTTTCTCAGTTTCTACCCTGAGCAGTTAAGTCAGAGTCATAATCTTAGATGTGCATTTCATTGCAATTAGAAGCCAGCCACCATCCATTTATGTTCATGAAGTTGCAATCATAGTTTTGTCACCATTATCATCAAAATGTACCTTCTGATGAATTTATGGCTCTTGCACTGTTGGGATGCCCTAAAGGTAACCATGATTAATAAGCTCTGATCAGATTTTATTTCTGGATAAGTCTGAAGCAGACTCTTTTATTTGTATAGCAAAATGGACTGGTATATTTAATGGGGCAGTTTAGCCATTATCCTCTTCTGGGTCAGCCATATTATCCAAGGTCTAAATAGATTCAGACCTGACTACTCACTCAAGCTATGGGAGAAAAATAGGTTTCCAAAGACAGGCTTAAAAGCAGACTATATACACATCTTCACCAACCTAATGCCACTTCTGATACTTTTGAGCTTGGGTTGAGCTTGGGCTAATGGGAGCAATGTTTCAAAAGTATCTAGAAGTAACCAGCCATGAGCAAGCTACTGTATAAACTTACCCCAAAGTAAAAACAAGCCCTTCATTTCAATCCTTTTCCCCCCTTCTGCAAACTGGATTTCAAGCTGGTGACTCTGAATCATATCAGTTATAGGTGGTGATATAATTAATTAGAAGCCAGGGGTGAGGGGAACTATAATATTTTAAATTGGGCAATGGTTTAATTTAATACTTTTCACCCCACTGGTCTCAGAAAGATTCCCAAAAGATTTTTGAGAAAACATAGCAAGAATTATTGAGATTGAATGGAGTGAGTGGATTCTAATCCTATCACAGAGTGACAAACCTTTTTGTAACCATAACACAGACGTAGGATGCTGCCTTGGGTCACATCATTAGTCCATCTTGCTTATTATTGTCTACATTACACTAACTAGCAGCATATGCCCTAACTGGCAGTAAGCCATGTCCAAGGGGGTGTGGTTGAAGGACCTAGGAATGTTTAGCTTGCAGAAGAGAAGACTGAGAGGAGACACGATAGCTGTCTTCAAGTATCTGAAGGGCTGTCACAGTGCAGAGGGATCATCCCTATTCTCACTTAAACAAGATGGAAGGACTAGAAATGATATGAAGCTTCAAGGGAGTCAATACAATTAGATGTTAGAAAAAACTTATTGACAGTAAGGATAATCAGTCAATGGAATACCTTGCTACAGAAGGTAGTGAGCTCTCCTTTGCTGGAGGTCTTCAAGCAGAGGCTGGACAGACAAAGCTCTGGGATGGTTTAGGGAATCCTGCATTGAGCAGAGGGTTGGACTCAACCCTGGAGGTCCTTTCCAACTCTATAATTCTATGATTCTATTATTCTAAGGGAGCAAGGACCATCACACACTGAATTGGGAACCTCAGGAAATGAAACCTCTTGTATGCCAAGTAAATATTCTACCATGAGCTGGATAAATGTAGAGTGACCTATGACCTGAAGCTCATGGGTGAGGCTTTCCCCGTATCAGTGCTCTTTACATTAATGAAGTACATAAAAATCAATTCTGATAAGCAGTCAGTAATAGTTTTTGTGCTCCTGTTGAATGATCATACCATGGTGGTTTGCTTGATAACAATAAACTCTGGTTCTGATGTGGTACCTTTCTTCTGTGCTGGATTACATCAATGCTAAACAGTGCTCTCCTGTGATGCTCATACACCCCTTTTGGGTAAGTACTGCTAGCTACATCACTGTTCCAAGGAGAATGATGCAATGGTTCAGTTTTGAGTTTTAAGAGTATCCACTGACAGCCAATGCTCTAGAACAACCACATCAAATTTGGCTTTCTCTGTGCATTAATTCTTCCTATCTGTAAAGCAATAGTTGCTAATAAGCTGGGGAACTGTGCATTATATAATAAACCTTTCATCTAGCTGCTGACTGGCTGGCCTATCTTTATGCATATTTGGCGTTCAAGTCCCAATATGCTGGGACTAAAACCTTTCACTGAAGATAACCCTTTCCTGGCCTCTCTGTTTCTTGGGGACAGGCATTTGACTAGCCATTCATCAGCAACCCTCTTATAGCAACACCCTAGACATTGGCTCCTATTTGGCATGTAAAGATCAGCAGCCAGGAGGAGGATGCACTGCTCATATGTAACAGTCACTGCTATTAGGACTACAAACCCCAGCAAGAATTCTTCCTGGTCTTGTGTGCTACTTACTAGCTTTGCATATTTATTAATGAAATGTGGATTAGTAGATTGTATGGGACTTAATGTAACAATCCTCAAACTTCAAGGATCTCTGCCCTTGTTATCAGTCTGAATTTGGAGGTGGGAATGGGGAGAGCTCACTTCCTTATTTACATGCAATTGCCGATGCTGCAATTGTGAGTATACGCTGCTGATTATGGTATGACTGAATGTCTGGGATTGCCTGGTGAGCTGTAATGGGGTTGCATGCCTAACATGCATGTATGATAGCATAGCTGATTTGTTCATAAATCTCAGCATTCACTTGAAAAGCAACCAATATTCTCTTACTTGTTGAGTGCTCTCACCTTATCTAGTGAGCCTAATGACAGTTTTCTCTTCAAGCTGTACAGAAGAGGTGCCTCCTTAGAGGTGATGCAGGAAGGATAATTTACAAAAGATGGCGGTGTTCTGTTGCCTACAGAAGATAGACCTTTTGGAACAGTGTATGAGCCACCACTTTCCCACTGATGAAACTGCAAGGCAATCTTTGTCTTACCCTTCAGTTATTCTATCTAGCCATCCTTGTTTAAAAGAAAAAGAAAACTTGTGGGAAGAATTGAGAAGTTTTTTGCACTAGGACTTAAGAACATGAAGCACAAGCAGCCCCCATTTTCCCAGGAGCTTGTCATGTCTTGGCAGCTTCAAGAAGGAGGCAGTAGTAGTGACTTCTTCTTATTTTTGCAGGTGTCTCATTTCCCTGAAGCCTATAGAGAAACGCTGCACACCTACAAGATAAGCGAGCAAGATACAGATGTAAGAGCACCTCTCCCTCACTCCTGCCCCTCTGTCTGCTCCACTGTGTCCTCCTGCTGCCACCGCTCCTTCCTCCAAGCATTTGGAGACTATACCCCTTTTCCCAATTTCTCTCCATATCATTAGATAGAATTATTTTCTGCCAGTGGAGCTAGAAGATGACAAGTTTTCTTGGCTACTGTTGCTCATGAATCCTATACTGTTGCTTTCCCTGTTGCATCTTCTCTCCATCTGCAGTATGTGTGTTTTTCACAGTGCGTGGTTTGCCTTTTTGTACTTGGATTGTAGAATAACAGCAGCCAAGGCCAGTTGCTTGGCTGTATACATCAGCTGCACTCACACACTGTAAGAAAAAGCACCTCGGAGGCAGCATACAGTTGATTGGCAGGTGGGATCATTTACATGCCCCTCGGCCCTTCCCCCTCTCATGAACATTCTAGCCTTGAAAAAGTGGATTAGAGATGGGATGAGAACACAAGTGCCACACACTGCCGTCTCTAAGGTGTTTTTCAGTTGCATGTTTTACTATGTGTGAATGCAGTCAGAGTCAATATCCATCAAAGTAGATCTGTGCCCTCTGCCTATTTTTGCTGTGAATCCCAAGTTTCACATTTCATTTCTTTCTTTACTTCTTGACAGAAACTCCTGGGAAAGCTTTGTGAGCAGAACAAGGTGATGAGGGAGCAGGAGAGGCTTGTTCAACAACTTCGTGCTGAAAAGGTGAGGGAATAACTCACAGGGCAGCAAGCAATATAGACATGCTACTTTTTCTGCCTTGAATGGGATTAAGATTCCAGAAGCTTTCTTAGGTGCTGAAAGGTCATTGCTTGCATATGCTAGGCAGTAATCTTTATAAAGGGATTGCACATTTTGAGACAAGAATTTCCAGTTCTTGAATTCAAGCACTGAAATAGGCTTTCAAATAGAAACATTGACAAAGGGATCTTCAGAATTCAGGACGAACTTTTCAGCAGCAACAAAATCTTTCTCTCTGGTCAGAGGCAATGTGTCATTTGTGGAGGTGGAACTAAGAGTTGAAGTACACCTAGGTGTTAATCCACCTTCGATCAACCTTGAGAATGAAAAGAACACACTGGCAAAATGGCAAGCCTTTCCTTTTGCATTATCAAACTCAGGGTGCCTCAAACACCAGGGAAAGCTTTTTAGCCACTGCTGTACTGCCAGTCACGTGGTTGGTCATGTGACCATTGATTGGCAGCAGCGGCACAGAAGCCGTGAAAATGCAAGGTAAAAAGCTATTGTTTAATTAGCAAGTTTTTACTTTGCAGTTTCCCTCACCTAGAAGGAGGATGCAGTGGAGTATCCATTATTCTGTCTGGACAATGGAACATGGCTCCACAGGGAATTCAAGGATTTTGTCAAGTCAGGAGGCATTCTCAGCTGAGCAACTGTCAGGCAAGCATAAGGGCTCTCAAGAGCACAAGGAGAGCTCTGGTAAAATGATTAAAACCGATGAAAAACCCATGTTTTTTTAATCATTTTAGCAGAGCTCTGCTTGATAGCTGCTCAGCTGACTGCATGGCAGCTGTCAGATTATTGTTTGGGGTAAATCAAGCCCTTACCTGGGCAATTAAGTGCTCAGGTAAGGGGGGGCAGTTGCGATTGCAGCATTAGTGGCAGGGACAGCAAAACCCCACCTGCTAATGCTGCAATCGTACCCCGGGAGTGTTTCCATGCCCCCAGGATAACCCATTCTTGCTCCATAATTTGGGGTGAGAACAGTTATAAAGGGGTTTTTTTTGTTGTTGTTTGGTTTGGTTTAGAGGATTTTGTCCCTCATGTAGCCCAAATTAGGGCTTTGCATGTGGACTCATGCGAGGAGAACTCAACGTTCACCTCGCAGTATCCTTACCATGGGGACAGGGGCTAAATGTCTAAAAGAAACAACAAACCAAGATTTTGAAATTTGTTTTAAAAGTAACACCTTAAATAAAAAAAACCAAATCTTCCATTGTTCTTATCATTAGGAAAGCCTGGAGAGTGCACTTATGGGAACACACCAGGAGCTAGAGATGTTTGGGAGCCAGCCAGCTTATCCTGAAAAACTGTTGCACAAGAAGGAATCCCTCCAGAACCAGCTGATCAACATTCGGGTGGAGCTGTCGCAAGCCAGCACGGTAATCAAAGCAGTGTCATTCCCCTAGGAATTCCCAAGTAGCAGAAGGAAATGTTGACCGTTTTTTTAAAAAATACCAGCATTTCCCCACTGTGTCATCCTTGGAGACTGACAGATAGGTCTGACATGAAAGAAGGGCTTTGCAGTGTTTTACAACTTTGTGGACTGCCCAAAATATTGCTGATCAATCCAGTGCTATGCAAGCATGGGCTGTACTAAAGAACAACCTGCACTGGCACAGCAAAGAGAGCAATGGGTTTTCCCAGAAAGTGCAAGGAATATCACACTTTTCAAAATCTGGTGCTATGGAGCAATGGTCTGGCAGCACAATACAGGCCTGCCTCTATACACTCATGTGCTGGAGGTTTAGAGGTCCCTCGAGAGATCCCAAATCCAAGCAACTTCCAGATACTAGAACAACTGTGGGGGGTGGGGATATGGGCCAAACTGTAGATCATACAGATTGACCGATCTCAGCAAATACTACTACGGTGGCTATGCTCAAAGAATTTGTTTTTACGTGGAGCAGGGAGCAGGCATCTCAGCCCCTGATCAGTTTGTGTGCAAATTGCATGCACTGTATGATCATTTTCCTGGTTGCACATGGGGTTTGTCCTGAAGTATTCAATGCCTCTGCAACAGCTTGAGCTGCATCAACAGAACCTAAGCTTTTGGTTAAGTTCAGCCAGCATGGGGTGCCTGTTCTAGTTGCTTTGCTACTGTTGGCGCTGTACATGCCAGAATAGGCCTGAGGTTGAAGAGAGGAATGCTTTGTCAGGTTGCTTTTGTAAAACAGTATCTTTTCTCTTCTGTGTCTTTATTTCCTTCCTTTTGCTTTTCTCTCTTTGAAAAGAAAAGGCAGGGAAAAAGAGCAAGAAAAAGGCCTCTTTTCAGCCCGACATAAAGATGTGTAAACACACAAAATGAATCCTTTTGGCTTATGCCTCAGTGCACGGCATGAATTTGGTCTGTGCAAAAACATACAGATAAAACTGTTGAAAATCTCTTGTTGTTGAATCAACTTCCTTCTGTTCACGTTGTTTCTTCATCAGCCTTTCCTGATGCACCTTTCATGTCAGTTTGAACAAGTCTGTTCCTTCTATTATGCAGCAATTAAATTTCAACAAGGCGACCCTAAAAGACATATTCTTGTCCTCCAAAAACAGGAGTCTGTTGAAAAACAGTAGGGTTTTACCAGCTCAGACCAGCACCTAATGAAGGATTTAATAGACATCATTTTTATACCACCTATTTTTTAATTCTGTTCCGGGAGTCCAGGACACACACAAAAAAAGATTGTGACTGAATGTGTTGGTATCTTGATGGGACTGTTTGAAAATCCCCACAGGCACTGGCCAACAGCACCATAGAATATGAGAACCTGGAGGGTGAGGTGTCAACCTTGCATGATGACCTATGGGAACAGCTAAACTTGGACATCCAGGTGAGAATGGAACCTTCAGACTAAGTAAGACTAAGAGAAGATGCTAGAAATCCTAGAACAAAATTGGCAAAAATTTCTAGAAAGTTCAAGGTGTGCAAGATTGTACGATAAATTTGTAGATAAACAGGTAAAACAACTCTAAAGTTTTTTTTCTGTAGTATTATACCCATAACCATACCCAGTCAAGTTACCATTCTGTAAAATGCAAGCATTGTCAACCATTAATGAACTTTGGCTAAGCTGTTTTTTAATGGATTTCAACTACACTCATGTTCCTAAGATATCAGGAAGAGCCCCTGTCTTTGCCACCAGCCAGGGCACATGAATGAGCAGCCATGACTGCATATATCAGTGGCTCCTCTTGAGAGTCAGCCTGCATGTAGAGGCACAGGCAGCCCCATCAGTAGCCTTCACCTGTGTCCACAATGCGAGGTTGCAGAAACTGATGGGGTCAATGTGCAAGGCAGCATCTGCAGACTCATTATTAGTGATATAGTTAAACTCAGATTTTATCATGCATTAAATCAGATTCATGTGTGGCAAAATCATACCAAAATATAAGCTTGCTTGTTAACTATTTTCAGATATATCCATGTTTTTTGCCAAGTGGTTCTTCTAGCACTCAAGTGCATTGCTTCTTCCAACAGAGAGATTTTTTAAGGTGTGCCCATACTGGAGATTTACAGATGCTAGATGTGGGGGTTCAGGGGAAGGCAAGAGGGTGTTGCCTCAATTTTTCTCACGGGGGAAGAAACCAATAATTTATGGTGCTGCAAGTACTCCAGCCCTTCAGAGGTCTGTAAGAAGGAAACCAGTGCATACCTGAGAGCTTTGACTGGAAGAGCTGGCAGAAAAAGAGGCAGAGTGGCTTGTGCAACCCTGCAGCCTGCTTTTAAAAAAAAGAAAGCACAAGGCACACACCGCAGCTGCTGAAGGAAATCGGTTCAGCCAGCTGTCAGCCAAATTACAGAGGAGCCTTGTGAAGGAATCGAGATTGCACAATCCATTTAGCTCCTTGTTGTTGCTCAGCTTGCAGGGTTGCACAAGAATTCTTGATAGTTTCCAATTTTGCACCAAATCACACTTCTGCACTTATTTTAATGTTGTCAGTTTAAAATTTTGTGCTGGGATGCACTTGAGGTGAGCCAGTTTGGTCTAGTGGTTAAGGAGCCAGACACTTATCTGGTTCGATTCCACCCTCCCCCAGCTGGGGGACCTTGGGCTGGTCATAGTTCTCCTCTGAGCTCTCACAGCCCCACCTACCTCACAGGGTGTCTTGTGTGGGGAGAAGAGTAGGAAGCTTTGTCAGCCACTTTGAGTCCCCTTAAATGGGTGAGAAAAGCAGGGTAGAAAAGCCAGTTCTTCTTCTTGAACACTGAAACAGTAGGGGAGAGCTGCCAGTGAAGGAGAGGAGTTTCAGACAGTGTATGGTATGAGGGAGAGTAACACCAGGATAGGGATATGCATGAATGTTCAAAACATTTGAGATTCAAATTTCAAATCTTCCAAAACATTCATTCAAATTATTTAAAACATTTGAATGTACAGATACAAATCTGTATAATGGGTACGAAATGGGTACAGATACGTATAATACATACAAATATTGTCGACATTCGTATCTTCATATTCAAATCTAACATTCAAACGATTGGATTAGAATGTATTCAAATCGAATTGGATTTTGTTGCATTCGAATTCTAAACATTTGAATCAAATGTTTGGATATTCAATTTGATTTGAATTTGAATGCAAATAAATAAATAAATAACATTCGTACACATCCCTACCCCAGGATATTATAGTAATTTACTTGGTCTGTCCTGAGTTCATGTGTAACAGATGTGCATAAACTACTCATATTTCTGTCCTCTTCTTAACCTGAAACTCATGCAATTTCGTCCAGAATTCATTTTGAAGCTTGAGATAAGGCTTGTGTGTAGCTAGCTCCTGAGTCTTAGGCATATTTCCTAGGGCCCTTGGTGGCCAAGAGTGGGTCTCTAGATGATTCAGAGCCTTTCCACACTTACCTGCAAACTCTGGGGGAACTCCTGTATGCATCATTTGCACTTCCTGGAGTAACTATTCCACAGGTAGCTGCATGTGTGCACTACTTCCCCTGGAGTGTATAGATGTAGAGCAACTCTACCTGTTCTACATTTACACTTCCTGCAGCCAGACTGCATTTGCACATCTCTCTAATGGGAGAGGTTTGAAGGGACTCAGGGGGCTAGCAGTGTAAGTGCAATTAGCACTGCATTGTTCAATCACTGCAGCAACAGCACCACACAGATGTGTTGCTACCATTCCCACAGTTCTGTGATCACTGCCTTTATGACACTGATTCGCACCTGGCCAGTGTTTCCATAAGTGCTGGCAAGGTTAGGGATAGATCCGGTTCCGAAAGTTCAGACGCTGGAACTACCTCCCGTCTTCGCTTCCTGGGGTCATTTTTTCTGGGACGCAAAGGTGTAACATTGTCCTGTGTGTGCCACCAGGAGCACAGGAAAGGCATTTGAGACTCTGCAATGGAGATGCAGCCATTCATTCAAATAAACACATTCAAGCCGGATTTTAAGGCATTTGACCACATGAATAGCTAAATTATGTGATCTCCAAAGTGATTGGTTATGCCCATGTATGTGTGTGGAACTTTATGGAAACGTTAATTTAACTCCTCAGATAAATCTCTTATGAAAATATTTAAAAAGCAGAGCAGTCAGATTTGCAATTTTCTACAACAGCTATAAATACTGAAGCCCCACATTTGTTTTTTCTGTTGTTACTCAGCTGTGACCTTAGATTGTTTCTTCATATCCTGACAAATTTTTAAATTCTTTTGTCCTTCATTTTGCTTTCCAGTTGCAAAGAAAATAGAGTTTGCATAATCTGATATTTATTTCTCCTCCTGTCCACAATTTAAACAACATTTGCTTCAGCCCTGTTCTGATATTCTTTATTTAAATGCACACAGACTGCTATGCACAATGGTTCAAGGGCTGTTCATCTGTTCCAGTAGAATCCTTGTTATTGGCAACTTTCCTACTTTGGAGATAGATGCAAAGGAAATTGTCAGTGCTGGAATGAATTCTGTTGATTATATGCTAGAAATAGCTTCATATTAATGCTTCATTAACCTAGAAGCCCAGAAATATTTGTCCAGTACCCTTTCTGTCTCTTAGCAAGTAACTCTGCTGCTGACATGAAGGGAAAGGTAGGGAAATAATGGAGATACAGTAGTAAAACGTAGACTCTAAAGTTTGACTTCCTTGTCTGCAATAAGAGAAAATCACCTGAATCCTGAGACGAAAAAACACGCTGGTGTTGTCATGTGTCACTGATACCTGATAGAGTAACCATGTCTAATCCTTGCTTTCCTTCCGATGTAAATGACACTTAACCTTTTTGCTGCTCCAGTGAATGAAGTTATTGTTTTTTGTAGTTGCTTTGAGGTTTTATCCTCCAGATTCTTCTCATTTAACTACCTTCCAAGTTTCTGTGAAACTGCATGTGTGCTTAGTATAAAATGTCTGTGCTCTTCCCATTTAATTGTGAAGATTAACTAAGTACAGCACAAACAACTGGCTCTTAACTTCATGCTTCCCATTCCCACCACAACACTGCATAACCACAAACAAAGTAAGGAATGTAGACATTCAGTCAACAGACCTGCTTTTGGAGATGCTGTCTAAAATGTTGTTTCCTTCCGGTGTTCTTATCAGATAGTGTCCGGCATACAAAGATTTCAGTATCCTTCAATGAAAACATCCGACAAAAACTTTTATGCTCTTCACTCTGTGCAAAGGTGCTTTCTCAAGGCGACCTGCCTTGATCTAGCACACATTCCATAATCTAGCACAGAACCAGGAGTGCAAGATGGAGAAGGAAAACCCACACACTCCTTTGCTGAGGCAGCACAAAGCTTGGGAAGGAAAGAAAAATGTACTGATCTCTAAGGATATGCACAAATATTTAAAACATTCAAACTTCGATCGAATTCATTCAAATTTGGACATTCGAATTTGAATCAAATGTCTATAAATTTAAATATTTAAACAATTTTTGAATTATTTACCAATTATTCGGACATTTATGTGTGTACGGTTATGTATATGATGCGTACTTGCCCGTATGCATCTTTTCTGCATCTGTACGCATTTGTACAGATCCATATGGGATGACAACAGGATGGACACAGGATATGTATGGATACGTACGGATGCATCAGGGCACATACAAATGTTGTCGACATTTGTATTTGCAAATATGGATCAAAAATTCACACAAGTAGATTTGAATGTATTTGAATCAAATCAAATGTGAATACATTCAAATTTTAAACATTTGAGTTTAAACATTCGAATTGCATTCGTACACATCCCTACTGCTCTCCTCTTTCCCCTCTCCCTCCATTTTCTGTCAAAAATTGACCAAGGGTGTTTTTCCACTGCGCTCCTTTAATCCAGATCTAAGAAGATCCGGATCTAAGGAATGGGTACTTCCTTTGGCAAGTGAGAGCCAAAGGGTGTTTTTCCACTGTCACTAAAAGTACCCATTAAGTACC
>MTQE01001134.1:69283112-69308098 GCA_014337955.1 Aspidoscelis marmoratus | reverse complement strand
AAGTACCCATTAATGGGTACTTCTAGTGACAGTGGAAAAACACCCAAAGTGGCAATTCACTCTATTTGTGAGGTAGGCAAATCTATGCTTTGAGGAGGACCAAGTCCCACTGAAAAAGTGCTACGATCACCAAAAAACAAACAAAAAACAGTAGGATTGCACCATCAGATAGCTGTCAGATGCCACAGAAAAAGCAGCTGTTGTTTGAACAGCAGTCTGGGCAAACAGGGTGGAATATGCATTACTGCCCTTCTAGTCCATTCCCCCATTGTGCCAGGTTACCAGCAAAAGCCAGCATTCTCCTAGCCCTTGCTGACACAGTACCAGCTTAGTCAGCCATAGTTGTGATCATTAAGGGTGATGCATGGCTAGAAAGTGGCATAAACCACCTTGGGACTGAGCACTCTGACACCCTCCCAGGAGGCCAAAACAGAGGAAATGCCAGATTTTGTGGAAGAGCAGGCACTTTCACTGGTGGCCTGGAGGATCTCTGAAAGTACAATTGCAGACAAAAGGCCAAATTAGACAAGATTGTATGGGGTCATGGTTTTAATCTCATAAAGCTGTTTTCCTCTTCCCTCTTCCCCCTCCCATTTGTTATGCCTCGTATTTTTAAAAGTAGAACTCAGAGCTGACTCAAGCAAATGATTTAAAACTAATTGTACTAAAGATCACAGCATAAAAACCACAAAGGGGCATATGTTCCTTAACATCTGATAACCTGATTGGACATTTGCATTCCAGAATGTTATTAAAGAGATTAGTGTTCACCAAGGAGAGTATGTGGCTAGCAGTTGTAAGGTGGGTTGTGCCCTGCTTAAGATTAATTAATTTTGTTAAGAGCTCTGGAGGGAGTGAGAGATCTTAGGAAAGAGTGGAAAGTGGCTCTTGATATGTTTTCTTCAAGCTCAGCATTCCTGAAATCTGAAATATACCAGAGCTTGAAAGAGTCCAGCATCGTTTCCAAAGCAGCATACACATCCAGTCCAGAGTGTTCATGAGCGGCTCTTTCAAGCTTTGACCAAGGGCCTTGCTAACTCCTGATAGAACCAATTGATAGAGAGAGCAAGCTAGGCCTGCGTTGTAGCTGTAGGAATGAGTATACTTCTATTCTCATGTTGCGAGTGATGATAAGACTGTGCTTCTGTGCATTGTTCACTGGTTAATTGCAAATTGTTTTTATCGCCTGTGATAACTACAATATTTCACTGCTGGTTTGTCTGGTTTGCCTGAACATGCATTTCTATTCATTCTAATTTGCACTGGTGGCCACATTGCTGAATGAAAGAGAATACTTATGGCTGAGAATCTGTTGAGCAAGGTGTTTCCCAGACATACTGAGACGTAACTGAACATTAACAGTTATGTCTATAGAGATTCTTCTCGACAAATAGAACGCATACATTTCCTTGGTTTTACCAATAGTATATAAACCTTTTGATACTTTATGCTAGAAAGAAAGAAAAAGACAGACTAAATTCTATACTTGAATTTAGCTTTGCAGAATAAAAGTGGTTTATGAAAAGTAACATATTTGTCATGAGCTTGTGATGATAAATGCTTTCAATGAAATAATTTTCTTCTGAATTTTTGAATACTGGGGCAGAAATACAGCACCATGTGAAGGGCAGGCAGGGTGCATATTTAAACAGATGAAACTGGAAACGAGACAAAAGTTAGACAAATTCATGGATGACAGGTGTATAATGGCTACTAGAATGGAGGCCTTAGTGCTTCTTCCAGGTTGGGGAGACAGACAGGACGCCTCTAATGGCCATTTGCTAGGACTCAAGAGCAAGAGAAGGTTTTGCCTTTGTCTTCTGTTTGAGAGGTCCACTGTGTGAGATGGAATGTTGGACTAGACGGCCTGTGGCCTGATCCAACAGGGCTCCTCTTATGTTTTTAAGAGATGGGGAAAAGATAGATTTGAGAACAGAAAAACAGTGCCAGCTTTCCACTATTCTTGCTTGTATATACTAACAGTATGAATTTTCTCATTTCTACATCTAAGACTAAAAATGTATTTTGTTTCAAGGCAGAGGGAAAAGAACAAGCAGAGATTCTCAATAATCCACATTTCCCAGTAATCTGCAAGAAGATTTCCCAATAATCCTTATACCAATTTGCACATTCACAGTGTTTCAAATCCAGCAGTGTTATTGGTGCAGAATTTCTGTCCTTTGGATGCTAAGCAACATCCTCATTTATGTAATAAAAAGAGGTTTGTGATAAGATACAGCAATTCTGGAAAAAGATGGGCACAGTTATAAATGGTATAATGTGACAACATATAACTTGGAAGAAAGAAAAATGACTGTTGTTAGCATTTGGATAGCCTGATTTTCAATCTTCAAAGATATAAAATTATTAGAATAGTCAATTTTGTCAGCCCATTAGTTGCAACATTAAGTTGAAAGGATAAGGAGAAATGGACACTGCAGAATTGGATTTATTATTAATCAATGAAATTTGATTTAATGTATAAAAATTACAAATATATATAGGTCATCAACTTTCTTATATAGGAAAAAGAAAATGGGTAAAGGAGATAAATTATATGAAACGAGGGAATGAGAAAAGGAAATGAAAGATAATTTCTCATTTTATGATAAATGGTTTTGCTTAAGATGGACCTGAAAAGGTTGCAGGGAGGGGGCTAGTATTGTTATGAATGTGATATGTAGTATTTTGTTTCAAATGAATCAAAATGAACCTGTAATTTGGGAACATTAATAAAATATATATTTTTAAAAAATAATTTAAAAGAGGCAAAGAATTTAAAATATTATTACTAATGAAGATATTGCTTTGCATCTGACTGACACAAATTAAAATAATAATAATTCCAAATTACGACTTCTAAAGTTCTTTGGACTAAACCTGTCATTCCAGTTAGCTGCTTTTCCCCTTACAGTTTAAACATCTCTGCTTATGGAGAGGCTAAATATGTGAAAACTGGACCTTGGATGCATTCTACTGCCATAATTGTGGCTTCTCCAAAATGTTGTCTGCCATTGTAGAAATGGCGGCTGTCATTTTAACATCACTATGCAGTCATGGTAATACACATTATACGAACTGCTCCCTGTTTCAGCTGAGCTGAACACAAGAATAAGGGCAAGTGTTACACTTGGTACTTAAAGGGCAACTGTAGCACTTAAAGGGCAGAAATAAGATGAGAAGTATTTGATTTGACAACAATATGCGTGAAAGAGATTCTGGAATTTTAGTTAACAAAAATTACAAGTGAACCAGCAGTGTGACTTAACAGCAAAAAAAAAAAAGCAAATGTGATTCTGAAATGGAAGCAGAGCCTCCAAATTCTAGGAAGTAATAACGCTCTGGTTAACACTGTGGGAGTGGCCATTGGTTTGAGTCAGAACATTGGCTTTCATGCAGAAAATCTGAAAAACCTATGAGGAGAGATTGAGGCATGTCCATAAATGAGGTTGTGGTTTTTGTATCATTCCTCTTTGTTTGCAAGTTTACTTGGGCCCAGAAAGTTGCTAGAGGATCCTGCTGTGCCACTCCACCCTCAGATGTGAACAAAAGGAGCCCAGGGGTGGGCTGAGGACAGAATTCCAGTTGGACAAGTGCTGCTGTCAAAAGCTGAAAAACAAGCTACTGCATGCCTAAAATTGTTGCATGTGAGCAAAGCACAGAAAGGCAAGTGTGTAGTCAACCTGCTTCCACATCGCAATTGGCAATCACTGCAGGCATCCACAGACATAGTCTGTGAAAAGTAAGCATGTTTGCTTGTGGAGACTGAGTGAGGGACACCATAGTTCTCCTCAAATAGCTGAAAAGATATTACAGAGAAAGTTCTTTAACATCCCAGAATGCATGGCTTGCCATAGAAGAAAAGGCACATTCCAGGGGGCAGAGGGGAACTGTCCTGTACCAAAACCAGTTCAGCAATGGAAGTTGCTACACAAAAAGATGGGGAAAGGGGTAGCAGGAATCTGCTGAAGATACTTTAATAAGCTGCATGGAGAAAGAGGTTGAACTCAATGGTCTAAATGGTCCCTTGTAGCTTAAAGATTTTTTGAAATTCTGTAACCAAAAACTTCGAGAAGACCAGGTTATTTTAGTACAGCATTGTCAGATGAACGTGCAGACAGTCCAGGGGATAATTATTTTGTTTTCTCTTTGTTCACACACCCAATGATTTCTGTATTTCCATATCTGAAGAAGCATAAACCTATGCTTCATCGGGAGAGTATAGGTCACTTACCATCTTCCATGACAGAAGCAACTGCCAGAAGTAGTCATAACAAAATATGCTGTTTCTTCTGAACCTGCCATAAGTCTGGATGAAGGCTTTCTTAGGTCCCTTCCAGACAGTGCCCACTAGTAAATGATGATCCAGAGTACTGCCCCACTGGCATTATCTCTTGCTATCTAGGCAGCGCTATGGTTGGTGCTGTCTTTGAACATTTTCCTGACATGGGCATCCAGATGTTTGGCAGGCATAAAATACTTGGACATCTGTGTCACCACCACTGCACATGTATGGCTGTGTATTTCTCTTCCCACATATGCATAGTAGCCAATGGACCTGTGGCAGGGTTGCCACACAGCCATGATGATGTTATATTCCCACCCCCCATCTGGATGATGCCTTAAATATTAGGATATGATGGCATTTTTACTCAAGAAGGATAAATCCTCTCCATAATGCATCCCTCTATCCGAACAGAGATTTCTGTGAAACTTGGCTTATGTAAACTCTCCCTTCTTTCTTCCATTTAGCTTGTGTTTTTATTTTATTTTTTTATAGGAGTACTGCACTCCTCCTTGTTAATCTTCCTTTTTCTATTGCTCCAACATAATGCTTTGTCTACATTATCATCTCTACCGTTAAATTTCTTCTTTAGTTCTACATCTGTCTCCTGCAATCTCATCCTCTCTTTTCTGAGAGGCAAAGTACATGTTCAGTAACAAATTGCTAATACGTGCTTAGGTTTTGCTAAACCAATGAGCTTTGCATGTATAATTGAAGTGGTGGTGGTGGGGAATAAGGAGTTTAACCTATTAGCTGCTGATAATTTTTCTGCTGCCACTGTACTTCCTCCACTGCAGAGTTCTAAGTACAAGTGTAAAGATAAACAATGCAGTCACATAGTTGTTTTTGAAGAGAAAAAGGTACAACAGCAGGGTGCGAGCAGTTTGTTTAAATGTAGAGTTACTGTTATTTCAGAACGAAATGCTCAATCGGCAAATCCAGAAGGAGATCTGGCGGATCCAGGATGTGATGGAGGGATTGAGGAAGAACAACCCCTCCCGGGGTACAGACACTGCAAAGCACAGAGGTAATTGCTTTCCCAGTTCCCTGATCTCAAGGTTCTGCCATTAGCTTTTCTGTCATTTGTCAATAATATAAACTAGGGATGTGCACAAATATTAGAAAATTCAAAAATCCAATTCAAGTCCGACTTTGGATGTTCCGAAACATTTGTTCAAATGATTCGAAACATTCAAATGTACAGATACAAATGTATTATATACGTATCTGTACTAATATTATACATATCTGTACACATTTGCGCTTATAATATGGGATGAAAATGGGATACATACAGGATAAAACAGGATGCATATGAAATGCATACAGATACGTATAACACATATGAATGTTGTTGACATTCGTATCTTTAAATACAAATCTAACATTTGAATGAATAGATTCAAATGTTACAGATTCAAATCAGTTTTTTTAACATTCCGATTTTAAACATTCAAATTGAATTAAATGTTTTGACATTCGATTTGACTTGAATTTGAACACAAAAAAAACCATTTATGCATATCCCTATTATGAATTCAGAAATGGAGAATTGAGGATCTAGTGTGTGTTAAAATAAATTTTAGTTCATTTTTTGGGGGGAGGGGGTAATTTAAAGCATAATTCTGTGCCTGGGAGCACTCCCATGGAAAATTACTTCTAAGGGGTCTGACTGCAGCCTAGGCTGGGTCCCCATTCCTGCCAACACTGTACAGACAGGCAGTGGCAGCTGAAAAGGTGCAAACCCTGTTTCAGAACCCAGTCACATTTTGCCAATCTACAGAATACAGCCCACTTCTGGGGCCATTTACAGGGCCGCAGCTAGATTTTTGCCCAACCTTGAAGGTGGCCATCTAGTGGACAGCAGTCAGCCAATGCTACATGACCCAACAGTAGTACTCTCTGCAGTGTGCACCTACAGGTATCTGAAAAGCACGACTGCATTAGCAGCTTTAGGGCAAACAGCAGAGTACAGCCTACCTTTTTTTTTTCTTCAGCAATGGCTAGAGGGATGCATGGTGGTTGGGGTATGCCTTTTTGAAACAGAACAAAACAGAAAAATCAGCTTCAATTTATTTATGTAATTGGTTCCTTGTAAAGTTGTGTGATACAGGGTGAATCCCCACAGCAAGCTTATTTCGCTTTCCCTAAACCGAAATAATAGAACCGGATGCAAACGCGAATTTGCCTGTTCCCATAATTTTTAACTTAATCGCATTCGATCCAGATTCTGAGGATCGTACGTGGGCTACGTGACTCAAGGTGGGACTCAAGTGGCTACTTTTTAAAAGCCGCTTTTCGGGGCTGCCCTGCCCTCTTCCTCCTGGCATGGACACGCTACCCATAAGGGACCCCTTCACCGAGCCTGGCTGGGTGGCTGCCGCTTCCATGGATGGAGGAAAAGTGGCAGCAGGCAGCCAGCCAGCAATTCTTTCCCCTCCTCTCCCCATTGCTCAGGGCACACAGCATCAGCGGCAACTAAAGCCCCTTTGCTTTAAACATTCACATTCAGCTGCTTTCCTCCCTTCCTTTCCCTTTCTAAAGTCAGATCTTTTAGAATTGCGCAAAATTGCAACATTGTTATTCCAACCATCAAGGTGTGAAGTGGTTCCATCGCTACAGTGTAGCGATCCCTGTTAAGTGGATTTTTACACTGAAATCACTGTCTTTGGAAGCAAGCTATTGGGAGAGGGAAACCCTAAACATGGATTCTCATCCCTTAAAACGGTACTGTCCACACAGTAAAAAATGTAAAACATTTCAAGCGCATGATCCGGAGTGAGACCTGTTGAAATCAGGATTGAGATTCACTATGGTTTGGGGTGGTTTTACACAGGGAAAGGGTGTTAAGCCAAACTGCCGTGCGGACTCCGAGGACTGAAAACGTTTTGAATCCGAGATAAGGTTGCCGTGAAGACACGCCACAGTGTCAAAGAGTATTTACTCTTGGGTCTGGCAGACATGAATTTTGTTTTATATTCTTTCTGGCAGTTTTTGGCCATATGGTACAAAAATCTTCATAAATACACACATCAGAAAAACTGAAATTTCTATTTAGAATCACAAGCCAAGACCACATCTTTAACGAGGGTATCACAGCGTCATGATAAATGTCTGCACATGGCATGAGCACACAGAAAGAAATCTAGCTCTGAGTGGTTTTTATGCTGCTATGAAATGGAACTAAGGGTTTCATTACAAAGCAATATAAGGGTCACAGAGGCCCAGACGCCCATGTACATGTTCACTCAATGTTCAGACAATCAGTTATCATGATGCTGTGATATCACTGTGATATCAATGCTGTGATGAGGTTTGGGCATATCCATAGTGTTGGAGAAGATGTTCAAACATTGGATTTCCTGTTAGAAAGCTTTACAGAGTACAATTCAGTTTTAATTCAACCCAGATTTATAAGAAGTTAACTAAGAAAACTAAATTAAAACTGAATTGTATTAATTTAATTTCGCTTGGGGGGGGGGAGAAACTGTACAATTTGTGTTTTGTATTACAATTGGCAAAAAATGATGTTTTCTAAAATATGTAAAATAACACAAACTCAAAAATAAATAAATAAAAAAGAAAGCTTTACAGAGTTTGACCACTCTCTACAGAACTGGCCCTACTGGTAAACATCTCTTCAAGAAGTTTCTTCTGCATTTCACCTAAAAATTATATTAGTCACTCTATCTGTGTGTCTGATGCATCAGTGAACTAAAATGAGAGTATATCAGGGTCCCTGAAAAATGTTGCACAGTTTTTACTAGGTTGCCAAGGATTTCTGATTTGGAGGTGTGTAACAATGACTGAAAATGAAAAGGAATTAAGGAGCTTCTTGATGAGGGTGAAAGAGGACAGTGCAAAAGTTGTCTTGAAGCTCAACATTAGAACAGTTAAGATTATGGCATCCAGTCCCATCATTTCCTGACAAACAGAGAAGGAAGAAATGAAAGCAGCATCAGATTCTATTTCCCTCGGCTCAAAGGTAACTGCAGATAGTGACTGCAGCCATGAAATTAAAAGATGCTTGCTCCTTGGAAAAAAAGTGATAACAATCTTTGACAGCACATTAAAAAGCAGAGGCATCACCTTGACTATACAAGGTCTGTATAGTCAAAGCTTTGGATTTCCCAGTAGTAATATATGGCTGTGAGAGTTGGACTATAAAGAAGCCTAAGCACTAAAGAATCGGTTCTTTGAAACTGTGGTCCTAGAGAAGACTTTTTAGAGTCCCTTGGGGTGTTTCTACATTGGCCACCAAAAACGGGTTAAAGAAAATCCATTTCCCAGGGATCCGTCCTCCGGAGAATCCACCCAGAATAGAGATGTATCCAAAGAGACCTCTCATGTCCGCACATGTGTGGGGAGGACAGATCCTGCAGGGCAGATCTTCTGGGTGCTGTGCCAAGGCCACAGCACCCATTCCCAAAGGCAGGCAGCCTCCCGCACCACCAAAACCACCCCTGGAGCTGCGGGACTGGAGCATTCCATTGCCACTCACTGCACAGCGGGCAGGGGAGGGGCTCCAGAGGCTCCAGAGGCAGACTGGCCTGCTTCCACTCCTCCCAAGATGGCGACCACCAGCACATCCATCCCCTCCTCTCTCCATGTGCGGAAGCATCCTGCTTCCACACGATTCAAGGCGAGGGGACGGATTGAAGACCTGATTTTTCAGGTCCTCTTGGAGGACAGATTTTTTAGTGGTGAGACCCCATTAAGGACAGATCTCACGCGCTGCTGTGTGGAAGCAGCTGCCTGGAAGGGTTCCTCATCTGTCCTCCAGTGTGGAAGGTAAGTTTGTACGTGTCTTGTATCTGTGTCTAATGTGTATTTAATGGGGTTTCCGTGGCCTGTGCGGAAACAACCTTGGACTGCAAAAAGATCTAATCAGTCAATACTAAAGGAAATCAACCCAGACAAATACTGAAGCTGAAACTCTAAAACTTTGGCTACATAATGAGAAGATAGGACTCACTGGAAAAAACTTTGATGCTAAGAAAGATTGAAGTGTAATGGAAACAACAAACATGAATTTGGGCAAACTCTGGGAGACAGTAGAGAACAAAAGGTTCTGGCATACTGTGATGCATGAGATCACAAAGAATTGGACATGACTGAACATCTAAAAAACAACGACAATGAAATAGCTGTTGAAATGAAGAAAACTACCCTAGATTGTTGTAAAGGATTATCAACAAATGCTAGTTACTAAAAACAAATTGTAGACTGTGACTGTGCTTAGGGAAAACCTCTTATTTAATTGCAGCCATATGTCTTGTGCACAGTACTGTGTCTTTTTGCTGTTAAATCCTGAGGATGTAGAAAAGATATCATTATATGCAACAGACCTAATACCTAGCCAATTCATAATTTGAATGGTCTCCTTTCACCACTTTGAATTCATTCTCTCAACATGAACACATCACAGAAATCAATGAAAACCTTGTTCCTTTCTCAGAAATTCATGCTCAGAAGATAGAGACACTACTCATCTTTCTCAGAATAGCTGAATGATATTGATTTTCTCACAGAGGCTAAGGTAGAACAGTCCCCTGGGAATGAAAGTATGACCCTATCCAGATGGTGGATATATAGCACAATTATGTCAGTCCTATGGTGGGATCGTCACCCACGTCTGCAGCAACCTCACCATAACCCTGCTATATCCCCACTAAGTCCTGCTATAAAGTCTTTCAGGAAAACTCAACTCTGGTTGCAGGTTTTCCTGAAATAGTGCTATAACTTGTGGGTGGAGCCACCATTTTCATCATGACCACCATGCATGTACAAGGGCCCAAAAAGATGACAGCACATGTACAGTGGTGGTGATTGTAGACTTCTGAGTATTTTGTCTTATATTGCCAGTGTTTGGGGCCATTCTAACAATGCAAAGTGAATGCATTTCTAAATAAACATAACATTCAGCAGCAAGCAGGCAGATGTTGCATCCAGAAGTTACTTATTTCACAATGTTGGTATATTGAGGAATAAAGTATGAATATTCCAAAATAACCATGCTTTAGTCTGGAATATCCAAATGTAGTGGAATAAGTAACTGATATCTTGATGTTGCCTCATTGTGCCAGTATTCATTACTGGGGGACCTTTGGTACTTATACAATGGTAGCTGAGCTCTGATAAGTACACATTTGTTTGTATGTCATGGCTCTGATGCTGCTTCTGTTGTTGCTATTTTAAAAACACTTTTATCTATCCTGAAGGTAGTATATAAATGTAAATCTGAATAAGTAATTAAATAAATGAATTTTATCAATCTTTATCATGCCCATCCCTATTTGGCTGTTTTTTAGTTCTAAAGCCCCTGACACTTGAGCTATAACATAGTAGGGGAAATATTCTAACCTTCTGATCATTTTAATTGCTCTTTCCCATACTTTTTCAGTCTGTTCAATGCCTTGTTCAAGACTGGTGCAGTCAGGAAAAGCAGATCAATTTTCCACCATGACAGTGTTCCCTTGGTTGAAATGCATCAATTCAATGAGGCTACAGTGCCCTCCAGTGACTGCCATTTCTGTAACTGAAGTTCACATGACTTTATGTGTCCAATATCTTTGGGATCTAGTTGTTCCATGTTTCCAGACCTATCCCTGTTTAAAAGCAATTTAGTAGTTCCTCTCTGTACAAGACATTAGATAGGAGACATAACACGATCCCTGCTCAATCTGAAAACAAGAGCATTTTCCCAATTTGTTAAACAAGAACACAAAATCCCCAAGGTTGCTCAGAAAAGCCTCTTTCCTTTTCCAGTATGACACTCAACAACACCTAATGTGCAGCACGAGCACATATTTTTAGTATCGTCTGCAAGTCATCTTCCACATCACACCCTCATCAAATTCCCCACCCGTACTTTTCCTTGAGAAACTGAAGATTTTTCAAAAAGATACAAGAAAAATTCCCCCGTTATAATTAACAGTTGATTCACATTTGCTTGGAAGTATTGTGTTGGATATCATCTGTATTATTTTAATTTCTTTTGTCCAGGAGAGGAACTGTACCTATAATTTGCTATGTGCATAATCCAGCTATGGATCTGCAGAGATCACATTAAAAATTGATGCTCTGTGCACATTTTGTTGCATTCCAATATAGTATATTTAATAAGTGGTACTTATCCACATATGTAAAAGTGGTAGACCATTTTTCTCCAGTTACTCCAGCTTGTTGTTTTCATGTGAATGCTGGCTCAGACTACCCTTGGCTAGTGAGGACATTCTCAGGAAAGGGAAGGAAGCTTTTCCTTAAAAAAAAAAAAACGTGGTCCATCAGCACAGTAGGAGGGCTTTTGAGAGAGAAAATTCACTCCCTTTTTCCTTTCCCCATCCCCCTTTTTTCCTTGTAGCACTGCAAGGATATGATTTAATGCTGTTACCCATCCTGAGACCTTAGGGTATAGGGTGGGGTATGTATGTATGTATGTATGTATGTATGTATGTATGTATGTATGTATGTATGTATGTATGTATGTATGTATGTATGTATGTATGTATGTATGTATGTATGTATGTATGTATGTATGTATGTATGTATGTATGTATGTATGTATGTATGTATGTATGTATGTATGTATGTATGTATGTATGTATGTATGTATGTATGTATGTATGTATGTATGTATGTATGTATGTATGTATGTATGTATGTATGTATGTATGTATGTATGTATGTATGTATGTATGTATGTATGTATGTATGTATGTATGTATGTATGTATGTATGTATGTATGTATGTATGAATGAATGAATGAATGAATGAATGAATGAATGAATGAATGAATGAATGAATGAATGAATGAATGAATGATACTAAGTTTGGAAGCAGTCTGTAACTGGTGGACAGACCCACTCTTTATTCAGTGAAAAGAGCTTTTGTTCACGCTGTGTGCATGTTTGTGTGTCTCTGTGTCTCTTTATGTGCATGCATATGTATATGCATGGAGATGGTTTGGGCTCAGTGCTAGGAAGAAGGAACAAGTCAGAAAATTATGAATTATTAAAAAATAATAAATTAAAAATCTGATTAATTGGGGAAATCACCAGTCATCAAGTGACTAAGGGAGGGCTGGAAATGACAGGGCAGATACAGCAAAATGGGATGCGTGCACATTAAGTGTGTATGAAGGTCCTTTCTCCACTGGACCTTATTCCAGATTATAACCAAGAACAGGGACCTTCAATTTGTGCATGCTAGTGCAGACTGGACAGGGCTGCTGTAGTATGCACCAGTGTGTGGATGGCAGGCCCCTATTCTGGAATATAATCTGGTGTAAGACCCAGTGCAGAAAGGACCAAAAATCCTGCAATATGTATTTGCATCTTCTCAAAGGAAAAATACAGACAAAATGCTGGTGCACTTGGGCCCTATGTTTTCCAGGAGGCACCTCATTCTTCCATTCTTCATCTTGATCTAGCCCCTGCCCCTCTGGTTGATCTTTCATGGGCTCTTTGCTGTGAATGGATCCATCTTGCATGTTTGGTTTACTTTTTTCCCCTCTTCCTTTTCTTTCTCTTTTTTTACAGTGACCCTTGGCCCTTCAGGAACTTACAGCTCCAACAGCCCAGCCAGTCCTTTGAGCTCAGCCAGCCTCACCAGTCCACTAAGCCCCTTCTCTCTTGTATCAGGGTCTCAGAGCTCCCCTACCAAGCAAGGTAGCAATGAGGTAAGTGAATTTATCTATGTCCTGGCTAGGTGGACGATATCAAGTTTAGAGGCTTTCCAGTAGGCAAAAAGGAGAAGATGCTGTAGCAATACAACCTCTCCTTAATGACTGATTTGAGCATCCTGAAGTGCAGGAAGCCAAATCATTCCCTAAGGCTCTTAGGCAGTCTGTGGAAGAGGAACTCTCTTAAAACTTGTGTTTTTCAAAATACTCAATCAGCAGCCAGCAGGTGGCAATCAAGGCCTGTCCTAACAAGGGGTGGTAGAAGCTGCTATCTTCTCTTTTTTTTTTCCAGTCAAAAGAGTCAACCAGTAAATTAAATCATGGTATTCAAAGGCAAGATTTGGAAAATTTCCTTTAAAAATATACACAACTCTCTTGATCCTCAGGAGACACTATCAGCATTGAAGTGGTGGAATGGAGGCTGCATTCACACACAGGAAAAAAGTGTCTCGAGAGTGCTTAGAGATGCTAGTGTGTGGCCCTCAACTCATCCCATCTCTATTCCACCTTTTCTAACCTAGAATGTTCATGAAAGTTGGTAGGGGCACAGTGGCCCTTCAACAATCCCACCTGGGATTCAAACCTAAGATGTCTCCCAGAAGTGCTTTTTTAAGACTTCATTTTAGCAGCAATAAGACTCTCAGGCAAGATGTGCAAGAAGACAAATGCTTTTTTGAAAAGTCCTTTGTATTACAAAGCTGAAGTAGGAGATGGGGGTAGGGATTGAGCTAATACTCCTGCCTTGGTGTACCATTAGGCCAATACATTTGGCCTGTTAGTGCATGCAGGATGAACTCCCAGATGGATCGTCTTCACTTGAAGAAGCCATTTCTTAACAGCTCCTTCCATGTAGGAGCCCAGCAGCACGTGTGCATCTACCATTTAATAGCACCAGAGCCAGTAAGGTTCCAAGCAGACCATTCCCATATCTTCTGGGTTGGAAGGTGCGCAGGCCACGCACGTACACTGATGCAGCGCATCACCTGGTTGCCCTGGTGACCATGCCACACATGCATGCTGGTGCTGTTACCAGGATTAGAAGATGGCTGCTGTCTGGGCTGCCATCTGCCCCTCTGGTAAGCCCTGGGGAGGATTGGGGAGGGTTTGTATGCACTGAGCATTCGCAAATGCATTTGCTTAGTGCATACGTGGGTCATTTTATCTTTTGCATCCAGCCATGGGAAGCAAAGTGCAAAAAGGCTCATTGTCTGTCCTGTCCTCATGGACAGATTCTCCTAGTTTAGAAAGTTCTGTGGGCCTTTCTGACCTGGGTCTTATTGGGGTCTACTGTAATCTGCACTAGCATGCAGACAACAAGAACTGGTCTGGGATACAGTCCAGAAAATGGCCCAGTACAGAAAGATCTTGTGAGTAGTCAGCAATATACTTGGAAAGCTAAAGTATGGATTTCAGGTAGTTTGCTCTCTGGTTCAGTGAAATTATATTTACAAGTCTCTAGATACTTGATTTTTCTAAATTTCCTTTGGAATTGAAATAAAATAGACTTAACATTAGTCACTGTATGTAGCTACATACACTGTTAGTTCATTTTTTTCTTTTCTGGGGAAGGTTGATATCATTTCCAAGTAAAATAGCAATCCCTGTTCCTTTATCAATGAATTTGATGCTGGATCAGGACTAGTATCATTGTGTTAAAAAGGAAGCACTTCCTCTTTTCAGAAATTAATCTGAAGAGAGCCTTCATTCATCTCAGTTCCACATTAAAGAAATGAATAAGGTTATATTAAACCTGCCAATGCCTAGGGTCGTGATTTTTACTTATAAAGTGGTCTTCTTGCAATGGGAATAGCATCTCCAAGGTGTTCGGTTACTATCACACTGGACATGCACTTCAGGAATCCTACAACTTGAAATGTTTTCGGTTGTATGGTAGCTGTTATTTTATGGGAGTTTTGCAGCTCACACTGTTTTGTACCTCAGGTAACAGCCTCCTTGTAAATAGACTCAAAGGGTGATTCTACATGGGCCAGTATACCAGAACAGCAAGCATGCTGGTGAGGACTAAGGGAGCTTCCTATAGACTCCACCAGCATGTGGAAGGGATTCTCCTAGGACATATGATCCCATATGCCAACCAGTTCAGAATCACCTAAAGACAAACCAGATATGCTAGTGGCTATGTATCTTCTGAACCTTTAGAAATTATGGCACAAAGTGATGTACTGATTTCATCCTAGGAGGACTAGTCAAATGATTTTAAGTAAATTTCCTAGCCTGGACATTTTTTAAGCACCATTAACATCAAAGGTATCCTCCTCTCCCTCACTGTTCACCAGCCCTGGCCTCACTCATATTCCATCCCTTTACATGTGAGGGAGACACCCCATTCTGTGTTGCCTTGGGATTCCGTCACTATGGTATCATCATTGGTCCTGTCACTTCACTAGCTGTTGCACAGCAAGCAACAGAGTGCAAATATGAGGAAATGTCTGTATTCTACATAATATGCCTCCAAGCAGGTATATTTTTGTTTTGAAATGACTCATATTTTTGAAGCAGCTGCAAGTCACACTGTCACTTCACACTGAATTGTTGGTTTTGCAAACTAACCTGTGAGGCTTGGGTTACTTTATGTTGGGTTGCCAAGCTCAAATAAAGATGTGCCATGTGCCATTTGGGCAGCTGCTCTGTCCTGAGTTTAACACTTGTCTGTTTAAGTCTGTGTCTCACTAATTCTTTTTTCCTTCTCATTCTCACAGTTCCTCTGCTCTTTTTTCCTAACACTTCTTGGCTTCCTCTCTACTTCAGGAGCCTGGTCCACCTCGACCTCCCCTCCCCAAATCATATGTGCCCTTGGAATCTCCTCCGACTGTCCCTCCGCTCCCTACCGAAAGCCGCCTCTGGCCGTATCCCACCTCCCCTTCCTGGCAGCAAAGCAGCGAGGTGAAGAGGGGACAGGTATCAAAATGGAGTTTGAGTGCTGGAGGCATGCTCTATTCTCTGCCACACTCAGCAGGAATTGGGGAGGGACAAGGTGCCACTGGATTAGACAGATAAGCCCTTTATATGAAGGGCAGCTTCACATTGGTTATTTTTTCCTGCACACAGAATATTTTCAAATATCGGGAGGGGGGAGATCTGTCTGAGCCCTAAGACTTCTGGGATGGTTTGCTTTTTGGGAAGGTAGAGAGCAATGACTACGTGTGGCTGATTGGTTTATGCTTATGAAGGAAGCCAGATGTCAAGAATACAGTTTAGATTTCAGAGCAGAAGCTCTAGGCTGGAAGAGCATTTTACCTCCCCCCACTCCAATTTGCTGAAAATAAGGAACTGCTGCCCGATATGTGCAATATTCTTATATCTGTTTGCTAGTTCCACAGATTTCAATAGACACAAAGGCCTTCAAAACTCATTTGACCAACCAATGAGAGAATGCATGGGATCTTTCTCTCCAATTGATTTCACATCTTTCTAAAACAATTATATATTTCCAGAACTCACATGCATCTTTGACTACATTCAAATGCGACTGAGATTTATACAGCTGATACAGCTGTTCTGGGCTGTCATGGGCCAGGGAGAGTAGAATACCAAAAACTGATATATATTTTCCCCAACCAATAATACTCTGGGAATAACTCTATTCATAACATTTGATTCATAACTTTTCATAACATCTATAAGATTTCAGTGGCCTGCTGTAATGAATTTGATCCACATCAAATTCCATAAAGGTAGTTGCTGGGGCTCTTGAAAGCTGCTGAGCTGGTTTTTCATGTCATGCCAGGAGGATGTCATGCCGATGAGACCTCGTAAGAACTGATCTGGGAGCTGCAACCATTATAGGTCAACTGCAAAATGGCTGGGAGATGAAAATCTTTGCCTACTGCTAGGTAGGAGAAGCAAAGCTTAGGGAATTCAGAGAAAGTGCAGTAGAATATCATATGTATGAGAGCATGAGATTGAAAGGAGCTTACCAGACAGTAAGCAAAAATATCAGATCTTTCACAAATTTCCCTGAAATATGGGCTGCCAAATACATAAAAGGCTGCTTTCATAATGTGCTGGAATTGAATTCCAGGAGCTGCTGCAACCAAGTCCTATCCAGCTGTGCCTGTAGACCTTGACAATAAGGTCTACTAACCAACTAGCAGGCTGTATTCAGAAGGCCTATAGCCCTCTCTTTTGGTATACTTGAGGGACATTTCAGTGGCACAACAGGAAGCACCACCAGAAGTCATTGCTTCACTGAAATTGGTTCTCCCAGAAACTATGAAAGCCAGGAACATTTTGTTCCTGCCCTTCAGAGGCTAGGAACCAGTACTGGAGCCTATGACAAGAGGGGCTGTCTGAGACCAGATCGTCATATCTTGTCCCACCAACAACCCATCCTAGTATGGGTCAGAGTTTACCCCCAGCGAGGGCATCCTAGACACAGAAGGTAAGTGGAGAAACAGCCCAAGTGCCAAAGCATGCACAATGTCAATAATAAATATGCACAAAGCTCAGCAGTTAGTTAAACCAAATGCATCCAAGCCAGCCAGCCGCCTGTAGTGATTACTGGGCCCCTAACAAAAAGCTGTGCGGATGAAATCAGCCTTGATCAGTAGTAGCTACGCAAGTGACAAACTGATTGAAAGGCTGGGCAATGCAAAGAGCTAATGTAATGGTTGCAGCTGTTCTGGCTCATCCTGCCAGCCCATTCTGTGCTCTCTCCTTCTGGTTTAAAGTTTTCTTATCTTTTTCCTTTCCTGCATTCATCTCCTGTGAGAGTCTTCTGTGTTAGCAGCAGAGATTGCCCAAAGAGATACTTTTAAAAGGAGACAGAAGCAGAGGGCATGTGCAGGTTTTGTGGCCACCTTTCCTAGAGGAGTAAACTTTTTTCTTTTATTATTTTTATTAAGTTTTTGAAATGATTACAAGAACAATAAACAACCAAGAACAATAACATTAACAGAAGGTCAAAAAGACATCCCAATGTCTGAATTAACATTGATATTAATTACATCTAACTATAGTACTAAACCATAAATATCAAATTGTGGTTTGATAAGCTCCAAACGCGGAAACAAAGATAATAACTTATTTTTGATAACATAGAGAGAACATGAAGGAAACATGGAGAACAAAATTACCCTTAGCTTTCAAAATAAAGGGAGGCCATTTCTTGATGAAGTGGACCTGTTGTTCCCTTGCCTGCATTTTAAGTTCATTAAGGAGCAAGAACCAAGTACGGGCTATCAATTTCTCCAAAGAAAGCTGTTCAGGGGTCTTCTAGTGAAGGCCTTGGCAGTTGTAATCATGGTTTTGATTACACTCTTGTGCCAGGACACCATGGTTATTCCACACTCACAACGGTTTCACCACTCCTGGGGTACTGATCGAGTAAAGCCAAAAAAAGTGGATTTTTATGGTTTATTTTAAAAGAGAAAAAAAAACAGGAACAGAGCAAAAGTACATAAAACAAAGTTTCTGGCAAAAAGGATTCTTCATGCAGCACACATGAGGTGCAAGCCTTAGTTGCAAAAGCAAAAAGTTCAGCATCAACTTGCCTTTCAGTAGTATAGCCAAAACATAATTCATGAACACAGGAAACAAAGCATAGGCAGAGTGCAAGTCAGTTCAGTCTGTCTGCAACATCTTGAAAAACTATACGCATAGACTAATGTCAAAGACTAGATAGATTCCATAGCTAAAAGACCATTACTTTATCCCTAATTCTAGCTAACCACATGTACACTACGGACCAATATATACGCACAGGTTGGGGTCAATATGCAGATTGTTTATGAAAAAAACTCCCATCCCTTAATCATGTCCACTGGCTCCAATTTGCCCCTTATCTCATTGTCCTTGGAGCCTCCAGCCAGGTGTTACTATCTGTAGGAAAAATTTACAGCTAAGGCTGAAGTTTACAGCTTTCACAGCCAGGGACATTTCTCCTTGAGAAAACAGTTCTCACATACCAATTTCACCCATCTTAAATCAAAATGGAAGGGGTCTGGTTCTTCTTATATTAATTGACACAGAGGAATTGTGCCACAACTCTTATTATATTTAAATAAGAAAAGGAAGACCAATGCTGGAGAGAAGGAGCCTCTCTCCTTACATTCATTCCAGCATAAGGGAAATAAGTTTTTGTTATATCTTTGTAGAAATAGGGGGTTACAATACCACCTATATAGTATTTTAGAGGAAGGTTCCTGTTTCAATTGGGATTTAAAGGATGAAAACATCCTGCTGGGTACTTTCACCCAATCAGCAGGGGTAAGTTCTTGATACACACCTTCAACAGGCTGATGTTTATTTTCTCTCAAGAATACAATGGGTCCTCCAAGGTTTGTTTTTCAGTGAAGTTTTTAGCCCCAGGTGTTAAAGGGAAGTCATGGTAGCAACTTATATAATTGACTGATAAGTAAGTGTCTTTAGTCCAGGATGTCAATCATATTAGCAATGGAAATCAGAAGAGGAGATAAGTACCTTCATGTAACATGGATGGAATTTGCACTTTTATACAATAGACCCCAGAAAGTTGAGCCACTGTTGTCCTAGAGCACAGTTTCAATTTAGGACTTGTAGAAGAATATTCTATTAATCCTTGCCCAAATGGGCTCTAAGCCACCAGACCTTCCATATATATCCAGTTCTGTAGGTACCTGACAAGCATGAATCTTCCCTCCATTTTTTTTTAATAGCTGATTGGTTATTGATCAATTGACACTCCTCAGAGTTATTTTCAAATTTAAAAAAGTTAGCAATACCTGCACAAGTGCTTCTGTTTACTGGTTCTTTTCCTTGTTCTTTGTGGGAATTTCTGTGCATTTGTGGCATGTGCGTTTGTCTTTTGTCTGCATCTCGTGTGGTTCAGTGGCAGTTGTATAGAAGCAGGACCTTTCTGCAGCTATTCTTGCATCTCCTTACAGGAAATATATTTGTCCCCACAGTCCAAATCTAACTTTGAGCAGAGCAAGAAGGACCACAACCGGACTCCAGTTTCAAATTCTACTGTGGAAGCTGGTCTCCTGCAGACAAGACAGGACCAAGACACTGATAAACAAATTGCTCTCAACAAAGGTACTTGCAAACAATATGCATGATAGATTCACAATGTAGTCTCACGTTGCAAATTTTCCATAGAAAAATATTGTTCACAAGGCATGCCGTTTGAAAAAGTGACTTAAAAACCATGGATTTGTTGTATAAACCTTACCTGAAGTCATGTGGACATGGTTCACAATTTGCCCAAATGTCATGCAGATTGTTGTTGTGATGTAAATATTTTAATTGTATACAGTGAGGATGCTCATCTTCATATTGTTCAGTCATTCTTCTTCAGTGATGGACTACTTGGTTAAGTATAGCCAGATGATCCAATTTAGATTACCTGCATTGGTGGCCACTGCTCCTCTTCATATTGCCAAACTGACACTGTGCAAACCGCACAGCTTGCATTGCATAGGTTGTTGTCCACTACGCACCATTTGCACAAATGGGGGCAAGGAGAAGCACATGAGGTGAGCTGTACGCACCTTACCCCATCTCCCCAACTCAGACTGCTATCATGGTAGGATGACTGTAAACAGGACAGACCAATACCTATAAGTTATTAAAACATGTGCACCAATCCACACTGGTCAGTATATGCGACCAGCTTCCCTCCCAAACCCTATGTTTTCAGTGTCTCCTCTCCCACCCAGGAAACAGAGAGCTTCACAGGCCAAGGATTGGAAAGGCGGTATATAAATTAAAATGGAAATGGAAAGGTCTGAGTAGCAAAGCCGGAGTATTTCTCAGAATCCTGGGCTTGTCTACCTGCAAGTTCTTAAAATATGTATGGTTTTCTACTGAATAAAAGTTTTATGATGTTATAGTATCCTAAAAATAAACAGATGATTAGAAGTTGAAAGATTTGCACAATGTGGAACTTGCTAGAATGCAAAAAGCCCTATATGAAATGTACTTATGAAACATAGAAATATTAACTATCCACAAGCCTTGATCCTGATATGCCTATATAAATAATCATATTCCACAAGTCACTCAGAAACTAAACTGTTGAAAGGAAAAGGATTTTGCCCCAAAAGGACTTTTGCCTGGATATCTTATCATGGTCTTCCTGTTGGGTCTAGTTGACTACCATGGGAAGCAGAACACTGTAACAGCTGAGTTTTCTTGATCTGATCTGTGCTGCTTATTTACATTATAATAGGTTTTGCTCTATGCTTGAATTTCAGTGATCCAATGAGTTTTTCTTTTTTTACTTCTGTCTTTTTTTGAAAAAAAAAATGATATGGTTGGATACCTTGAGGATCATTGGCTTAAAATGAAAGATAAATATGTAAATATTGTGAATGTTTATTAATAACATTTTCATTGAATTTTATTGAGATTGAGTTGTCAAATCTGCTATCTCAGCCTACGTATGCCTGGAAACAATGTACTTTTATACAAACTCAGTGTTTCTTTTGCATTGAATAAATGTCTTGCCTTTCATCTTTGCCATGCCTTCTCCCAGTTGGTATTGTGCCCCCAAGAACCAAGTCACCAATGGATGATGACACTACATCCTCATCAGGCGTTGTGAGGAGGAGCACCAGCAACTTAGCCAATGGGCTGAATGCCCGGGTAAGGCCATTTCTTAAATATTTTCAATAAAGAATGAACATGGAGACAATGCCTAAAGTCTGCAGTGTACAGCTAACAGCTTTATTTTCTTCATAGAGTTTCATGAAGCTATTATGAAGACTGAGAACATGCTATTCATGGGAGATCATTTTAGAGCCAATCTCCTATTTCTTTCCCCTGAAGTAATTATCTTAATACTAATCCCCCAAACTACCTGAATTTTGGAGAAACTGCCCTCTACTACACTATGGGGCATGGTAGTGTGAATGAAAGCCTCTCCACCCTCTTCCCAAACCAGGTCCTGGTCTGCTGTTGGCCCTTTCTGCACTTACCTGCTTTTAATCCAGCTCAGTGGATTTGGAATAGTCCAGTCCAGTGGTCCAGATTGTGGGGAGGTATGAATGGGATCAGCATTGTCTGCACTGACAGCAGTGATTCTGATTGACCCTTGCCACAGCAACAAAGCTTGTTCAAGCTTTATAGCCACACCCCCATGTGTCCAATAGGTAGGAATGAAAGTTGTTAACCTCAGGGCCTGGGTTGTTTCCTTTTTTAAGTACACTTAGGCATGCCACTTAAACCGCTCCCCCCCCTAAGTAATCCTGGGATTTGGGGGCAGGCCTTCTGCATGCCTCCTGTGTTCCAGTTCAAGACCCTGGTCCTCTGATAGTACTGTTTAAATGGTACTGCCAGAGATCTTGATAAGGATCCAGATCTTGTTCTGTCTCATGCAGAGTCACACCAGGGACCTCATTGATCCCCATTAACATGCTGATGGGAGACCCAAAATGCGTACTACAACCCTTAAGGGCCTTGGTTGCCATCATAAGTGAAGCTTTCAATTGCTGCTCTGCTGTCCCTAATCTGCTATGCAAATCTTGTGGCTGAATATAACCATGAAGGGTCTGTGCTTTTCCCTCTCAGGACAGGCCAAAGAGTGCAGTGTTTTCAAATGAAATGAAGGCAAAAATGAGTGTAGAAGAGCAGATTGACCGTATGAAGCGACACCAAAGTGGTTCTATGAAGGAGAAGAGGCGGAGCTTGCAGCTTCCAGCCAATCAGCAGCAGGGAGACAGCCCTCTTTCTAAAGGTCCTCCCTCGTACAAAGTGGTAATGTATCCTTACGTCAGTCTACCTTTGCTAAAACATTTTCAGTATCTCCTAAGCAGATGTCTGGAGTCGGTTTGGTCCTCAGCTCCCATCAGTCCCATTTATCACAGCCAATAGCCTGGGTGGTGGAAGCTGAAGCCTGAAACAACAAGAGGCCATCTGGCTAAGCAAAAATGGATTCATAATCTTTTCAGAGTGGGAGTTTACAAATCCTGAGCATGCAGTGTATGCCAAAATGGAGAAAAGGGGTCTTGTCCTTTACATAGGAAGGAAAACTTTTACTGAGTCAACAGCCATAGAGTCATCATGGAACAGTGTTGAGGACTATATTTCACTACTGAGCAATTAGGAGTGCTTTGTTAAAATATTTTTAATCAAGGTTAGATTTTTATCCAGAATTAGACTATGTATACTATAGAAAGTGAATTGCTTTATTAGTACACTTTATATTTCACTAGAAAACTGGCATAGCTACATCCTCTGCAGTGGAAAAGGATCCTTATGTTCAGTCAGCAGGGTAAAATATACAGTGGTGTGTGTATGCACAACTAGCGGATATATACAGAAGAGATAAAGAGAGATTAAACTTTGAATGGGAAAAACAGGGTTGGGAAGCAAAATTAAATAAGGCTGAAAGAGGAACGATTGGTATTATGTATAAATGCTTACTCCAGATTGAAATGGAACATGAACAGGTTAAAGAATGTATGACTACATGGGCAAGGAACTTTGGATATAACATTCATATGGATCAATGGGAGAAATCGTGGATAAAAGATATAAAATTTACAACTTGCATGCTATTAAAAGAAAATATATATAAGATGATGTACAGATGGTATTTAACACCTCATAAATTAGGGAAAGTATATCAAAATATGTCAACTAAATGTTGAAAATGTAAAAAAGTTGAGGGAACTTTTTATCATATGTGGTGGACTTGTGAAAAAGCCAAAAAATACTGGGTACAAATATATAATCTGATGTGACAAATCTTAAAGAGAAATATTGCATTTAAGCCAGAATTGTTTTTGTTGGGAATTGTAGATGACTGTTTAGATAATATAAATCCTTTGATTTTATATATGATGATAGCAGCTAGATTAGTATATGCACAGAAATGGAAGGAGGAAGTACATCAACAATATAGGCTTGTTGGCTCCAATACATAGGATGGAAACTGGTGGTTCTCTGAATGTTGCTAAGTTACATCTGCAAGCATTGCTTAAAATTAGTTGTGCTAGTAGAGGTGGATAGGATTTGGAATCCAAAACCAACAGGCAGATGTTTGTTTTATTATCCCTATCATAGACTGAGAGTGGAGGCTGTGTGCCAGACATAACCTAGAAGTACTACTGGCAAGAGTTTATATCATTGGCTGTCATGCTATGTTCTAGGTGCGCAGACATCGCAGCATCCATGAAGTGGATATATCTGATCTAGAGGCAGCATTACGCTCTGAAGATTCTGGGAAGATGTATGAGACGCCTCGAGAAGAGATTGCTCGCCTGCGCAAAATGGAACTGGAGCCAGAGCATTATGATGTGGACATTAGCAAAGAGGTAGGAACTGATAGTATTTTAAATAATAGTCCCCCTTTGCCTCTTTGCCCTCCTATCACACATATGTTTGGAAAAATTTTGCAGAGGATTCTGATAGCATCCAGTACAGACATCTGTCTGAAGGTAAGCAGGTTTGGATTTCATTAGTGTCTGGCTCCATAGTGAAGGTATCAAATAAAACAAGCCTAATTAATTAATTAGACTTGTTCAATTAATTAATGTTGCCCTTTGACTTGCTATTTGTTATAGAGGATGGGCCCAGCTTAAATGGATAGCTATATAACTGAGGAAAATGTACAAAGGTCTACCTTGTAAATGCTGTTTTCATGACAAGACCCCAAAACAGAGGGCAAAAATTGTTATCAAAATCAGTCTTTGTCAATCTTGTGGCCCTGCTGGATCTGGCCACAGCCTATCTAATCCAGCGTCCTGTCCCACACAGTGGCCCACCGATTACTTATGGGCATCTCAAGCAAAAGACAAAAAGCTTCACCTGCTCTGAAATTCCAGCAAATCGTCCCCACATTTTGATGGCACCCTTTTTTACAATGGCTGCATCTTCACGGCAACGTTATTTCGAATTCAAAATGTTTTGAGTCCTCCCAGTCCAGATGGCAGTTAGGCTTAACACGCTTTTTCCATGTTAAACCACGCCAAACCGTTTTGAATCTCAAACCTGATTGCAACAGGTCTCACTCCTAATCGTGCATTCGATACGTGTTTCATTTTTTACTGTGTGGACAGTACCATGTTAAGGGA
>MTQE01001134.1:69249142-69281853 GCA_014337955.1 Aspidoscelis marmoratus | reverse complement strand
TTATTTCGGTTTCGGGGAAACGATATAAGGCATCCCGTGAAGACGCGCCCAATATCTGCCCTGCATTACAAGCTTGTTCACTTAAAATTTGCCTGTGTTTATTCTTCAGCTTTCCACTCCTGACAAAGTCCTTATCCCGGAGAGATACATTGAGCTAGAGCCTGATACTCCACTGAGTCCTGAGGAGATGAAAGAGAAACAAAAGAAAGTGGAAAGGATAAAGACATTGATTGCCAAATCCAGGTGAAGTACATGAATTGTTGCTTTCTCGTCTGGAATTTCTTTGAAAATCAGAGAGGGAAAGAATAGCAGCATATTTATTGATCCCTTCTTCCCTCATATCTTATAAATTATCCAACATGGCTTCAAAATTATTTCTTTCTCATAGACACTAAAAAGGCTAAATCTTAACAGTTTTTAGATATCAACATGGCATGTAGTTTAAATTGTTATTGTTTTAAATCTCTTTAATGCCTCTGATGACAGAACACTCATTGGAAATGTATGAGAAATGTTTTATTTGTTTAAGAAAATGAAATTAGAGTAATTTGCTCTCTTTTATCTCTATTGTTTCCTTCCTTTTTCTTTTTTGCCCTTAATATGGAAAAGCCATCCATCATTCACTTATTATAGCACATAAGTATCTCTATGGTTGTCTGCATGGGAACAGAGTAGATTTGGATCAGAACTGTGCTAAGGGCTCATTAATCTGGATTAATGGCAGAGCACATAAATGTGGTCTATATCTGTGCTAGCAATCAAGGAAGGAGCATCCACACATAGAACGGGTATACAAAGAACATAGCCATGGTGTTAAGTGGCATGTGCAGTTACAAGGTGACAGACAAGGCACCTTCACAGTGTCTCTACAACAGTGGCTGCATTGATGGCAACTGTGTTTTGCAGTGCCTGTGAAAGACACCTTACATCCATAGTGAAGCTGTGCCTTGGAAGGCACCTCATCCACCGCTACCCGGATGTTGAAGATGCTGTGGGCCTATTGTATCGCAGTTCATACAGAGGTAGTTCACATCTACTGATGCAGAACAGGGCTTAGGCGTCTGCATTGTCTTGCTTTTTAGTACACATTTGCTGTTCTAAAGCTCACTCATTGCAGATGCTTCTGCATGAGGTTGACCCAAATCTAGATAATAGGATCTAGCAAATACAGATTAACTGAGGTAGGTGCAGAAAGGGCCCAAGTGACTACTTAGTGTACCCAATTGCAACAGGAGTAGCAATTTGGACTCCCAGGCCTTGCACCAGTCATAATCTGGACTTTTAGCTAATATAGTTTGTTCCTTTGCTTCCTGAGTGTGTGATAGCGCTGGAATCCAGCAAAAATGCAGAGAAGTGATGTCTTTATTCAGAATAACCCAGGGAATACATCTGAATAACTGCCAAAGTAAGCAAAGGCAAGCACAAGAGCATTTCTTGTACTTCCCCTGTCTCTCCTAAGAGAAGGTACAGTCATGCTTATCTTCCAGCAGTTTCTCCAACTACTAGAAAAATCTCTTACCGTTCACCTGGGAAAGTAGCCTTGAAGCTTTTCTGAGAATCTCAGTCATTCTTCTCCCCTCTCAACCAGCCTCTAACTAGCAACAAACAGTAGCAAAGCTACATGAATAGAATACATGAATACATATGGGTAAAAAAGATATATATGAATATGTATGAATGCAGATGTGCCATGAATAATGATAAACAAAAGCCCCATGGCAGTGACTCATGGAGCTGATGATGAGCACCAACTATCCCCTCTTTTGCAGTCCATTGACCTGTAACTCATCAGTGTTCTGGCTAACTTGTGGGTGGTGTGCTCTGGGACAGTCAGCTACAGGTGATTACCCAAAGTTGTCTTGTCTTGCAGTATGCAGAATGTGGTCCCCCTCAGTGAGGGAGAGGTGGATGTACCCCAGGATCCGGAAACCCAGCTCCAAGAGCAAGAGAAGCGAATAGAGATCTCCTGTGCCTTGGCAGCAGAAGCTTCTCGACGGGGCCGCATGCTCTCTGGTAAGACGTAGGACACAAAACTTTACTCCCATGTATACATTGTGCCAGTCATCATTGGTCCTGCCTTTACCTATGAGGCATATAGTTCATATTAAAATGAATGAATTAGTAGTTCCCCTGTCCAGGTAAGAAAGGGGCTTTAGAAATAAAATGGATTTGACAGCTGGAGTGCTAGCTGGTGCAAATTTGTTAACAGTGATTTACAGAGACTACAGAATAGTCTTACGGCACTAGCCAAAGTGTTACACTGCCTTAGATCTATGCTGATGCACTAAAAAGAACAAGTTTGCATTACTGATGCCATCTATTGCCACACCAGACGACTTAGGTTGCATTTAGCTCTCAAATTGAATTTTGTGGTTACAGGCATTATACTGAACTTTGCATCAACTTCTTTAATTAATTAATGAGCTATAAGGAGCTGTGCAGGACTCTCAGAAACCCGCTTGTAATTCTAGAGGTTTTATAAAGATGATATTATTTCAGGTGAACAGGCTGCCATAGGTAGACAGGAGGGTGAAATGTTTTTGGACAAACATGTCTTCGGGCACTAAGGTTAGGTTTAAGCCCCTGACTTAAGTTTATCCTAATTATCTCAGTAAGGGCTTGTCCCTATGCCCCCTTTATAACCCGCTCTTGCCCCCTAATTCAGGGTGAGTACAATTTTAATGGGGGGGGGATTCCAAATTAGAGGATTTTATTCCGCTGTAAACCTGATTTAGGGCTCTGCATACGGATGCTTGTGAGGTGAAATAGCTTTCGCCTTGCAATCGCCTTGCCATGCGGACGAGCCCTCAATGTGCCCTAAGACGGATTGATCTGTTGTGGCATGACTTGAGGACCATCTACACATTGTTATAGCCTGCATTTCACTCACCCTATCACCCTTTTGCTCCACAATTGAAAAGAAATTTGTGGACTTCAGAGGCAGGAAGAAAAAGAGTGAGACTGCTGCTCTTCCTCCAGAATATTAACATTTCATCCTGGTTTAGATGCCCCATTTGCCTCCATAGCAAGAGGACAATAAATATTAGGTTTGGGGAAATAAGATTCAGAGAACAGCTCTTGCTTTCTACTTGTGCTTCTCAGGGGCATCTGGTTGGTCACTGTAAAAACAAACTATGAGACTCGGTGAAATTTTGGTACAATCCAGCCAGTCTACTATTTATGATCTTACGTTCTCCAGGATTCACATGCACAATACATTTACATCCATTTCCCTCTTTCAGTTGCTCTGCAAATATCCCTTGGGAAAACATTTGCTATATCAAAAATATTGTTGTCACTTGTACACCATAGCGGTTTTCCAGAAACGCTATAATTATTTTTTTTATTCATATTAAGTATGCTCAGCAGGGCTTTGTCCTACAGTGCCACATTGAAGCAGTAGCATGAGTTTGAAAAAAATGTCCATATTATAGTGAGGAGGATCACATTTTGTCCACCGTGTAAAAGCAAAACTGCACTTTAGCAAACCATATTATGGATGTGATGATTGTACAACCAGGTATATGACACTTCACTCTAGCACCTATCAAGGAGAATGGCACAATTTGTGTCAGGTGGCAACCAGTGGTGGCCCTCAAACTGGAAATGTTTGAAGCAACACTTGATACCTCAAACCACATTTCAATCCACAGTGGACAAAGCTATGGCTTGGGAATATCAAAGAAATACTCCCAAGCAGAGCCTTTCTCATCCAATTGTCCCACCCTGGTCAGTGGACTACTGAAAATTACTGAGGAACATGTTGTCATGTATTTTTTATTATGGTTCTGGTGGGATATGATGAATTTCCCATTGTTTGTTGCCTTTCTGAGTTGCTGCTTTTCAGGCCCTGTCACCAAGCAATTTAAAACCCTCTAAAAATCTTCTTCTGCCTCTGAGCACCCCCATGCCCAGCTTTTTAACGAGCTTCCAGAGCTACAAAAGGAGGAAAATTCTTCTTTAAAGTGCACTTTAAAGAAGAGCTCCAGCACTCTTTTTGGAAGTTGTGGGTTTACCATGGGGCAAAAGGGGCAGGGATTGCTGCCTGCACACACAGCCATAAAGCATTCACATATCTCCCAGAAGTGCAGCAGCTTCCCTTCCTTTCCCTTTCTAAAGCTCAGAACTTTCAAAGAGCCAGAATAGTGCAGAATTGCAACATTGTTGCAATTCTCATCAGGTGTGAAGTGGTAGATTGCTACAGTCACTGCTACTCTACCGGGTGGATTTGGACAGTGATCTGTGAAAGTGTTGAGAGTGAATGAGCAAATGATCGTGTGGCCAATGGCTGCAGCCGCTGCCTTTGCCAGCACGGGAAGCCATTTTGGGGGGCGGATCTGGGAGATGAACAGAGAACCGATGGCTATTTTTCCTTTGAACTTGTCGGTGGTTCTTCCTGGTTGTGGCCACGCAGAGCGCAGTCCCTCCCCGTTCCTGCTGGCACCCTATCAACAAGAGAGGGGGCAGGGAGAAAAAGATGCAGGCAAGCAAAGCACGCTTCCGTGGGGACAGAAGGTTCATTTTAAACATGCATTTTGCTGAGCCTCATGCGGACACTTATTCTGGAATTGCATGGCACTTTTAAAGTCCGCTTGAAGAGAGTGACGGTAGAAGGAAACTAGAGAGGCAAATAAGTTATTTGGGGATGCAGCCTCAATTCTGCTAAAGAGTTACAATATTATAAGTCTCTACCTCATGGCATTGCTATGTGGGAGACCAGAAGAGATTCTTATTATTATTCAAACTGCATCTTGTCATAGAATCTATGATGAATAACTGTTCCTATTAAAATTACTCTAAAGATGACACTTTCCCATGAATATTAATACTTCAACACTATTTCTTGAAGAGACACTGAGAAAAAAAAAATCATGTAGCTTTCCTTTACTAGCATGGCAAGATACGATCTGCAGCTCTGTGCTTATTTCTTGCCTTACTCCATGATTTTTTTTCACTATGCACCAGTGGGACTCACAGGGGGTGCCATTTTGTACTGCTTTATGGTTTCTGATCACCTTTCCTTTTTTCTTTCTTTCTTTCTTTTAACACTTGTATGCTCTATGAAAATTGTTTCCTTGCTTTGCTTCCTTTCTCCCCCTTTCCGGCTGAAGCATTGTATATTCTTCAGGCCCTGTCTCCATTTCTTGTTTCCAGCTCAATGTGCCACCCCGAGTCCTCCCACTTCCCCAGCCTCCCCGACTCCACCGACCAAGTCCCTCTCGTCTGACTCATCCCAGGGCGGCGACAGCCATTTTATGCGTGTCTGAGCCATGAAGTAAGCGCATTTTCTATTATACTTCATCTCATTCTCTGTGTCTCTCAGTCTCTTGGAGAAAAGAAGTGGTTGACTTCTTTTTCAAGAGTTCCCTCTCTTCTCTAACCCATTCATCCCTCAGTCTCCACCAAGCTAACACTTTCTCCTTTGCCGCACAAACCAAGGTTCCTGCCACAGAGTAAGTACAAGATGCTTCTATAATGAATCAAACTGCCATAATGAATCAAGCTGGAGTCCATGGAGCAAAGTGGCTTATTTCCTATCAGCAATGAGTCACCAATTTTTACCTGGAGAAGTAGAAGCGACATAGAATGGCTTTGACGTCGCATTCACAGGGGGTAACGCTACACCAGAGTAGTATACAGACATCCTTGGGAGGATGAATCAGCTTATCCATTCTGCTTCTATCCATTCTACCTCCAAAGGCTTCTAAGCAACCATTCCCATCATTTACTGACATTGGCCATGCTAGATAAGGATGATGAGAGTTGTAGTTTTAGCAACATATAGGCGGCCAAACATCAGCTAACCCTATGAGGCCCTGTTCGCACTTACCTTCTAGTGAGTGGCTGTCTGCATACCGGGCATGTGCTTCTGCATATCACTGTTGCTACTGTCCCAGAGTATACCAACTTCTCCCTGGGGTTAACAATCTGTGGGCTGCTAAAATGCTGTCCCTAGCTTGATTGGCAAAGGCTTGGTAGCTCCTGGGCGGCAGCATCTCTACCCTCTTCCAGGTGTAGCATTACGAATGAGCATGGGGGTGTTATTGTGGCTGGGCAACTGCTCATTGCATCCCAATCACCAAGGCAACACTCCAGGCACATGCCAGATATTGCCGCAGCCACTGCCATGCCTAGCCTAGCCTAGCTATCCACACTGCAAGATTTTACTAGCACATATGGTTAGCCACCAATGCACCTCAACTTTATCCAGCTAGTTTGGTATTGTAATACCATATTAAGCTGTTAAGTGTAAAAGTTGTTTCCAGTCACATAGTGAAATGGAGTATGCCTTTTTACCCTGCTTTTCTAAGGCTGCCTCCAGACAAGCAGGGTGCAAGGAGCTAACCTTCATGTCTAAACTGCAACAGTCAATAAACCCAAAACCAAAAGTAAGGCCACATGCCAAAAAAAAAGTTTCAGAACAATACAAATTCAAGATAAGTGTAATATATAACCCAAATAAAAAGCAGCATTTTAATTTTACTCTATTAAGCACACTGGTATGTTCAAAGGCTTGAAAGAAAGTATTAACTGTACTGATTTTCAAGCATTATGCTTTCTGCTGTTGTCCCTACTGGGAATCATTCATGGGCCTTTTCACATTTATCTGGTAGACATATATAAGGAGACTGCTATAATGCTTCATCTGCACTTACAGTATGACCCACTACATTGTTCCTGTAGTGCTCCTAGCCTTCCCAGATCCTGCCTGCTGTGGATAAGTTAAAAGTTATCCACGTGTGTTCCTGTAGCAGCAGGAATGGTCCACTTCTGTTGTTGGGAAGCCAGATGGGAGATCTACCCCAAGGGTCAAATGGCTAGGCCGTGACCCTGTGATAGTAGGCCTGAACCCTAGGTCTGGATCTGTGATGGTAGGTCTGAATCTTGCATAGCAGACACAATATAGGAGCAACATACACATAACCCAGTCACAGAAAGGGATGGGTGTAACTTTTGATGGAATGACAGATTGCAAGAAACATACCAGGAGATGGTCCTTCTGCATTGCTTGCATTGCTTACATTGCAGGATAAGAACAGAGGCGTTCCAAACCCTTCAGAATATGGCTTTTTCTGCACTTACCTCTCCTGGAGTGGTTTAACTACTCAACTTCAACCTGTTTCAGTCTAAGCTCAGCAGGTGCCCTCCACATTGCAATGGCTAAATTGCCATTGTCTCATACCAACACTGGCAGCAATATGGACACACCTTCCTGGTCCACTTCGGGTGAAGTTGTACCTCTTCCACAAGCACCATCCACCCTTCTCTGTGATTGGCCCATGTACCTGTTGTTCCAATATTACATCCAGTGCATGAGGGCAGGGCTGAACTGGACAGGGTTTCCAAGATGATCTTTGAAGCTTGTATAAGTAACAATGGAAAATCCACAGCCCCTCCTCCAAAGCTTATGCGTGGTTCAGAGCTTATTTTTGAAGCTTCTGCAAAAGCTTATCTTTCAAGCATATGCAAGCATTGAAATGGGGCTGCAGCTTTTTTTGTTCTAGACCAGGTGTGGAAGTACCAACACCTGGAACAGAACAGGCAGTATTTGTATACTTGCAGACCTTTTCAGACAGGTTCACCACTGAAATGGGATAGGAAATCCTTTGGACACTTCTGGACCAGAATGGTGCTAGTTACATGTAGAAGAGGTGTGCTGGCATACCGGGCAAGCATGAAAACACCTTCTGTCAAAGTGCATCTGGCTGAACTATGTGATTTGTATGAGACAATAACCAACCACAACTTGCAAAGTGTTTTTTTTTTAAGCTTCTGGCATTTGCATTCTGCATACAGAACCTTTGGATATGAGGTTTTACTTGGGACAAATGAACTGCTAACACTTGAAGATCTACAACTGAAAGACATAATGGTTTATTTTGATTGATTTGCTTTTATTATGATTATCCCTTTGCACAGACCTGTGCTGCTTAATAGAGTTTGTGTGCAGAAGGGAGAGTTCCTAGTACACCTGATGGTCCCATATACCAGCCTCTGCAGCTTTACACTTAGACTTCAGCCAGCCCTGTGATGTCTTACACAATTGTGCTGCTCAGCTCTGAGCCCAGGGTTAGCCTTTGCCTTGCTTTGGGTGATTCAGCATAACTTTTTACTGGCAAAGTCCTTTAAGGCTTTGGCAGAAGTCCATAGGTATTCTTTAAGTGCTAAGAAAACCACCTCCTGTGGCATTTCCTTAGGGCAGCAGAAATGTGTCAAATTTACAGCTTCTGTGAGTTCTGCGAGTCCACAGGGATTTCAGCTCCACTGATTTTCCTTTCTCCTCTTATCCTTCCAGCACAAGCCCTGGCTGCTGTGAATGCTGTGAAGTTCCATGGAGCCACATTTTAACACTTGCATCTGCATCCCAGTGCAGCTACTTAACAATGCACGTTGGTCATTGTTTTGGTCTTCTCAAGATATCCCCTTCTTCGGTTGAGCTGTGAAAACATTCAAGAAGGAAAAAGCTGCCAAGGAGTTGATTAGGGATGTCTCCTGTGCTCCTGGCTTCTGTTTCTTACTACTGTCGTGGCCAAGACCAAGTCCCTTGAAAAACACTGGCAGGTGCAGCTAACAGGAATGACTTCATTCTATGGAACAAAACATCTGGATCAGTGTGGTAGAACTTGCGAGGCGAGGACTACCCACAGAAGATCAGCTGTTGCCTGGATTTGTTCAGCACAAAGGTAGCACTGAACTGAAAAAGAGAAACAGAGAACGGCAGGCGAAGGGGTGGCTTCCTAAACCAACAATTACATTTCCTGGGGGTCTATTTTTATCATCATTTTAAGGGGAAGAGCAGTTCATGTGTAAAGAATGACTTGATTCTGCACCCAAGAAGTTCATAACCTTCCAGGGAAGTGAGCATTAGGTTTTTCTTCCTCTCTCACAGACACCTTTGGCATCTTCTGCCAACCAGAATGGCTGTAGAATCCTTTAACTTCTGGAGCTAAGCAACCTGTGCATGATCACACTTGTCTGCTTATGTTCACAACCGTTCACAGAGAAAGGGAGAAGAAGGAAGCACGAATGGACATGCAGAAGTGGGTGTGGGTGTGGCAGATGCAGAAAACAGGAGGCTGCCATGGTAGGAAAATGCAGAAGCAGTTTTGGGATGTGCTGGTTTGTGGGAATACTGCTGGAGCTGTGATAGGCTGGTGATTTCTTCTTTTCTGCGTTTGAGGGTCAGATGGAGCAGAATGTGTATGGAGGCAAGTCGTAAGGGATGAAAGAAATAATAAGGAAGGATGAAGTTGGGAAAACTTAAGCCATTAGGCAAAAGCTTTAATGCTTTCTGTGAGCCAGTAAGGCCTGTTTTCTCATGGACACAGAGCAAAATTAGGTGGTGGGGAACATTTCTTCTTTTTTTTTTTTGCATTAGAGACTGCATTCACACATAGCAAAAAAAAACACAGCTCAAAAGCGCCTTAGACAATAGTGTGTGGCCCTTGTGTTCTCATCCCATCTCTAATCTGCCTTTTCTAGCCTAGAATGTTCATGAGAGGGGGAGGGGCATAGTGGTGTGTGTGTGAATGATCCCACCTGCCAACCACCTCTAAGTCATCCCTAAGATGCCTTAGAGGAGCTTTATTTTTAAAAAAAAATGTGTGTGAACACAGCCAGAGTTAATACATGAGACTTATGTGGCATATTCTGCTTTAAAATTCTCCAGGGTGTTAAGTCTGCATAATAGGACTAACAAGAAAAGTCTGTTCACCATACAAAACCCCTTGGAAGTATTAATGATGGAAATAGGATGGGAGATTAGACAGACCAAAGTATTTGTCCCCACTGGATGTACAAAGCAGCTCCTTCCTGGTCAGCAGGATGGAAGATGGAGGATGAAGTGAAACCTCCATGAGTCCAGCCATTTGCAATGTATCTTCTTGCTGTATTTATCAATAGAGCAGCTTCTAAGTGTTTTGGAGTTAATGTACACAAGCAAACATACACACAGACACACCTCACCCATCTGTTAAGGCTGTAAAGTCTGTTAAGGCTGTAGCTGCATGGAAATCATTGCTGTGACCTTTCAGAGCAACTGAGTTTGCGTATCAAAAGCTTTGGCCCACTGCTGCAAATGTTCCAGTCCCATTCTGTCTCAAGTGAGCCTGCTCTCCAGATGAGCCCTCATTATTTTGTCAGCAGTTGAGAGAAAAGTTAATTCAGAAGGAAAATAAGCCAAAGGGTGAGTCACAGAATGAGAGAAGGCTTGTTCATTTTTAAAGTACTGTATATTCTGGCATATAAGACTACTTTTTAACCCAGGAAAATCTTCTTAAACATCGGGGGTCATCTTATACACCAGGTGTCGTCTTCTTATACGGCAAGTATATCCCAAACTCTATATTTTAACTGGAAAGTTGGGGATCGTCTTATACCCCCAGTCGTCTTATACACCGGAATATACGGTAATATGATGCTATGAAATAGAACTCCACAACAGAATCTCTTGAACAGTGCTGATACAGATGCTATGAAACAAGAAATCTTACTATATGTAGTGTTAGCACAACTTTTGCATAAGCAGAGGAAACAGTATGCAACAAGACGTGGGCACTAAGACTGTTTCCCCGAAAGCCAGAAGTGAGAGATGTATGAAAAATGCTTGTTCCGATTTTAAGCCAGAGCAGGAGATGCTGGTTTTCTATCCACTAACTTTTTTCAGTCTGATTTCCAGTTGGGTTGTGAGTTCAGTTCACGGCTAGATTTTCAGAAAAGGACATTTTCAGTCTAGCCCAATGGTCAGGATTTTTCATGAACGTCCACCGGCCCCATCAGCATTCAGGGAAAATACCAAGTATGGCAAAGGCAAAGCCAGAGAGTCTAACTCAAAAATGCTGCTCCAGAGCTCTCTGCATATAAATTGTACACATGGGGCACTTCTGAGATATCAAAAATAAATCTCATGGCAAGCAGGAAAACATAAGCATGCCCACAGATGCAATAATCAGTTTCTTAGAACAATTCATAAGTGTGCTTATGAGTTTAATGTTTCTATACTACTGATAGAAAAAAAAATTTCGAGTCATACAATCTGCCATTATAAATACACATACTGAAGCCTGAGTTGTTTCTCTGCTCTCAAAGTACTGCCCAACTTATTAAATGAGTTTCTCTTTTCCAGTTTCACTGATATATTAAGACTATAGGAGAATCATTTGGCAATAAAAATAATATAATTGTGTCACATTAAGACATCATCCCTACAATAATTTAACTATTGTGCCAAGTTAGTATTTTAAAAAGTGAGATTCTACTCAGTGTTGTGATTATATAAAAGGCTTGTCTGCCTGCTTTTAGTAAGACCACAAAACTCTAATGCTAATCTCAGTTCAGTCAACTTGCTATATCAGGCAGTAGTCTCACTAGACTCTTTTTTACACAGTTAGTATAGGAACATATTGCTTAGCTTAAAAATTCTAATATTTCACATTAGATACAACAGGTGCAAGCCTGGGCCCAAATCTCAACCTCCTTGTCTAGGACCAATAATTAGTCTACTATACATTGCACCTTGAGAGTCCTTACTTGCATATCTGCTGTCCCTGGTTAAGAGGAATCATTTCAATCTTTCTGACAGCACAAGAGACAGAACAAGGAAGCTCTATCAAAGTCAAGTGTTCTTCTCTTTCTTATCATGAGCATGCCATTTCTTGGTTTTAGTTTGAGAACCAAAACTGCACACTTTGGTCAACCACCTGACTTCCAGCCTCTAGAACTCTGGCACGTGCTTTGGTGCCAGAGTTCCCCCACTCTGCAAATCAATTATTTCTTCATATCATGCCGATCATAACGTGATTAAATTAGTAGATGGCTTTAAAATAGTTGGTGCTACTTCAGTGTTCTTCACTATCACTTTGAAGGCAACAAACTGTGAGTCTGCCTCAGGGTTTATTTACATAAATTTATTCTGAAATGGTACAGTTTTTGTTTAAACTATATTATTTCATTAAAATATTTGTTGTATCTTTTAAAAGATTGCTACAGAACCCCAGCATGAAGAGAATTCAATGCAATAATAACAAAATTAATAGGAGTCTACAGGAGTTATATAATCTTGCAAATCAAAAATATTATTCTGATCTTATATGTGAAAACCATTGTATATTATTTCAGATGGCACATTCGCTCCCATCAAGAGTGATGAGGGCAGGAATATTTATCCCATGACTTCTTCCCTCATCTCAGGTCTTTACCTTATGTCCTCCACCCTGAGAAATTAAACTTTTCTGCATCAGTAACCAGAGGAGCTTTCCTCCTACCAGGTGAGCAGCCCCCAAAGAGAAGGATGAAGTGGCAAATGTCCATGCCAGATCAAAGGCCTAGCAGCCACAATCATGAAGAAGGTTAAGGACTTTTCCTCAACTGCAAATGGTGCTTGTAAGCACCTTCTTTTTCTGAGAAGCAACTTCAGATACTTTCACATGGCTTTAGTAGAGCTATACTATGTAGCACTTTGAGGTGTTTTGGATCTTCCCTGATCTGTGTTTTGAACAAGCTCAGAACCAAGGAAGGAGCCAAAACACCCCATTTACCTCATGCAAATAGGGCCTCAGCTAGAGGCTAGTTGAGGAGCCTTGAGTTAAAAAGCAAAAGTGTTGAAAAAAGGAAAGGGAAGCATAACCTTTTTTTGTTGTTGTTTCTCCTAGGCTTTATGCTGAGGTAAAAGAAATTATTCAGTAATGCTCTTCACTCTATACACCATTTAGTGCTTTAAAGCACAGGCTTCACACTTCTACCAAATTTATACATGATTGGTCAGTTTCATATTTCATGAGACAGGCTCATCACTGTCAAGCCAAATTTGGCCCTTTGTTGGGCTGAGGAACCCACAATCGTCCAAACGTGGTTCAACTCCAGCTTCCACCAGCCTCAGCACCATGGTCAGCAATCAGGGACAAGCAGATTTGTAGGCCAAAAATTTCCTTTCCACTGACATAACAAACCAGAGGCCTTGTTCACAAAATAAAGAAGCAATTTCAGGCCCTTTCTTCCCTGTGCCTTATTCCAGATTATATCCCAGAATAGGGGCCTGCCATCTACAGTGCAGACTGGTATAGACTCTGGCAGATCCTGAACGGAGCCTGCCGTAGTCTGCATCAGCTTGCAGGCAGCAGGTCCCTTTTCTGTGATATAATCTGGAATAAGGCCCAGAGAAGAAAGGACCATAGAATCACTAAGTGATTCTTTTTTTTCCCCAAAGGCAGGATTAAAAAGTTTCTTTCTTTCTTTCTTTCTTTCTTTCTTTCTTTCTTTCTTTCTTTCTTTCTTTCTTTCTTTCTTTCTTTCTTTCTTTCTTTCTTTCTTTCTTTCTTTCTTTCTTTCTTTCTTCACTCTTAGTACTATACTTGTGCATCTCTTGGCTGGGTCTGAAGATTCACTGAAGTCTCAACAAGCCAAACAGCAGCTTTGTAGATGGCAGGGCTCTTTCCTGCTAGTTGACACAGGATAGACAAGGAACAGCACCCAGATGATCTTGCAGTCCTTTAGGGAATGTATGGTGCAAACCCTCACATTGTAGAGGGGCTTGGATTTCAATCCTAAACTCACTCACCATGAGACACACAGTGAGGTTAAGTATGCATGCTTAGAACTGTACTAACAATTTAGTGAGGACTTTCCTCCTACACCTTTAATTTTTGCACCAAAGCAAAAATAGGAAAATTCTACTTTAACACTTCTAAGAATTCACCTTAATGGGTACTAAAAGAAACTATCTGCCCTCCTCAGCTGTCACATAACTAGCCTGCCACTGAGCTGGGAACTTCCCCTTCCCCGTGACCCAATAAAATAACAAATCCTTTTATTATTCTTTCACCAACCTTTCGGCAATATATACACTCCAGGGAACTAAGAGTTTCAATCCCTTTGTTTCTCCTTCAGCAATACATGTGACATTCCAGCATAAACACGTAATACGTTCTTGGTCTTGCTCCTGTTGTAATACCTGCGTTAGCTAAAAAAAAAACAATCTCTGTCCCTCCATTATCCTCTACATGCCTTAATATATGTTTTATGGAAATTATACCGTGATGTGCGCTATATGTTTTGTTTTTCTCTTCTTGCCATACTGTTTCGCTCCATGCTAACTTTTCCTCCTTTGTGCACAGGGCCTTTGAATTCAGCCCTGCCATGCAGTGAAATGGTGTTGTTTTTGAGCAGTTTATCAAAATACTTAAAAATAAAATAATAAAAAAGACATATTTAAATAAATATATATATTTTCTGCTTTTATTAAAAGGTAAATTTATTTAAAAATAAATAAAATCTGTCTGTTTAGAGGAAAGATGTGTTTATTTCTTTGTTTGTTGGGTATGACAGTGCTTTGTATGCATGACAGGGGGCCAGTCCTCAGCAGATGCCTTTTGGCTTGGCTTTTTGGAAACTGGGAAAGTTAATTTAGGCCTGTTGAGGTTGTGGCCTGGAAGGCTCAGTATAGGAAAATGTGTAGGATTGTAGCATATCAGGGACTGCAAAGATTGTCTTGCTGGGAATCCTGCAATACAGGTGGCTTTTTAATGTCAATGCCACACTTGAAAAACAAACAAAACTCCCATTTGTTCATGTAAATTTACTTTTGTGTAGTTAGCCAAGCAGCTGAATTTCTTTTTCTCTTTCTGTGCCCTTTCTCAGTTGTGATAGCTTTACATATTACCTTTCTTATTGCCACATACTCTATGTTCCTGGGAGGGAAGCACACCTTTGAGATGGTACATATGTTTTTTTGTTGCTGTGGAGGCCTCCATATTTTCTAAATAGCAGTAACTAAACAGATAGTAAAGCTGAAGAGAGGCATTCCCATCTCCCGAAGAACTGTTGAAACCCCCCTTTTTCCAAAGTTAAGAAAGCCCTCCTTATTCTACCTCTTTTGACTGATTCTGAGGAGATGATTTTACTTGTCAGCTTCTGTGGAAGATAACCTAGAAGGAAGTACTATGTATTTGTGTAACTATACTATGAGTATTCAAGTTATAGGAAAGTAAAGGAAGGCCAGTAGCACTCTTTGGAGTCTTTTGACTTCTTTCTCCTGAGGAAATACTGGTTCCTAGTTCTAGCTAAACCTCCTTGATAGTTCTAATGCTACTTTCTGTCACTGAAGAAAAATTTAAATATAGCATGAAGAGTATCAAGGATTATTCTCCATCTCTGACCAATCCTTTGCTTGTTTCGTCAGTAGGTAGAGACTGAGACCAACCATTGCTTAATGTCACTTTAAGAATTTAAGGCTGCCAGTTGTGTGCTCTCAATAGAGTGAAGGATTAGAGTTTTTCAATATCATGGAACTGTTTGTTTCAAATATCTACCCCAATAACACATTCATGTACCAGCAGCACCTGTAACCAAGATAAATAGCATTATTTATGCACAATATTTGAAGCAAACTTTTGCTAGTGTTAGGCAGGTTTTAAAAATACTGAAAAAGCAATGTGATGTTGATGTCTTTCTTTTGTATAAAAGTGACCTTAGATTATGATTTTTTTTAAAATAGTCTGTGATCAAAAACAATATGTCAACGGCTTGGGATTGTTCTCACCGGACCAAGGGGTAATCTTTCCAGGAATTAAATCTGCCACAGCTTGCTTAATATTCCCTCCCAGCAGCATTTGTTCTAGATGTAGCTACTTTGAAAGGTCAAAATCTCACACACAAGTAAAACAAAATAAATGCATTTGTACCTTGCAAAGTTTGTATAATGCAGATAAATAAAAATTGATGGTTTGTAAATTGCTTGTGTACTTCTCTCATTATTGGATACGTGTCTAGGACATGGGAAAGAAAGATACACCAAGGTCTCCCGGTTACTGGCAAAGAACACTTATTTGTTTACGTCCATTGAGTTATAAATAATTACTGTTTCTCCCACTCATTCAACGCATATACAGTTCTGTGTTATACAACTGCTTCTGTATTCCTCCATTTTATAAAATGCCAACACTGATTTATTTATTTATTTTAAACGACAGGGGGAAAAGCTCTGAGTTTGTGCAGTTCTTTCTTGTTTAGTCTTCAAACATTTTCACAGCTGCACCTAGAAAGTGCAACATGGATGTTCCTCCAGAATTTTTGCCCATCAACATCTGGGCTATAGTCAGCCTCAGAGGCATGGATTTTGCATTGGTGCTGCCTTAAAAGCAGGGTGGAATCCAAGGATGTATTGCACCCTCATTTGCCTCTCCTAAGTAGAGTGACAGCAGAGGTTTTAAGAAAGGAAGGAGGCCATAATAATGGCAGCAATCAGTCAGAATGAACTGGCAATCACCAATAATGGACAAGAGCATTGGAAAACAAACAAAAGGGCTTCACTCCAGAAACACATAATACCTAGCTAGTGTGTGAGTAAGTCTAGGACAAAGACTCTCTCCAAAGTAAATCCTGAGACTAAGGAGAAATTAAAGAAAAACAAAACAAAAACAAAAACAAGAGCTATTAATCTCACCAGCAATTTTCCTCAGGACAATGTTCATTAGGCTAGAAGGGCCTCACTCTCAGCTGAGACCAAAGGTACAAGCTCCGATGCCAAAAGTAATGGGAAAGTGGAACGCTCCACATTCCCTTCATGAAAACAGCTCTTTTGGCTCATGGCATAGCTCAGGGGTTCAATCAAAGCTTGGAGCCAAGGGACTTTTCACGCTTAACTGCCGTGGGATGGCCTCCATCCTGTAAAAATATATGGCTATGACCTAAATGTGAAAAGCTTCATGCTTTTTGATTGAGTTGTCCTCAGAAGCTTTATGGAGAAAGACATCTGTGAAATGTGTAGGGCTTTCTTGCATTAAAATGGTTCCTGGAACTCTGAATGTGTTATTTGCTTTTTTGCTGACGCTTGTTAGTTTCTCCCTTCCTGTTTTGTAAAGTTTTAGGCCTCGTTCTGACACAAGATTTAGTCAGCTTGAGTTCTCCCCATCCTGACAGTTTGCAAAGGATCTTTCATTTCTGTGGATTAAAGTTCTCAAAATGTGAAGAATCCCTATTTGGATTAAAAGGGGTCTTGTTGCTGAATTTAAAAATAATCCTCACTATTTAGCAATGGGAATGCAAGCAGTTTTTTGGGGGGAGGGAACCATGCTCTAGGAGGTTTTTCAGTTTCCCCTGGCCCAATGAGAAGGCGTGATTTCCCCTGCCCTCATCCCTTCTTCCCTGGGCTGTTCATCATTCATGCTGAGGGGATCAGATTGGGCTGGCTGAAAGGGAGGTGAGGTGGAGAATGAAGAGCTTGCAGCAGCTAACAAAAGATAAATGTATCCAGAAGCGAGAAGAAACAAACAATACATGTATTGGGGGAATCAGATGTGTCCGGTGAATTGTCTGATTTTATAAAGAGATCAGCGGTCATGAAAGATACTGTCAGCTCTTGTGTAAATGCCTGCCTGATCTCTCCCTTCCAGCATCGCCTCTTCAGTCACACTGTTTTGCCCCACCCCCTGCCGTTTTGTGCTGTTCTGATCTAGCAGTCTCGTGTAAAACAAGACTGCTTCTACTGCTTTGTAACATGAGGAAGGGGCTGTGCTACTGTGGGGGGCAAAGCGATGAACAAAAGCTTCATGATCTCCAGGAACAGGTTTACATAGGGGGTGGGGGTTGAATTGCCTGCCCCAGTGAAGTCAAGATATGATGGTGCCCAATTGCTGACTGCATGGGGAAGAGGCTCTGCTGAGGGGAGGAGAGAGAGGATGGTGTTTCACCCCTGCGGGTCTGCATGATAAGCTTACTGTCGGAATGCTGCTGTTTTTAAAACCCAGATTAAATTGCCCAGTGGGGGCCTCACCTTAGTGGCATCTAGTGGATTGGAGATGGAGGAGGAATGCAACAGTGTGACATGTTCTCATTGTCACCCACATCAACTGGAACCCTACTGCTAGATGCCTGCACAATCAGCTGTCATGAGGCTGTGATACAGTTGTGATACTGCTTCCTGACGGGGTGGACCAGACCTATGATTCATATCTGACATAGAGAAATTGAAGTTTAACATTATGTACTAACATGCATGCCAAAATGTCCCTGTACACTTAGTAGTAATGCAAACAAACCCCTGTCAAACATCAAAGTACATTCTAAAACTGCAATTATGCCTGCATTCAGTAGCTTATAATTAGAATGGGATCTCCAGACCACAAGCAGCATAACTTGCACCTGACCCATCTAGAGGTGGGGTGAAGCCCCATATATTTATCCCATTTCCTTGTAGCAAATTCTCCTTTCACTGTGTGCTTATACGTATACTGATGCACTGAAAACAGATGCTTTAATCAAGAGATGTCCTTGGGTGTTGTTGTACCTCATACCTCATTACTTTCTTCATTATAAACTAATATGCATACCTAGTCTATTTTAATAATGCTTTATCCCTGTATTTGTTAGAATATATGAAGGGTACCTATATCAAATTATTTCTGGAGAAATAATTTAACATGAACATAAAAATAAATTTCCAATTTCAAAAATATGTGGACTAATTCATTTATTAGAAATTGATTTCCTGCTTAGGTTTTCAGCTGTTAGTAAGACATCAATAGGCAACATACTGAACATACCTTGCACCCCCACCAATGTTTAAAAACATATAATGCAGATGTTCTAGGTTAATTTTACTTTAGCTTTTATCTATGCTGTTTAATACTGTTTTAACAGGGTATGTATTTCAGGTCTTGTTTGTATATAGGTCTTTTATTGTAAGCCACCCAGAGATCTTTGGATATGAGGTGGGACATTTTAAACAAACAAATAATTAAATATAGTAGCCATTGATACACCTGTCCTCCATGAATTTGTCTAAGCCTTACTTAAACTGTCCTGGTTGCTGTCACCACTTCTTCTGGTAGTAATAGTGTTTCCATTGCTTCTTGACTACATGAGAAGTGAGTGGGTATTTTCTTATAAAAATATTACCACCCCTTGATTCTAAAGTCTCTGGACAAGTAAAAGCCCTATAACATTTCCTGTATATAAATACTTCCAGTGCCAGTATGCTTGCTCATGTACGGACATGGTCTTTTGCTTTATAGTCCTAAGGAAGGACTACAAATTGGAAGGAAGGTAGTGGATAGGATAGCTCCAGGGGCAGATTCAAAAAGGAACATTAAAGAGTAAGAATGTGCAAGAATATTGGTAACATTCAAAATTTGGCCAAATTCGGCCGAATTTGGACATTCGAACTCAAGCCGAATGTTACAATATTTGTATGCTAACATTTGAATGAATATGAATGTTTCTAAACATTCATACAAATAGTTCGGACATTTGCTAAACTGGGCAAAAGTTCAGTCTCCTGCTATATATATATAGTGTCTGGTTTCCCAACAGCATTTTTCAATAGGTCATTATTTCATTCACTTGTAAGAGATAAAACAATTGACTTAGAAACTTCTTAAAATATGGCATCTCCATATATAACACAGTCTGTTTTAAGTGAACACACAGTCATTTTTTAAATGTACATTAAATCATAATATTCCTGTGTGCTAAAAATGCAAAATTTGACAAGAGACTGCATCTATGGGGGGGGGGGGAAATTACAGCTGAGGTTGAAGGACTATATTGGCCTAAAATTGCCCAACTGCCCAAATAAAGTTTAAAGATCTAAGGAGCACTCACCAGAAGAATGCTTGCTTCACATGGTCTCTTTTAGAGGCCTCTGGGCACCTGCAAATGCCTCCAGACAAATGCCTCCACTACCATTTGGCACTTGAGTTCTCCACAACCACCACCCACAGCAAAGGCAACCTAACTTTGATCTTGTCTGGCTATTCTGAGGCCACCTTGCTGGTGGTGGGGAAGGGGACTTCTGGTCATCATGGAGACATGCACAGAGGCCAGGAGTTCACTCAATAATTGCTGCTAGGGATTAAAAATATAGCAAACATCTACCTGCATATCCATTCCCCAGAAGTTATTCTAGTCATGCTTTTATCTGCTATGAATGGCAGTCTGCCACACCAGTGACCAAAGCTCAGGGCACTGCTCCATACTGGGGGTTGGGTCTGTCCTGGCCCAGTATGGATGAAGCCTATGATTGCAGGGTCAGTTCTAGCCCTACTGACTCTGCAATCATAGAGAGAGCATGGGTCAACTCTTCTCCCGACAGTTAAAGTCACAAGGTAACCATGGGCCAATCATTGTGTCTCAGCCTAAATCTATTACTCCTTAGGGGAAATGATGTGGAAAGGGCAATTAGGTGCTTTGCCTTCTAGACATAAAAATAAGCAATATACGTATATAAGAAGTTACTTGCATAACATAGTTTTCATGACTGCTTCTCCAGGAAATGTCTTGCACTTTGGGTCATCATGAATATTTCCTCTTGATAAACAAATATACCAAGAGCTTACGGTACACACAGTTGCAAAGGGGCTCCATCACCAGGAGCTGAAACTCCATGGTAACAGTCTGATTAACTATAAATAACATCATTACTGTGTGGAGGTTAATGATTTGCAAGGAGACGCAGGAAAGGCCAAAGGTCTTTCCAAGGTTCACCAACTTGAGAATATGTGGAACTGGCAGCATCCTCTTTACCCCTCCCAACGCTCATACCCAAATTTATGCATGGACATCTAGATCTACTCTAGGCCTGCAGCTGTGAAGATGATAGAGATTACAGAACTCCAAAGTGAGTATGAATATTTCCTCTGCTTAAGGTACAGCTTACTTATTACTTTACCTATATAGATGAGATAAGTAGGCAATAGTAATTAGGTTTCATCAGGCATTTTTTTTTGTCAACTCAACAACTTGTTTAGGTTAGCCTGTCAAATATCCTTTTTCCAATGTTCCACTGATATCTACATCACAAACATTTTATTAGTTGTTTGGGTTTAGCTGCAAATTAGTGAATATGACCTTCATTGCTTCTGTTTTTTCCCAGAGGGCAAAAAACAAAGCTTAAAAAAAGTTGGAAATGCAAGAAAACCTGCATAGGTGACTAAGAACTTAAGGAAGAAAAACCATATATATATATATATTTACACCACTGGGACAAAGAAAAAGAATGAATTGATTCCCAGAGATAGAATGCATCACAAGACTCTTCTAGCAGAAAAAGAGGCGTAGAGACAATGGGCCTTTCCACACTTCTTTATTGCAGTAGATCCAAAATAGCAGGTCTAGAACAAACAATCAGTTTCGAGGCTAGGTCAGATTGCTCTGGGCCAAGTCCCTATTTGCAAGGTGATGGTATATGCCAGCCCAGGCCCTGTGTCAGCCCCAAAGTTCATGTGAGCTTCTTAGCTGGTTAGCTCTGGAAGTCAGGGACGAGGGTTCCTGCCTCAGAGTCCTTGAGACCCATTTCAGCAGTACAGTAAGGCATGCTACTGAAATAGGTCGCCCTGTAACCAGAACATGGAGGTATGCAGAAGGTTCTGAACTAGGGTGAGCTTGTATACTGGTCCACCAATTATTCAGATCGAGGGTCCCTGCATAGATGAAGCACACCAGCAGTGCTTGGGACCTCTCTGTATTCTAGACTAAAAGGCTGCATTCCCACTCACATTATAAAACACTTTTTAAAACACTGCAACAAAACCCGATGCAAACATGCACTCTGGCTGATCCCATTTCATTGACTTTAAAGTGCTGTCAACGCTGATTGATTTAAAATCTGCTGTTCCCACAGAAAACACTTCAAAGATGCATTGTGGAAAGCAGATCTTTTCCTCCTCACCCTTTGCCAACTGGGTGTCCACCCCTTTCTCCCAACTGGCTTTGATCCCACGATGACGTGGCCAAAGGTGGGAATCCCAGCTCCTCCTCCCCTCCTCTCCTGCTTCTGCTTCTGCTGTTTGCTTCTGCCAAAACCAAACCTTCCAGTGAGCATGACTATGGGGATCACTTCCAGAGCCCCCCGCATCCCTCCTCCAATGCCAAGGACAAGGCTGCTGCAGCTGTGGGGCTTGGAGTGAACAGTGGGCAAAAGAAAATGGTTCAAAAATGTCCCTCTTCCAATGCCCCATTTTATGATCTTGCACAAAATCACCTCCCTAAGCCTTCCCCTCACTTTCTCCTTTATTGCACCTTTCTCCCACCCACCCATGGAGGAAAGAGCCAGCCCAGTCTAAAAAGGAAGCATGGGTGAGTGGAAGCATGGGTGAGAAATGAAACTTTGTTATCAGTGTGAAGTGGAGTGAGTGAATGATACTTGTTATCTGGGTGAAGTGGCTGAAAATGAAACCATGTAATGGTCTGCCGAGGGAAAAAGGCTGTCACTTTAAATTTGGAAAGGGGCTGTCCTGTGCAGGGTGAAACCCCACCCGTTTCATGACGCATCTGCCCCAATACTTCTGTACCATTCCCAAAGGAATTTTTTAAAAAAGCATTTTAGCAGCAAAAATGGGGGGGGGACACCTGTATTTTCAGGTGTTTTTTTAATTGCAGTTTTTAGCTATTCACTCCTTGGGAACGGAATTGGTAATGAGGGCAAAGAAATTTCACATCATTTTCAAATTGCTCTTTAACACGAGTGGGAACATAGCCTAAGATGCAGAAGGTAGGTTCTTAGTGCCACCTGCTGGTTAGGAATATGGGCAAGAACAGAAAGACCCAGTGAGAGACGGATTACTTGCAGACACTACAAGCTTCCCATGACTTTATATATAGAATAAATGAGAAGTCATGGTGAAACATCAACAATCTCCTCTTTCCTAATCCTAGAAAAATAATTCCCTTAAAGCTGATGTTACAGCTAATTCAACATAGATTGTAACAGGAAATATCTATAGTTACCACTATCCCAACATTTACTACCATAGGCATGTTCACACTGTACATCTTGTCGGAAATGTCTTCTTTGGTTACACCCACATAGAAACACAATCCTGTATGTGTCTTTGAACTGTGCTGTCCTCTATCCTCTAAATAGAGCACTTCTGTGCTGTCTTATCCATTTCACATGTCTGTTCCTGTGTCTCATTTCCTTCCCCCAGCTGCTCCAGACATATTTATTTAAGTTCACCATAGATTGATTGGCCTTCCATCAATGTAAGTTTCAGTTTTTTAAAAAAATAATAATAATCCAGAAACCCACTCTTTTTAACTCTTCACAGTTTGTTAAGAAACCAGTTGTATTTGGTTTATTGTTTCCCCTTCTCCAGACATGTTTTTTTGGGTGTGATCAGAGAGGGCATTTGGAGGGCAACCATTTATGAAAGATTTCCCCATCTGTAGATGTAGGAAAAAACAAACATACCTGTATCACACATGTGGTGCCTCTGTTTATTTAAAGTATTTATTGTATTTATTGCAAAGTATGATTGCATTGTATAATATGTATTTAATTGTAGTTAAGGTTGGAGAAATAGGTAAGTAGTGGGTGGAGTTTATGCAGATGATGCTAAAGGGGGGGAGTAACCCACAGGAGCAGCCAATTAGAAGTGGCAGGTGCTGAGCAGAGAGTATAAAAGGCGATGCCACACTGAAAGAATCGTTCTATGCTTTGTTTTCTTGGTCCAGGGTTCATGAGGGGGCTAGTAGGACTTGTGAGGGAAAGGAACCAGAAATAGATCTGGGTCTTCTGGTCTTGGGAATCCTTAACAATAGCTAGAAGTCTAGGCAAGCTGAGTTGATAAAGTGAATTGTTCATTCCTTGCTTTATTTATATCTGAGGTGTAAACAATAAAGAACAGTTTCCTTGTTTTGACAGAACTTGTTCTACAGTATTTATTTCCTAAGGGTATATACAGAACATTAGCAAAAAAGGGGATCCGGTAGCTTTAAGGGAGAGAGAGTGAAGAGAGAGAGTGGTGCCACAGTTGGCTGCTACAGGAACCACTTCACAGCTTATTAATAAAGAAGGAGTGAAAGTGGCGATCGTCGCAGTGCAGGGCTGAGAAGGGCTCGGCTGAAACGGCTTCTTTAACACTACCTGAAGCAAATAAAGTATATCAGGACTGAAGGGAGTGGGCACCAAAACACACACTTAAAAATAAGTGCTAAAAAGCCTCCTACCTCATTTCTTCCCTCATCTTCGCCTTCAATGCTCAATTGTCACTGCTGCTTAACTTTTCATGGGCCCTACAGCTCAGCTGTCCTTAGCAGATGTTTGACTGCTAGTGGCTATAGGAGGGTGTTTTTCCACTGTCACTAAAATACCCATTAAGTACCCATTAATGGGTATGAAATGGCATTTTTGTACCCATTAATGGGTATTTAATGGGTAGTTCTAGTGACAGTGGAAAAACACCCGGAGCCTCTGTAGCTTTCCACCCCATCCAACCCAAACTCCAAGTTGCCCCGAGTTACTATTTTCCTTCTGCTGAAGGGGTACATAAGCAAAGGTAAAGTTTTTTAAAAAAAATTGTACATCCTTCCCTTGATCCCTAAATTCACCTCATGGCCACACATTTTATCCTATCTGATCACAGCCTTTGTGTTTAAGCAATGATTGTTCACTTACAAAGTTTTGCCCTGCCTACATATCAGTCAAAGAATACCACCTTCAAACCCTCAGATTCTTTGGGGGTTTCTTGTTCTTCAATCTTGTACTTTTTCTGGACTTTCTATTAAAATACTCGTGTTGCTGATGATTTCCTCTTGCTCCTTCATCATGCTCTTCCTCCCCACTCTTTCAGCAAAAGCTTTTGATGCTAGAGAATACATGATCAGATCCTCTGATCAACACAGTGCCACCACTTTTATTGCATATAAATGCAGTAGGGTTGTATTTTATGCTGCATTTTAATTATCTTTGTACCCTGCCCTGGGACCCTCGAGTGAAGGGCAGGATATAAATATTAATATTATCAATCAATCAGTCAGTAAGATTCATTCTCAGCTTCACAGCTTTGCGGCAAAGTAATGCGGCCACTGCACATATCTGAAGTTGAGATACTGACAGATAAATGGATGAATGACCATATGAAAAATGCAGAGTAAAAATAGCAAAGTTCACACTGTATAATGTATTGCCCAAGGGCCCACTGCTCTAGCCATAGCCATGGAATCTGGTTTACATTGATTGTATTCTGAGTGATGGCGTCAGAGATTGCTCCACAAAGGGGTAATTACAAAAAAAAAATGGCAAAATAACAAGACCCATCTACCTTGATAGTCAGGAAGATACCACTTACATTTTGTACTAATGTGTTTAAAAGAACCACCTAGTCCACTGCACCAGTAATTAGACTGCAGGAGGCAAGAAAGCATTTGTCCATATTAGGGATTTTATGAATATTCATCACATTCAAAATTAGTACAAATTCATATATTCACATTCAAATCAAATGTTGGCTCCTTCGAATAAAAAGGCAAATGCTTTTGTGCATTCATTCAATGCTTTGTTATATTTGCAAACATAGGGAGGCAGCAAAACAGCTGTCCAGTCATATCTGCCGTGGATTCAGAATGGATTCAGAGCAGATTCAAAGTGATTCAAAGAGGACTCGGAGGTGCAACAGGGTATACTAAGTGTTTATGTAAAAGGCAGATTGTGTACCTATGTACCTATGACTCATATCCTGCCTCATCTGCATCTTTGTTCAAAATTTAAGGGGTTGCATCAACTGCAAATCTATCCTCTACCCCTACTTCTGGGAGAGGTGGAGAGTTTCGGCTATTTGTTTCTTGTTCTCATCTGTCGGGCTGCATCTCCACTGAGCAATTTGATCTGAATTTAAATCAGGGTTGTTTTTTAATCAGCAGTGAAGTCGGATTTTTTGTGTTTCTGTTGTTAACTTATAATGCAGACTCACTCTCCATTTTTCAGTGTCTGGCAGGGGAGAAACCCCTGGCAGCACTTTTCATTCCCTGTTTATTCCCACCCCCCTCATCTTATATATACTTTTTCCCCACTCCCCCCCCAGCAGCTGCCTCCTGCTGATCTATCTCATTTGCTTCCTTAAGGAAGAAGCCATCCCACCCACCCCATCATTTTTAAACTCTCTCTCTCTCTCTCTCTCTCTCTCTCTCACACACACACACACACACACACACACACACATCTATCTGAAGAGGAGGGAAGAGAAACGGAAGAACTTTCTCTTTCTCTTTAATCTTATTCTGGCTGCGATCAAAATCAGACACTTTGTAAAATCAAAATCACATCCTGTTACAAGATCAGATCTTTTGTTACAACTTCTGTTCATTCTTCCCCTCCATTCCCTTCTCTTTCAACCAGCAGAGGATTCCTTTAGCTGATAATCATGCCTTCTCATTGGCTGAAGGAAACTGAGAAGCCGCCCCTAAAAAACCATGTGTGTTTCCTTTTGAAAAAAAGAAAAGAAAAAGAGGATTGTTCCTAAATCCCGCAACCAGAGTTATTTTGATTAGAGTACAGATAATCCCATTTCAGGACATTTAATCCTCAGAAACTGTGGATTCGTCTGATCCTGTGGGAACTGCCAGTTTTGAAAATGAATTCAACACTCTTTAAAATTTTAATTGGGATGCACCCTTAGTGGAACAATCTACTCCATTTAAGTTTGCAGCTAAAAACACAGAGAACATGGCCCTTTCTGAACTGACCCTTATTCTGGATTAAACCCTGCCTGGGGCCTGTGGTAGGCTGCCGATGGGATGTCCCTAATCCCTATTACAAGATATAATCTGGAATAAAGCCTAGTGTAGAAAGGGCACATTGCTGCTGCTACAAGAGTCGAGGCAGGGCTCTTTGCTTATCTGTTTATACAGATAAGAAAAGCACTCCAGAGACCTGATTATCCCATCCCCCCAAAAAATCAATTTCAGAGCACAAGAGACACAGAGGCTCTGTCCCCATGCAATTGAAAGTCTGCTGGAACTCTTCTTTTGCCTCTGAGCGGCCCGATTCCAGGCTTTACAAGGCGCTTAGGGAGCTTAGGAAAGTGAGACACCCACAATAAAATACATGCACTTTAAAGAAGAGTTCCAGCGCTCTTTCAGCGATTCGCGGGTTTTGCTCGCTATATCTGCCTTGAGGACGCTCCATGGCAAAAGGGGCGGGGATTGCTTGCCTGCACACACAGCCAAAAAAAGCATTCACACATCTGAGAAATGCAGCAGGTTCGCTTCCTTTCCTTTGTAAAAAGAGCCAGAATTGCTCTGAATTGCAACATTGTTATCAGTGATCTGTGAAAGCCTTAAAAGAGAAGGATCGTGCTGCCGATGCCTGCAGCCGCTGACTTTGCTGGGGCAGAAAGCCTTTTCTAACAGAGAACTGATTGAAAGTAAGTGCTGAAAATGAATGAATGAGCAATCATCTGCCTTTGCTAGGGGCGGGAAGCCGTTTCAGGAGACGGAGATCTGGCTATTTTTCCTTTTAACAAGAGAGGGGGCAGGGGGGAAGATGCGGGGAAAGGAAACAGGCTTCCTTGGGGACGGAAAGTCCGTTTAGATCACGGCTACCATGGGGACGCTTATTCCGGAAGTGGAGGGGACTTTTAAAGTCAGGTACAACAGAGTGACAGCAGAGGAAGCCGAGGGCCAGAGATCACTTGTGGCCAGGCCATACACTTCATGGAATAACCTTCACTGAGATCATCTTGCTGTTCGCCCCAACCTGTCTGATAAAAGGAGACTCCTTGGGGTGGTTTGTGGGCAGTTCCATTTCCCTCTTGCCCAATGCTGGCCCTTGTTGGCATTCAAGAGGGGTGGCACCTTTGTTCCCCACTTCTTCCTTGTCTGCCTCACTCTTCTTCCCCCCCCTACTTTCCCAACACTTGACCCATTCACCTCCATTTCGTTATTTTTTTCAAAGGAAAATCAGCACAAATGTGGAGATAGGCTTCTTCTGGGTGGAGGGGCTCCCCTCCCTCTCCTCCCCCCCTTCCTCCTTTGCTTTGGGCTTAATTTATCTTCCTTTTTCTCTCATGAGAGAAAAGAAATAAGCCACAACATGGACAAAACTTGAAGAGGTGGGAGGGAAGGAGGGAGGAAAAAAGCAAAACAGGGTCGGTTTCTGCTTTCCCACCCCAAGCTGAGTGGCAGAGGATTGGGAGGAGGAGAGAGAGATGGAGGAGCCATTACAAAGTCAATGAGCAAGGCAGCAACAGCAACCTGCCTGCCTGCCTGCCTGCCTGCCTGCCTGCCTGCCTGCCTGCCTGCCTGCCTGCCTGCCTGCCTGCCTGCCCGCCTGCCCACCCGCCTGCCTGGCTCATTCACTTGCTCACTGACCTGCCTCTGCCTTGCTTTCTACTTCGCTGCTGCCACTGTGGAGGAGGAAGCAAGGACAATGGTGCCACCCATCTAGAATGCACATGTGGTCCAGCATTGTACAAAAATGAAATGGAACAGTCTCTCTGCCCACCTCAAACAGGCACCTTCTGTTCACACCGTGAATAATGGCCTTAGACTATCCTTTAACTGGGTTTTGTCAGCACTGTTTCTCAGGAGTTTAGTTCAGAAAAGGTATTTTTAGGTTTGGCCCTTGCAACAAAATTTTAGAAGTGTCCTAGGCCACGTCCCCATGCAAACCATTTGGTGCAGAATCGGCACACATGGGACCGGGAGTGGATCCAAGATCGATCCTTGCCCATCCCCCCATGCCATTCCTGGTGATGCAAACTGTGCCAAACCCTGGCACCGGGGAGGGGGGGCAGCACCACCTTATCTCTGTGCCCTCTCTCCTCAGTGGAAGCCGGATTAAGTTAACGCTGACATGAGTTAAGTTTTCCCTTCAGATTGCTAATTCTGATTATATTCATTTTATCTGTTTCAGGGATTGGTGTAGGATTGGTGGGGTTTGGGGTGTTTTTCCTCCTTTTTGGAGTCCTGTTGTACATGGATGCAGTGCTTCTGGCCTTTGGAAATGTAAGTGTCTTCCAAACTTCAGCTTTTTCCCCCCTCAGATCTTGAATATACCTTACAGCCCAGGGAAGGATTGCAGGGCACTTCTGCAGTTGTGGAATATATGACCACTATTACATGGCCAGGGGGAAGATTTTGATTAGAATTCTGCTTTTGATCTTCCTGAATTATGTGTTGATCTTCAGCAGATCAAAGTGCAGTTCAGAAAGAGGAACAGTAAGGTTTGACTCTTCTCACTTCTCTGGTGGTCCTTAGCACCACTGTTAAACAGATTTTTCAAAGAACTAGCACCCTTTTATTCTACTTTGGAGATTTCCTTTGACATCCTTCTCATGGGACTTGCTTACAAGCAAATGTGTAAACACTCCTCAGTGTTCACTGAATTATCTAAATTCATTTTTACCATTTGCAGTAGCCAAAAACACACCATGAACAGACAGTCTGGCCTATTGAGTTGGCATCAGATAAGGGTGGTATGACAAACAAAGGTCCAATGTAGACTCAGCAAAAAGGGTCACCCCAAGAATTGTTTTTCCTGTTTTCAGAAAGTGTAGATGCAGCCTAAATCCAGCAATGCCTTACAGGTCCCGGGTTAAGGACTTAAAACTGTCAAACTGCAATTTGCTACAACATTAACTGCAGAAAAAGCCAAGGACTGTAATGTGCTTTAGTTGACAGTCCTGGATCACTTCAGCACCTGATTCCCAAGGAGTCTGAATGGTGTAGGGAACTTAACTGCTTTCCAAACATGTGGTTGCCACCATTATCTCCTCCTCCATGGACAGGGCTGAGCATGCATCCATGCGTGTGGGAACACATGTGCATGATATCATTATACATGTGTGTGATGTCATTCTGCATGCTAAGAGAGCCTCAGCACATATTTACATATGCACAATAACATTTAGCACATGCATACTGTGTGTCAGAACCTCACCCAGAGAGGGAATTATAATGGTAACAACTCCACTTTTGGAAAGTGGATATGTTCCCCACACATGTGAACTCTGGGAGTTGCATAAAGGTTCCAAATAGAGCTGGATCGTTCAAGTAAATCAACTTACAGTCCCAAGCCTCTACTGCAGTTCATGCTTCAACAAACTGAGGGTCAGCACATCCCTACTGAAAACATGAGGCAGACATTACTGGGCAATGAACATAGGTTTAAAATCAAGTTGCTAGGAATAGGAGTATTTATTGGGTCCTTCCACATTTCAGTGTGTCTTCTTCAAGAGACTGACTTCCAGATGTTTTTCAAGGGTTATGTTTGAGGATTCTTTTCAACAGTCAGAAGCTAAGCACCTTGTTTTTATTTCTCTGTTCACTGTCCAGGTCCCAGATTATCCAATTCAGATGAAGCACCTACTGATTTTGATACCCCTTAGTAAACCTGAGATCTGCTTTTCCCTTCTTAGATCCTGTTCCTGTCTGGCCTGGCCATTATCATTGGACTGAGAAGAACCTTTGGTTTCTTCTTCCAGAGGCAGAAGCTTAAAGGAACCAGTTTCTTCTTAGGGGGCATACTCATCGTCCTACTTCGGTGGCCAGTCCTTGGCATGGTTTTGGAGACATATGGCTTCATTAACCTCTTCAGGTGACTAATTCTGCAAAAGCCACAAGGCTTCTTGTATGTCAGTGAATCTGTCAGTGAATCAGCATCCATTGCAGTCAGAAGGGACCTATGATTTGGTACTGCAAGGGCAGCAGGAAACTGGGAAAACTTCAATTGGAAGCTTCATCTCAATCCTACAAAACTATACTTTAATCCACAGTAAACAAAACAGCAGTTCATTAAGATCAAGGCAACTTCCATCCATGATGTCAATGAAAACTGCCCAGGCAGAAACAGTTAACAGTAGGGGTGTGCACAAAGCCCATTTTCCGCATTCGATTTGGTTTTGGCTTCATATTCTAATGAATATTCATTCACAAAATGAATACAACCTCCCCCTCTCCATTCCTCCCCCGCCCCACTTGCCTGTTCTCCTTGCTACCATCGCACCTCCTTTTGAGGCACTTCCAGGTCTGCATGGGAGGCAGGCAGGATCACTCCAGTGGCATCCCGAGCCACTTTCTGTGGTCTCCAGAGGAGAAAATGGGCCCTCCAGACCCTGGAAAATGCCTTCCTGTTCTGGGGTTGTCTTGCCCCAGAACTGGGAATGCATTTTCCTGGTCCCAGAAGGCCTATATTTTCCTCTGGAGCCAGCGAGAGAAGGCCCGGGATGCCACTGGAACATGCCCCTACAGGTAAGGCGGCATGTGGGAGGCTGGCAGAACTGCTCTGGTGGCATCCTGGACAGCTTTCTGCAGTCTCCAGAGGGGAAAACAGACCCTTCAGACCTTGGAAAAGGCCTTCCAGTTCTGGGGTTGCCTGATCCTGGAACCGGAAGTGCCTTTTCTCAGTCCTCAAGGCCTATATTCCCCTCTGGAGACCACGGGAGAAGGCCAGCACACCACTGGAATGTGCCCTGACAGGTAAGGGGGCATGTGGGAGGCCTTGGGGGGGGAGGCCATGGGGCATCTGGTGTCTGTGGAAAGTTCAACGAAACCTTCTATGAATACCAAATAATGATTCATGGATGAATAGAATAGGGCCCTATGAATAGGGCTCTACTCAATCCATCCACGAATCTCAGAATTTGTGCAGTAGTTCCAGCCTCTGAAGCATCTTCCAGAACAGCCTGATGCAAAATATGTTGCAGTAGTCAATCCTAGAAGTTACAAGAGCTAATGTGGCTTTTCTGCAGGTGCCAACGCCTTTTGCTACTGAGGGTGATTGCACAACTAGGAGGGCCTCCCCTGCAGATTAAGGCACAGGCAGGTCAATATGGAAGAAGGTGTTCCTTTAAATATTGGGAGCTGAAGTTATTTAGGGTCTTATAAGTTAAGATTAACACCCTGAACTGGGCTCAGTAGTGAATTGGCAGCCAAATATTTTGTGTGGATGGAGCATAATAAGAGAGTGTAGGGCCTCCCTTAGACTGTTAATACCCTCCTTAAACTCAAATACATTGAAGTGTCAAGATTACCAAGACTTACTTGAAACAGCTATATTGGTGGATCCTCTGACTAGTTAATGAATCCTCCTGTCTCTAGTTCATGAAGAAACCAAAACAAAAAATGTCAATGAATGAACATAATTAAGCACTCCCTTACTCAGATATTTTCTTGTTACACTTCCTTTACTCAACAGTTTTTGTTTGAGGCAGGTTCATTTCCAATGCAGTGTTGGAATGTCAGCTAGGAAAAAAGTGCCATAAGGAAAAAAAAACATAGGAGTTTCACTGTTCTTCTCTTCCAGCATTTACATTTTGTTTTAAAATGACATTGGGGGTGATCTCCCATTCAAGGAATAAAGCGCTATATATGAAGCTATTCACATTGGGATTTACATCAATATGTAAAGCATGTTAAAATGAAACAAAAGAGCATCTGGCAATTGGATTCAACCCTGATTTTGGGTCCCCACTCTTAAACACTTAAAACGCTTCCAAAAACAGATTGGGGAAAACAATTACCCCTCTCTCCACATTGCCCAGGGCACATGGCGGCTACTGCAATTCAAGCCCCTTTCACCCACTCCACCTCCACAGCTACCATCCCCAGCAGGATTTCCCTCCCAAAAAAGCACCCTAGCTGGCTGCCTCACTCTGCTGCCGCCTCTGCCTCCACACACACACTTAAACATACGCACATCTCCCAGTTCCTGCAGCAGCTTCAATCCTTTCCCTTTTTAAAGATCAAGGAAGGAGGGAAACAGCCAGAATTGAGCAGGACTGCCTCTTTCCTTGATCTTTAGGCTTGTATGGGAGAGAAAGGCAACATTGTTATAAGGTTTGAAGTGGCTGACTTGTTACAATGAAACAGTCTGTTGTATAGGGAACACTAAGGAAGAAACGTTTTAAAAGCAAAAGCAGGAAAAAAAATTGGAAAAATCTGGTGTTTATCTATTCCATTTTTAAGCCAAATAATCCTCAAAATACCCCTGAAACTGATTG
>MTQE01001134.1:69232442-69249097 GCA_014337955.1 Aspidoscelis marmoratus | reverse complement strand
ATACCCCTGAAACTGATTGGGAATGGGGGTGAAGAGGATCCAAACCATTTTGAAACCACTGTAATTGACTGGAGGTGGGAACGATGAGGATCCAAACCAATTTGAAACAACTTTAAAGTGGCAATGGGAATTCAGCCCAAGAAAACTATAAACCTTTAGTTTGCTCTCAAGATACTTTCCAAATGCTAATTTTCAACATGCTTCTTTTTCCTCTCTTCAGAAATTTTTTCCCAATTGTTTTTGGATTTCTGGGAACATTGGTTAATATCCCATTCTTAAGCCAGGTAAGGAAAAGTTTGGAGAATCATACTCTGGGGTTGAACTGTGCTTCTTAGTGAATAAATAAAGTTGGGTATTAGGATCTTCAAGAAGACATCTTTTACTGCCATATTTCTTCTACCTTCATTTAAATAAGTTATGCCCTCATTTCAGCAGAGAATAAATAAGAAAGGAACTGAGGGAACTGAAGAACAAAGAAATATATAGTAGTTTGCTATTGGGTTTGTTATTGCTATTGTAAACAGCAATAATAATTAGGTATATTGTAACTATTTACAATCCATTATGTATAGAGGAAGTATGTATCCTAGATGTCGTTGCGAGAAGAATAATGAGTAACTTTTGACCTTATTACAGCTATTCCAGAAATTTGGAGATACCAGCTCTATAGTATAGCCTGGATACGTGGTCTGCGGTCAGAAACAACTTCCATTCCTACAAGCAAATAATTCTCACATTCCTTAGCATCCATGCTTTAAAAATCTCAGCATGATCATGTGCAGATTCTTATGCCAGTAGGAATTGCCTTGAGATGCTGACTGAGTAGCTTCCAAGTTATACAAGTTGTGAGGGACCCTCCACCTTCTGCTTCATGCACCAGTAACCTTATACTGCAGAGGTTCATGCATGTGTTTTTAAATCTACAAACTGTGGCTAAATGCTCTTCAGTACCTAATGGAATAATATACCTTCTGTACCCTCTATCAAGGTCCACAACATTTAGACTCATAATCTTAGAAAGATTTACCCTTTGAGATCAACATTCTTCAGATTCCAGGAGAAGATGGATTAAAACAAAACACAACAAAACCTACACTGGCTCTTTAACATTTTGGCCCAATACTATAGAGTTTTAACTGCTGTCAGCTCTAACCAGCATACTATATAATTAGGAAAGCTGGGAGCTGTACTCTACAAACATTTAAAAGAAATTACTTTGACTACATTAGCTATATATGCATGCCTTTTCTTTGTACCTTCTTGCTTGCATCAGATACATCCTTGAATGAGTATAAATTGTAGGGCCAATTCACACTTGGGCCCATAGTAGACAACAGGGTAACATCTGGTAAGGAGCATCTGCACTTGCGGGAGGCGTTTTCAACCCAGAAATGCCTCCTGCCTTACTAGATGTTACCCTATTGTCTACTAGCTGTGGTGCACAAAATCGTGCACCACACGCATCCCATTCCTTACCTGAAGCTTACCAGCACTGCAACCATTCACACCAATTCTGGTGCTAAGGATCATCTCAGGTGCTGCACAAGTGCATGGGCATCTCAGATGACCTCAAATGTGACAATGCATGCACAGAGCATCACCTCCGTCATGGCAATGGCAACAGAGCATGTGCAGTCATGCCAGGCTCTGCAAAGAAGATGCCGGCACCTGGACATGCACCCAGACACAGGAAAGTCTCCGGAGCATGTGGGGCTTAGTCTGGCATGTACTGGCATTTCCAAGTGTGAACATGTTAGTAGGAAATGCACTTTTCCTATCCAGCAGACAGGAAGCTAAGTGCAGAAACACCTCTGCTTACCAAAGACCACAGTAAAATGAGTATATACCTCAAGACCAGTGCTTCTCTGCAAGCCTTAGTAAAAGGAAACACTAGAATAAAGGAAGAGTAAAGAACAAGGAACTCAGGGGTTGCCCAGGGGGAAGGGGAGACAAGCAAAGTGGTAGAGTCCAGCTTTTTCAGACACCAATGGCTGCCTTCTCACCTCTCCCACTCCATCATGTGAGCTGTCTTTGCAAGAACTCCCATCGTCCCCAGCTAGCTTGTTCACGGTCAGAGATTACAGGAGTTGTACAAGTGTAATGTCTGGATGATTATACGTTGCCTAGCATTCCATGATGTATTGGACTGTGTGAAACTGAAGACACAAGTTATGATGCGATAGGGTTTGTCATTGTTTTGTTTGCTGAACCCCATTTACTTGAAGAAAGTTAAATGCTGAGATGCTTTCACAATGTATCCACCACTTTCTAGGTAAACTCAGCAAGAGTTTAAGGCAGGTTGATGTATGTCTTAGTTCTACCCTGATTGGATTACTGAAGACTAATGTGCCCTATATGCTGTTCCAGAAGCACATTTCCAAAACAGTGTGACAGATTGCCTATAAGGACACTAAGATGAAGTGATTCCTCCAGCTATAAAAGCTGTCCTGTGGTTACCAGCTTATTTCCTGCTCAATCCAAAGTGCTTGGCAAAAGAATCTTGGGATCAGCTAGGCTATCTGAAACCAGCAGCAACAGGAAGGCAACAGAAACAAGAGGCATTTTCGCACTACACCCGTTCCATTTCTTACCCGAAGGGAAGGGAAGCCTAAGACACTTCAGGACGCTTTGACCATTCACACATAGGAGCGCAGGAACGCGTGTAAACGCATTCCGGCGCGCCTGTGTGCGAATGCTCAAAGCATTCTGAAGTGCCTTAGCCGGCAAATGCCGACAAGGGGCGGGGAGACGGCTGCCGAGGCTGCCGCAGCCGGCAAGGCAGGCAATCAGCTGATTGTCAGCCAGCACCGGCAGGGGAGGCGAGCCTGCGGCTGTCAGGGAGAAAGAAACATGAGCGAATGCTTCTCTCCCTGAACGGCTGCGGGCGCTTCGTCCGCGCGGGAACGGATGTAGAGCACTTTAAAGTGCTCTACATCTCGAACGCGCGCAAGACAGCTCCAGACGCGTTGGAGCGCAAGCCCCACTGCGGCAATGCGTATGCCGCATTCGAGGCTCTCTTGCACGCGTTCGAAAACCCCGTGTGCGAAAACACCTAAGATGAGGCTTTGATTAGAAACCTCCCATTGGCCTTTCAAAACCTCTGGAGGGGGAAGTGTCCTCAGTGTGGCCTGGCCATTGTGGAAGCTGTTTCCATGACTCCTAGCCAGATTGCTTTCTGTGCATCTGTAGATGGAAGCCAATTCTCGGAACTCCTCATGAGTCAGCCTCTATGTGCAAGCATCTTCTGAGTGGAAGACTCCCACCCTTAGAAGTCTTTCCCTCCCAGCATCTCCAATGTGAGGAACTGTGGAGATACATTGCTCTGACATGGGGAAGAGCACATCCCCACTGAAATAGAGACATATCCTGAAACTTGGCCTGGTGACACATTAGTGAGGCTTTCAGAGAGCCTTGCCCTATCCAGACTACCAGTTTGTTTTCTCACACCCAAGCCTGTTTTCATATCCTCTAGAGATAGCTAGCTCACAATGCACACTGTCACAAATACACTCTGCTCCCTGCATGATTAACCTAGGCTGGCAGCTAGTAAAGGCATCCATGTTTCAGCCTTTGGCAAGTAAACAAATGTTTGATAACTTGGCTGGGCACTGATTCTGTGTACTTGGTGAGGCTCTTTTGTCTTATTTTAATGATACTTAAATGGTATTTTAAAATATTGATGTCTTATGCAAGTTCTTGACGGAAAGCCAGAATATGAATTTCAGAAATACAAGAGATATAGAATATGTACAATAACTATATGGAGTGAAAAACAATATTCGGGCTTTTCTATACATTTCAAAATTTTGAAGATTGTTGTGGGGAAGGAAATTTAAAAGCTACAGTTGACCATATGGAACAATTTCTGTTCATGGTAGGGGGTAACATGATTTGCTGTTCCCCTGCAAATTTTTTTTTCTTATTCTGAAATTTTAATTTATAAAAAATAAAATTTGTTTTTTTAAAAATAAAATGCCACACTGAGGTTTCTGTATTTTGTGCTACAGAACTGAACGACACCCAGGTTGAAGCAGTCAGAACTGCTGGGCCCTAGCTGTATTCTAGCCTCCAGAAAAGGTTTTAGAGATATAGCTATAAGTTTCCCACCAACTGACTTAGGTTTGCTGAAACTGCAGAGAAGGTTCTTCACCAAAGAAACCCTAGTATTTCAAATTCTCATCCATAGTATCCCTTCATCCAGACATCACTTAGGGTGAATCCCCACAGCAAGTTTATTTCGCTTTCCCTAAACCAAAATAATAGAACCGGATGCAAACGCAAATTTGCCTGTTCCCATTACTTTTAACTTAATCGCATTGGATCCGGATTCTGAGGATCGTACATGGGGTATGTGACTCAAGTGGCTACTTTTTAAAAGCCGCTTTTCAGGGCTGCCCTGCCCTCTTCCTCCTGGCATAAACCCGCCACCCATAAGGGACCCCTTCACCGAGCCTAACTGGGTGGCTGGGTGGCTGCCGCTTGCCTGGATGGAGGAAAAATGGCAGTGGGCAGCCAGCCAGGGATTCTTTCCCCTCCTCTCCCCATTGCTCAGGGCACACAGCAGCAGAAGCAACTAAAGCCCCTTTGCTTTAAACATTCACATTCAGCTGCCTACCTCCCTTCCTTTCCCTTTCTAAAGTCAGAACTTTTGGAATTGCGCAAAATTGAAACATTGTTATTAGGTTGAAGTGGTTCCATCACTACAGTGTAGAGCTGCTAAGGCTGTATTTTTAACACTGAAATCACTGTCTTTGGAAGCAAGCTATTGGGAGAGGGAAACCCTAAACATGGATTCTCATCCCTTAAAATGGTACTGTCCACACAGTAAAAAATGTAAAACGTTTCAAGTGCACGATCCGGAGTGAGACCTGTTGAAATCAGGATTGAGATTCACCAGGGTTTGGGGTGGTTTAACACGGGAAAAGCGTGTTAAGCCAAACTGCTGTGAGGACTCCGGGGATTGAAAACGTTTTGAATCCGAGATAAGGTTGCCATGAAGACACGGCCTTACTTATTCCACTATATTTGGATATTCTGGAATATTCCAGATTATACATGCTTTATTCTGGAATAAGTAGAATAAGTACCTGACATCAGGATGCATCTTAACATCCTCCAGAAGTGGAGGGCCAGAAAGTTCAATGTTTCAGCCCTTCATTTTAGAGCTATTTCTGCATAAATGCTAGTTTCCTGTGATTTTATTTTAGTTGGCATATTTAAAACTTTGTCCACACTAGCCTCTAGTCAAGAATTAGTGAACTCCAGGTGAAGAGCACTTTGAGGAGGCTGCCACAGCCCCCAAGCATGCCCTGCCTCACCAGAAGTTCACTAACCGTTGATTAGGGGTGGAGGTACAGCAGTAAAGTGTCTGATAAAGAAGTGGTGCCACACTGTGCAGATGTGGTGCCTGGAAGTGTCCCTGGAGTTCCCTGTGCAGACAAACGTGATTTGCCCTAAGTCACATCTTGGGTGTTTTTCCACTGTCGGAAAGTACCCATTTTTGCACCCATTAAGGACCCATTTGGGTGTGAGCCAGATGATCCCATTTCCACCACGGCACCACTGCCACTGGGGAAATCTGGATTAAATGGGTACTTTCTGGCCTTTAATCCGGATTAATGGGGTCTACAATGGCGTTTTCAGGCAGAAAATCCGGATTAAAGGGAGCCTGTTTAAGAGGAGCTCTAGAGGAGGCTAGGGGGAGGAGAACAGCCATGGGGGGGGGAGCCCCAAAACCTAAGCTTCGAGGTCATTTTGAAGTCACTTCGAAGTCTGTGCAAAATAGCTCCAGAGCATCTTTGAAGTCTGTGCTGATCTTCAGAGTGAACTTCAAAGTTCACTCCAAAGATCAGCACAGACTTCAATGGAGCTGTTTTGCACAGACTTCGAAGTTACTTCAAAATGACTTCGAAATGACTTCAAAGCCATTTCGGAGATTGCACCCCCTGTCCCCCCAAACACCTGGGGTGACAAGCAGACCCCTCATGGGTAGATCCGGATTTCCAAATGGGTGCTCTGGTGTTTCCATGGCAGGGAGGCTAGCACCCATTGCTCTTGGGTGCTAGACCACCCATGGAAACACATTGGGTACTTCCCTTAATCCATTCCTTAGATCTGGATCTTCTTAGATCCGGATTAAAGGAGCACAGTGGGAAAACACCCCTTGATTGGCTTTACCCTCGACAGAGCTGGTATTTTTTTAGATGTCCTACCCAATGCTAAGGTTGTAAGTTGTGCAAGCACTAGTAAACTAAACAGTTTATCTTATTATTTATTTATTTAAAATATTTATATACTGCTTTCCATTAAAAATATAATCTCAAAGTGGTGTCCAACAATGAAAAACAGGTGTTGTAGGCAATGAAATAGACACTCTCTGACCATTTGCCTGCACTTGCCTTCTCCCTGGTCTAAAAATTATTTGCCCTAGTTATGTCTATCTGCAATCCCATGAAGAAGCAGATCCTGGAGGCACCATTTTCTGAGCTCAGGATTTTTCTTTTGACCAGCACCTGTTGAATAAAGAGTAGGGATTTCTGAGGTTCTGCACTGTAAGCAATGCCCAAACAAAGAAGAAGAAATAATGAGGTTTCTTAAAAAAAAAATGGAAAAGTATTCTTCATTCTTAGTATTCACTCACCATACTGGAGTTAATGGGTTTTTTTTAACTATATACTATCTTTTTATTTTTTTTAATCTTATTATACAATATGTATATCTTATGTTTCTACAATACATAGATATCATACGGTTAGAATCCATTATTCTGTGACATACCATTTTATATATACATTCCTTCTTTCCTCTCCACACATAACTGTATCTACCAGATTTGGCACAATACACTGAAAGAAGGTAAAATATTTTTTCTCTCTCTCCATACAAACACTGTATGCACACACAACACACACACGCTTTTAACAACAGCAATGTCAAGTTGCCTCAGGCAGCGATCCAAATAAGAAGCTATGTCACCAATTTCTGAAGGAAAATCATCAAGAAATGAAAATAGAAGATGAAAATTAGAGGTGGATCCAATTTTGCTGATGTCATCAGTCCAGTCTCACAATAAAGCAGAAGGATTCAGACATTATTTGAGAGGGACCTGGACTCCACAAGGTGGTGTGCTCTTACTTTCAAAGGTGAGGTCAAAAGAGAAACAGGAGAAGACTCCTAGCAAGAACATCTGAAAGAGAAGTGAAGTAAGTAGATGGCGAGAAATTTTAGGTCAAAGGATCCTTCATTTGTAACTGGGGGAGCTGGAAAACTGGGAGAAGCATCCCATTAAACACTGGGGAACTAACTTCAAGGCAAACATGCCTAGGCTTATTCCCATGTAAAGACTGTTGTGCACTTTACATAGTAATAAACCTCTCTTAATAAAGTAGGTCATATTTGTAAGTAGTGTGAAGTGTTGACATGTTTATTTTTTCATTTTGGAAGAGATATTACTTTGTAAGTCATAGTCTACTTCATTATTAACTAAACGTAGAGATAGGTTTTCTACCTGTCTGCAGAGTGACATTTTTAATGTGAGAGACAGGAAAGAAGTTTTGAGATAAGGGTGTGTCTCCATTTTTGTCAGAGAAGACACCTAGGGGTAGGAACCTCCATGAAAGCACCCTTTGCTACCCTGGTACAGGGCAAGCCAAAAGGCACCTCCTGCCACTGTGTGTGGAGATGCAGTACTTAAGATACTTTCTGAAGGCATCTCCAATGGTAAGTGGAGACATGGCCTGTTTCACATTTGAAATGTAGGAATACTGATACAGATTCTGTGGACTGCTTGTGATGGGCTTAGGATCACTGAGGGTTCTCCTGGGATTATACTGGGAATGCCACACATATCCATGATATTCCCAATACAGTCCTAATTTAGTCGTGTGAAAATCCCCTGCTACAAGAAATCCAGCAATGACACTAGATATACTGCAATATTGTTTCCAGTTCTGGGCATATACTTTGTCAGTTCTTCATGTTATCATTGATATTCAAAAATACCCAGGATGCTTGCAAACATGAGGGTGGGGGTGACAAAAACAAAGGGGAAGTTTATTTATTTATATTATTTTCATTTTTATCCCACCATATATCCGAAGGTGTCAGGGCAGGTAACTACATTTATGGGTGTATGGGTCTTTGTTAACATCCAGGCAGTTTTGAACAGCCACAATAACACAAAGAGCCATCAGATGCTGTAAGAAACCAGGATTGTTCTGGGAATACCTCCTGCCATCTGGTTCTAGCAGCAACAGTCAATTGCAGGATCTAAAGAAGATCCTACAATTTCCACTTGCTGTCTGGAGGCACCCTGAGGGAAAGCATTCTGAACATACTAAAGTATTGCCTAAATATATTATTATCATCATTCCTTTGAGCACAAATCTAAAATGAAAGAAGATCTGAGGGTCTTATCAAGGCAGATCATTGAAACAGGAAAAGGGGGTAATATTTCTTTTAATTCAAGAGCAGGGAAGCATTCTCCCAAGAACTCACTTTAATTTGTTTTGTTTTAAAAATAACAAAAACCGAAAGCCTCTTTAGGGGAACAAAGATGTCACTTTTCTTTGCACATTATTTCACAAGTACTCAATAAGGAAAATCACAAACGGATCTGATTCTATTAGGATTTTGACTGTCCTTTCTTGTGTGTAAAGTCTGTTCAAATAATCTGCACAGCATGTTATAGGCTTTCTTCTGTAGCCATAGCAGATTAGTTTATCTTCCTATTTAGTGACTTGGTTCATTTTTTCTGGAATTTGTTTTCATAAGGAACATTTGCTATTTTTTTATTGCACTCTTCCCTGAATAATGTGCCACCATATCCCCTCCAACCTAAGAATGTCCAGAATTGCACATTTTCAAAAAATCTTGGTTGTAACAAAAAGAGAGGAGAAAAGAGGCAGATAGTGATGTGGTGCAAAGAGGATGTAGGGGACAATGCCACCTCTCCTGTGGGTACTCTGCTGTTTCCCTGCAGAGTAAAGGTAAGCTCTGCATTTTTAACTTGCTGTCTGAAGGCACACCTAAATATATTAATCTAGGTGAAGGATAAGGAATATCCAAATGTTCTTGGGCTCAATCACTTACCACAAGAGCTGAAGCATATACAAGTTAGTATAGAATAATGTCTAAAGAGCCACAGGTGCAACCACAGGTCATCCGTCCCGTCCCATTCCCCCTCCCCCCAGTTTAGGTGCTCAGCAACCAGTAGCTTCTAAAATTCCTTTTATGTGAGGGAAACTTCATCAAACATAAGCAGCAAAAGAAAACAAAAGCTAGTTTATATGTGTGGCACATGAACTCAGGCATAAACATATTGTTTAGGTAAGTATCTGTTACATGGAACTTGAGGTTTTATCAACAGAACCCATTAGTGCTAATGCAGGTTGTCCTCAGAGCATTGTGGCTGCATCTGCCATGGCTAGGTATGATAGAAGGGTGAATCTATAGCTATGTTACCCTTAAATGCCCCTCCCAGTACCTAGTGTGGTGTGTATCCACTAGGCACTGTGCTGAGACATCTGTTCTTGGGCCCCCAAGGCCATTGGGTGCTGTGAGAAAGGTGGCTGCGAGTCAATGTGTGGGGGGTTGATTCTGAAATGGCTATGTCATGCCTCAAGCCTTCTCTTCTCACACTGCAGGCCACTCGCACTTCTGCATTGCAACTGACTTGCTCAAAGGGCTGTGCTGCAGGTGCAACTGCTTGTAAACATAGTCTGGCCCAATGGTAAAGGAGTCTGGCCACTCTGGTCAGGCCACAGCAAGGCCACATCAACAAAGTTCACCTCTCAGACACTTTCGAAAAGTTAGTGGAGCTATGGCCTGAGAAGGTGTCCCTCATAGAGAGCATTTGGTTAGGAGCTTCTCAATCCTGATCATGCCAAAAGTTGCAATCTAGGTCTCAAATGCACTTTTTTTTATCAAGGGTATACAATTATCTGAGTGGTCAATCAAGCACCTACTGCTATTAAACTTACTTTTTTTAATATGCTTTTTTTATCAACCCAACAACAACAACAAAAATACACATTAAAATAATAGCCATCCAAAAACTCATACTATTAAACTTCCAAGATAACATTTTTTTCTCTCTCTCTCTCCTTGCCTTCATTTATAATTGCAGGTCTTCTCTACCCAAGATGAAGCTATTTAGCTCACTACTGCTTCAACTATTATTCTTCAGTGCTCACTTTGGAGAACCTACAGACAATTGTTTCTCTTTGAAAGGATCCTGGCACACAGAGAACAAACAGGGTCAGTACAATCTGGATTAGTAGTTCATATTCTGGACCTTGGGCCCTGGCCAGATGGGATAAATATAGAGCCGATATGGCACTGCTATGGCGGGGTTGCCTCACATATTGTAGACAACCCCACTATAGTTACACTTTGCTTGCAGGTTTTCCAGCTGTAGTGACTTTTAGGGTACCACAAACCTTTCTGGATGGAGCAGTGATCGTATCTACATCCAGCATGCATGCGTTGAGGCGGAAGCAGCCAGCCATGCACAAGCAGCCAACCATACACGCATCCCCAGGAATTTGATGGCAGCTGAATTGCCCAGATTACATACCACCAATTGTTGCAGGAACTCAATAATTCCGTGGGAGCAATGCCCACATTATTGCTTCCATGCACTATGCACGACTCTCATCTGGAGGCAGCCTCAGTATACACATACTTTCCATTTCCATTTCCATTTGTACACTGCCTTTCCAATAGAAAATTTTGCATCTGTTAATGCAGATCAGCTAAGTCCCTGACACCCACTAGTCTGGCTCCATCGGCTAATCTGGATCCTTGGTAGTACCGTTTAATCTGTACTAGCAGAGGGAACAGGGTCCAGATCCAGATCATAAGAGGCATAGAGAAAGATCCCTCCTGTATTCTGAATTACAGTGGAGTTTTTCAGTGGTGTGCTATAGCACACTGCTGAAAAGCACCCTTCACGCATCTCAAGGTTAGGAACTTTCATTCCTAGCCTTTGGAGGTGTGGGCGAGCAGCTGCAAAGCTTGCACAATTTTCACAACTGCAGCATGAGTTAATGTGGATCTGCACCATCAGTGCAGACAGCCTGATCCCACCCAATCCTCACAATCTAGATCAGTGGGCCAGGTTATTCCAGACCTATTGATCCCAAATTAAAGTGAGGTAAGTGCAGAAAGGGCCACATATCTTGCACTTTCTTGATGTTGATGCATTACAGCCCCACTCAGCATTGGCCATTTTGGTCAATGGTAAATAATGACAGAAATTTCAGTTCTACAGTATTTAAGGATCATAGGCTTGCCATACATACTCAAGTTAAAAGGAAAAGCTAAATGAAAAAAAAATGGGGAAAGGTAACTGCTGCCATTAGTCTAGGAATTGAGTGAATCAGCTCTTCAAAATATGAAGAGTTGGCTCTTCTACCCCACTTTTCTCATCCTTAAGGGGGCTCAGAGTGGCTGACAAAGCATTTTATTATTCTCCCCACAACAGACACCCTGTGAAGTATGTGGGACTGCGAGAGCTCAGCAGAGGGCTGTGACTAGCCAAGGCCAACCAGCTGGCTTTGTGGAGGAGTGCAGAATCAAACTCTGGGTGAATTCCCATTACAAGCTTAAAACGGTTTCAAAATGGTTTCGATCCTTGCAGTCCCCGCGTGAGGTTGGCTTAACACACTTTCCGCATGTTAAATCGCCCCAAAGTGTTGTAAATGTTAACCCTCATTTCAATAGGTCTCACTCCAGTTCGTGCATTTGAAGCGTTTTACATTTCTTACTGTGGGAACCGTACTGTTTTAGTAGGATGAGAATGCATGTTTAGGGTTTCCCTCCCCCAATAGCTTGCTTCCAAAGATAGTGATTTTACTGTAAAAATCCACCCCTTACAGCAGCTGCTAGACTGTAGCAATCCACCCACTTCACACCTGATAACAATATTGCAATTTTGCACAATTCTGAAAGTTCTGACCTTTAGAAAGGGAAAAGAAAGGAAAGCAGCTGCAGGTTCTGGGAGATGTGTAGCCACTTGAGCCCCCCACCCCTAGAGTCACATACGCCATGTACGATCCTCAGAATCTAGATCGAATGCAATTAAGTTGAAAGTAATGGGATCAGGCAAATTTGTGTTTGCATCCGGTTCTTTTATTTCAGTTTAGGGAAACTGTATTAAGCTTGTAATGGGAATGCACCCTCTGAGTACAAGATATGAATACAGCAGTCTAACCACAAGACCCAACTGGCTCACATTTGGCCAATGGACAATGGAAGAAGCTTACTCAATGCTCAGTGAGCCAGTTTGGTCTAGTAGTTAGCCGGACTCCTATCTGGAAATACCAGGTTCAATTCCGCCCTTCCCCACAAAGCCAGTTGGGTGGCCTTGGGCTAGTCACAGTTCTCTCTCTGGGCCCCACCTACCTCACAGGGTGTTCTGTTGTGGGGAGAACAGAAGCTTTGTCAGCCGCATTGAGTCCCCGTAAATGGGTGAGAAACACGGGATAGAAAAGCCAACTCCTTCTTCTTCTTCTTCTTCATGAAACTCACCCATGTACTTCTCAGCTCCAAGATAAGAAATGTCATGTCATTATCCCCCCCACCCCTGCACTATCCTGATGAATGGACTGGTCATACCAAGTCCATGGACCCCATTGTACCAAGGGACAGCCAAACTTTTGCCTCTGACATCAATTTCCCTTTTTTTATTCTTGCTAGATGAACCATCCAAAAACATTGTCATCCTGATCCAATGGGCAGATCCCATCCCATGCACAGAAAGGAGAGGCAGCTCTGGCAGACCAGAATTGTGCAAACGGCAGGAGCACCAGCTGCAGTCATGGCTAGGGATGCGACCCGCAAAGAACAAAGTGAACTCCACCCCACATGGGGCAATGTTAGTGGAAGGGGAGAATGACCTCTCTGCCTATAACTGGAACTCATTTGGTCTAAGATATGGCAAGAGGCAAAGGCAAGTGAAAGGCAAGGAGAAATGACAGAGCCATGGAGCAACTCTAATGAAGTGTGGTGGGCTAGAGGAGAGAGTTGGGAGGCATCAGGTCATTCAGTCTTGTGTTGGATTATTTTTATGGCTCTCCATGCAAATGAAAAATTATACTACAGTATAGGATGTTTGTTTGATGTTTTGAAGCTCACAATAAGATTTCATGCTGTAAATTGTTTCTCTGGGGTTGATGCTAATGTTGTGATCAGCTTGTAAAATATATATAAAAAATGGTTATAAATCCTTTATGTCTTGTTGTAACTTACCTACAGACACAATAGTAGGAATTCTATAAATTTTAAATAAATGAATAATGACAGAACTGGAATGAAATTTTAATAAAGAGGGGGCATGGAGACAAATTTTTGTTTGTTTCTGAAGTACAAATTCGAAGGTTTGAAGGACAAATATGCTGAAAGCAGGTCATTGTTTCTTCATTTTCCCAAATGTTTCATGATCTACTGCCACTCTTAGCAGAGAGACTCTCAAAAGGTTAACCATGTTTCTCTCTTTCTAGGACTTAAGGGAATGCCACATTCGTCATCTAGACTAGAGGAGTAAAATCCTCATGATTCTTGTCTTTCAACTTCTTTCTAAGGTGCTCCAAGCAGAAGAGTAGCTAGGCGGGTGGGCACCCGGGAGAGGGCCTTCTCTGTGGTGGCCCCCAGATTGTGGAATGGTCTCCCCTTGGAGGTGCGTCAGGCCCCTTCCCTGTTTATATTCAGGAGGGCGGTGAAGACGCACCTCTTCACTCAGGCCTTTGGTTAAAAGCCCCCCCGCCCCCGCCCCCCCAGTGCACACTCCACTACTGTTTTTGTATCTCTGTTTTTTAGTATTATTATGTTGAATTTTAAACCTTGTATGGGTTTTAGCATTGTTTTATACAGATTTGATATGTTTGTGTCTTAAAATGTTGTGAGCCGCCCAGAGACCCTCGGGTATGGGGCGGGATATAAATATAAATATAAATAAATAACATAACATAGGTTGGAATTAGCCAGCCACAAACAACAAGAGTCTATAACCCCACAAAACACAATCAATACAAGAAAGGTTTCAGGGGATGTAGTGTATTAGGTATCAGTATAAAAATAACCAAATTAGTTTAATATAATATATACAATCTTTGAGTCACATAGTCCATATTGCTTGGTGTGCAGCTGTTCAGATGTAGTCCACCAGCTGTCTTGGATCAATCCGCTCAAAGTGTTCTAGACCATCAGTCATTCAAGTGGTTATAGCTGACTTGTCCTCATGCTTGCCAGACACATTTTGACTAAACTGTCTTTTTCTATGGCCAAAGGTAACTGTTGATCTGGAACATTCCACCAAGTACTTCAGTAATGCATAAATGTGTAACAATCCTTCTCTTTGAACTTCTTTCTGAAGTGCTGTGGAGGTGCTCCAAGCAGAAGAGTGGGGGAAGACAGGCTGGAATTAGCCAGGCCCATGATCTTAGCCAGAACGTGGGTTGTTGTTGTTGTTTCCTCTTGGGTGAAAACACAATCATTGGAGGAACAAAAAGAGAAGGAAATGGAACTTGCACTGCAGTTGAGAAAAACTCATGTACTCTTCTAGGGTGACAGAAGAAAATATTCTCCATTTTGCAGCAAAGCCAGTTTTCAGTACGTCCAATGGAGACCACCTGTTCTGGGGGACTGATTATGGTGCCTTTACTGCATAATGGAGATGCAGGCACTGTATTTAGCAGGAAATTGGTAAACTGAAGCTGTGGGAAGGAAAGCTTGGTTAGGCTGCATCTCCATTATGCAATGAAGATACCTTAAATGAGGCCAGTTTCCATAACTCTCATAGGAACATAAGAACATAAGAGTAGCCCTGCCGGACCAGACCACAGCCCATCCAGTCCAGCATCCTGTCACACACAGTGGCCCACCAAATGCTCATGGGCATCTCAAGCAGAGACAAGGACAAACCCTCTCCTGCTCTCGAGTCCCAGCAGATGGCCTCATTTCCTCCCACCCCCACCCCCAGCCTGAAAGATGCGTCTAGGCATTCGTTCTAGTAGCCATTGATACATCTGTCATCCATAAATTTATCTAACCCTACCTTAAAGCCATCTAGACTGTCACCACCTGTTCCGGCAGCACATTCCATAAGCCGATGACCCTCTGGGTGAAGAAATACTTCCCTCTGTCAGACCTTACTCTCCTACCCATCAGCTTCATAGAGTGCCCCCTGGTTCTAGTGTTGTGCAATAGAGAAAAGAAATTTTCTCTATCCATCTTTTCTATACCGTGCATAATTTTATATACTTCAATCAGGTCCCCTCTCAAACGCCGTCTCTCCAGACTGAAGAGGCCTAGATGTTGCAGCCTGGTTTCGTAAGGGAGGTGTTCCAGCCCCTTCTGGTTGCCCTTCTCTGCACCTTCTCTAGTTCCACAATATCCTTTTTGAGGTGTGGTGACCAGAATTGTACACAATATTCCAAATGTGGCCTCACTATAGATTTATAAAAAGGCAAAATGACACTTGCTGACTTATTTTCTATTCCCTTCTAAGGGCAACGCGCCTGCTCAGAACGCTCCTGAGGGCAAGGGTTGCCAGTAGCAGCCCCAGCCACTCAGGAGGCGCACAAGACACAGGTGCGGTGCATCCTGGGCGCTGACCCTCAGAAACCGGCCGACGCTGACGAGGTAAGGAGGGGATCGGTCACGCTCCCCCCAGGGTGGGCTAGGGTGGGCTTTAGGCAAGCTCGCCCTGGCTCCAGAAGGGGCGATCCGCTGCTTCTGGGGCAAGGGCGAGCCAAGAGGTAGGAGCCCCCGGCTCGCCATGCTTGGCTCCGGCGAGCCAATCGTGGTGAGCCGGGGGTGGAATATGGGTAGTTACACTTGTGCCGTGCTGACACATCCTAAGTGGATGTGTTTTCACGGCGCAAGACCACTTGAAATGTGGTGTGTTAGTAACACCCATTAGTCACACATTAAGTCCGGTTAGGTGCGGACGCACCCACCGGATGTGTGCTTCTTTGGCCCCACTAATGCGGACGCTTCTGCGGCAAACCGCTTTTGCCACCGGAATCCGGATTAAAAACGGGCTCGCTGTGCAGACACCCCTCACCAAAAGTGTCCTAATCAGCGACCCGTGTGCGGAGGCGCACATTGGAATGTGTGACTAATGGGTGTTGAAGGGCCTGTGCAGAAGCACCCTTATATAACAAGGACTGTTAGCAAACTCTCTGATTGGATGTTGCAAGGGAAAAGATCCAGACCTAAGGCCTATCTGCACTTCTGGTGGTATTCAGCACTTAGTGGCCTTCTGGTAAAGAGCATCTGCGCGTGGGGTAGGCTGTTACAGCCTCCCCAGAAGTTCACTAATTGTTGATTAGGTGTGGAGCACTAAATCATGCTCCACACCTTTACCAGCACTGACCAAAAGCTTACCTGAAGCATCTAGCAGCACAACCATTTGCTCTTCTGGTTTCCTGCGGTTGGTGGGTGGAGGAAGCAGTGTCCATGCAGGTATGGTGATGCTGGCACATGTGATCAATCACTGACCTCTGACATGACCAGACCATCAATCCCCAGGGGTGGTGTCTGGTTTTTTGATCATTTGAAAGTGGTGTTTGGCCAGCAACTGAATAGTGGACACAGCAAGTTACCAATGGATGTCAACTCCTATTTGAGGTATGATAGTTACCATCCTCAGC
>MTQE01001134.1:69177264-69231386 GCA_014337955.1 Aspidoscelis marmoratus | reverse complement strand
ATTTTACACATTTATATTTTTATTAAATATTCTTTTATATCTTTAGTGGGATATATTTTACCCTTATAGGAATTATATAAAATTTTTATACAGCACCTTTTTGTTTTGGTTTTGAGGTTTTCACTTTGGGTGTTTGTATTAGGGATTTTGGTTGTTGGTGATCATCTGTAATACATCCCTCTAAAATGGCATCCAAGCATGTCACAGAACAGCCAATCATGGCAGCGAGGAGGCAGAACTTCCAGCTCCAGACACAGCGGTGCAGGCTGTTAAACAGGAGGACCATTCACACTTCTGGCTGGTAAAGGATGCTTTGGGGAAGCTTTCCTTATGACAAGTGCAAATGGTCTACCTTTACCAGAAGTTTACCAGCCCTAGTTCACAGCAGCCTAACCAGCTAAGTGGAGAAAGGCCAATTGTGAACCTATCTGACTTGGCCTTATTCTGGAATATATCCCAGAATAGGGGCCTGCTGTTTGCATGCTAATACAAACTACGGCGGGCCTCAGACTCCAATCCTGAGATATATTCCAGAATTAGGCCAAGTGCATAAAGGGCTGGTGCCAAGGCTCACTAGTTTCACTTCCCATCCCTGCTCCAGTTATTTGTATAAAACCAACCGTGAAGGCTGAAAGACATGATAAATCCCATGTCGTATTTGGCCTGCCATCTCTGGTCTCTGCACTAAAAATCTATGCTGATTCTTTTAAGCTTGTATTTAATTTTCCCACAGGGCTGCTTTGGGCATCATAGTTCTGAGCAGGGATTTTCCCAAACTCATTTTCTCTCCAAGTCAGGTTAAAGGGCAGCATGGGGCTGTGCAAAGGTCTTTTAAGGAAAGCACATTGCATGTAGTTGGGCAATGATGGAAGAGGTGAGCCACACAAAGCTCCAAACGTCAGCAGTGTTACTTCTGTTTTGATGACCACAGTAACCTTTGGGTGAGAATGTTTATGTAACTTAGAGAGGCATGGGAACCATTTCAGTTTTCCTACTCAAGGCTTTTGCTGGCATTTCATCAGCATCTGATGTGAATATAAAATTCAGCTGGCAAAAGTGCACTTTCACATCAGTTACTACATGTGGTACAGTTATCATATAACAAGTTTTTTAGATCCAAACTATGACGCATTGCTGAAAAGTGCTTCCTGGTAATCAGTCCCAAACATGGGAGGCAGCCAACCAGATATTGATTAAGGGTCACCTTAATCCAGATCAGGCTCAGTCTAATGCAGATGGAGCTGGACCAGCAGTCAGCAGGGCTTTGTGATCTGCATTAACATGTGAATATGGAGGCCTACATCCAAACTACATGGGCTATTAATGCAGATTAAGGGGCTGTGCAGAAAGGGCCTAAGTCTCTACCCCAAATCTAAGCAGTTTATTAGGTGTATTAGACAGACTGGTGGTTAGGTAGCTTTATGCAATGAAGTTCTGAGTTTGTGGAATAATACATCTGTTAACAATGCAGAACCACAACAGGAGATGGCAAGAACAATGTGCATTGAACTGAACTATTTTGACTAAATCAAGTCACATATTTTATGTTTTATCCTTCTACACTTCCTCAACCATGATGGATTTATTACTAACAACTGCAAAACATATCATAGCAAACATCTGGAAAGATAAAAAGTAAAGTCACCATCAGTAATCGGTATAACTTCCTAAGAGACTTAATGGTCTGGCTGTAGGGCTTCTTTAATCTGAATCTGTCCTTGTCTCATGCAGCCAGAGCAGACCAGCAAGAGATGCAGCCTAATAGATCTGCATTAATCTGCTGATTTATGTGGTCTAGAAGTGTTCTACATTGATCTTTAATCAGAATTAAGGGCCTATGCAGAAATGTCCTTCGTTACAACACATAGAAGATCTGGAAGATTCTGAGCTTTGTCCCAAGTCAGAAGGACACTCAGCTTCTCCCTAGTGCTGTGGCCAGAACAAATGCTATTTCTAACAACACTGGAAGTGGGAGTGCTTTTCTTTCTCTCTGGAAAAGAAGATACTCTTGTCACATTCCAGGATTTGTCAATGGGATAAGGTAATGGGAAGAAAAGGCATGGTTTGTGTTTCCCCATGTCCCCAACCCACTTCTTTGAATACATTTGGCTTGAATCTTACATTTTTCTGTCAACCAACCATACCAGGAAGGAAGTAGTTTGTCAGGGTACATTGCGCCAATCTTTCCCTCTGGTCTCCATAGATACATACAATTGGAGACCCAGTTTGGTCTCGTGGTTAGGAAGCCAGACTCTTATCTGGGCATACGGAATTTGATTCCTCACTCCTCCACAAAGCCAGCTGGGTAACCTTGGGCTAGTCACAGCCCTCTTTTGTGCTCTCACAGCCCCACCCACCTAACAGGGTGTCTGTTGTAGGGAGAAGAATAGAAAGCTTTGTCAGCTGCTTTGAGTGCCCTTAAATGGGTGAGAAAAGTGGGATAGAAAAGCCAAATCTTCATTTGTCTGTCCATCTGTCCATTCATCTGTCTGTTTGTTACACCTGCAACTGATTTCTCATTGGTCAGCTGAAAGGAGTAAAAGAGAAAATAAGAGATATGGCCTGCTTGTGCTCTAATTGCGTGATATTGCCATTACACAGGTGGATCACTGGACTTTTTTGGAGGGGTCTGGGTGTTATGAAGAATGCAAGGAAAAGAGGCTACATTTTCAGGAAGAACAGAGATTAAAAGAGGCTACATGCCACATTCCCTCATGCAGGGCAAAAAAGCATTGTTTCATGTTGCTAGGCAGTGTGATGATGTTATGGGAGGTCAAGAGGACTTTGTGCGCACACAGTCACCTTTCGAGCTGAAGGAAACCAAATTCAAGCTGAGAAGACTAATGTAAGCTATAAAGCCTAAACTCACTTCAAAGTGGTGATTTCCACTACACCACTGCATGTCTCTAGGATGAAGGATCATCGCCTTCCTAGGCCACGTTCCCATTACAAGCTTAAAACGGTTTCTAAATGGTTTCGATCCTCGCAGTCCCCACTTTCTGCGTGTTAAATCGCCCAAAAGCATTGTAAATGTAACACTCATTTCAACAGGTCTCACTCTGGTCCGTGCATTTGAAACATTTTATATTTCTCACTGTGAGAACAGTACCGTTTTAAGGGATGAGAATGTGTGTTTAGTGTTTCCTTCCCTCAATAGCTTGCTTCCAACGATAGTGATTTCACTGTAAAAATCCACCCCATACAGCAGCAGTGACTGTAGCAATCCACCCACTTCACACCTGATAACAATGTTGCAATTTGTGTAATTCTGGCTCTTTAAAAGTTCTGACCTTTAGAAAGGGAAAAGGAAGGAGAGCAGCTGCAGGTTCTGGGAGATGTGTGAATGTTTAAGGCTGTGTGTGCAGCTGGCAGCGGCAGTAGCAGCAGAGCCAGCCAGCTAGGGTGCTTTTTTTGGAGGGAACCCTTGCTGGGGATGGTGGCTGTGGAGGTGAGTGGGCAAAGGGGTCTTGAGTTGCCACTGCTGCTGTGTGCCCTGGGTAATGGGGAGAGGAGGGCAAAGAATCACTGGCTTCCCAGTGCTGTTTTTCATCCATCCATGCAAACGGCAGCCACCCAGCTAGGCTCTGTGAATGGGTCCCTTATGGGTGGCGCGTTTACGCCAGGAGGAAGAGGGCAGGACAGCCCCGAAGAGCAGCTTTTAGAAAGTAGCCACTTGAGTACCCCTTGAGTCACGTACGCCATGTACGATCCTCAGAATCCGAATCGAACGCGATTAAGTTGAAAGTAATGGGATCAGGCAAATTCGTGTTAGCATTCGGTTCTATTATTTCAGTTTAGGAAAACCGTTTTAAGCTTGTAATGGGAACCAGGCCCTAAGATAGTGCTCTATGGTGAACTCACCACCAGCTGCCGAAACAGAGGAGCCCCAAGGAGGAGATACAAGGACTCCCTGAAGCAATTCCTCAGCCTTGGCCATATTGATTACAACCAATGGTCCACTCTGGCCTCAAACCGAGAGGCATAGAGACACACCATCCATAACGCTGCTGCCTCCTTTGAGACTAGAACCAACCAGCCTCGAGGAGAAAAGACAACACAGAAAGAACCGTGCCGTCACAGTACCGCCCAAGGACACCATTCTCTGTACCTCCTGCAACCGGACATGTCTATCCTGCATTGGTCTGTTTAGCCACTAACACACATGCAGCAAGCATGGGTCGAGCCCTCCCTAATCTTTGTTCATGAAGCCAAGCCATGATGATGATGATGACTGGAAAAATATATCACTAGCCCTCATTTACTGAACAGACTATTTTCAGATTACCAGACTAGCTGGGAATTAATTAAAGCAGCTCTAGCTTCTAAAGATACCTGAATATTCTCTTGTGGGGAACAACTAAAGCAAAAACACAAGAGTGAAATTAGACAGCAATTCATCATGACTGAAATAGGATTTTGCCGCAGGTGTAATGCTTGTGCTTGCTTGCCTGCCTGCAAATGTAACCCTTTCTGCACTGGGCCGTATTCCAGATTATATCCTGGAATAAGTTCCTGTCATCCACATGCTAGTGTAGACTAGGCAAGTCCTGTAATCTGGAATAAGGCCCAGTGCAGAAAGGGCATGTGGTTGGCAAAAATGGGCAGAACCAGATCTCAACACTGGATATCATTACCAGGTACTACAAAATTAATTTATAATCAATTCAATTTATTTGGTTCTTGACCAGAACAAGTTATTTACTTTATCCTTCATATTCATCATTTATTTATTTTATTTATTTGTTTTCTATCCTGCCCTATACCTGAAATTCTCAGGGTGAGTAACATCATTTAAAATCAGACATATATTAAAACAACAGTATATATTAAAACAGTAACAGTATCTGAGAAGAGACAGTATATTCCCATTAACCAAAGGCCAGGGCAAAGAGATGCATCTTGACTGCCTTCCTAAACAGTGAAGGAGCCTGATGCACCTCAAAGTGGAGACTATTCCAAAGCCTAGAGGCCATCACTGAGAAGACCCTCTTCCAGGTGCCCACCCCTTTTACTACTGAGGGTGGTGGGACAACCAGGAAGGCCTCCCCTCCAGATCTTAAAGCACAAGCAGGTTGATATGGGAGAAGGCTTGAGAAGGTCTCTCAAAGGGTATCCTACTCAGACAAACACTTGGGACGCATCCCCATGTATGTTTGGTCCGCTACTGAAACTGGGCTCAGCATGAGGTGTCCCCATGTGTTTTCGATTTGGTCCGGTTTCCGCAGACCAAATCCCCCCAAACTGTGCCAGACCAGGACCAAATTTGAAAAAACAAGTCTCAGCACAGTTTGGTGTCCCAACAGGCATTGGTTAGTGAGCCGAGATTGTGCATGGGGTCCTGGGCTATTCAGGGAGGAGATTAGCGCTCACATCATTTGGAGGTAGGGTGTGCCTGCCTTGTACATTGGAGATCGCAGCTGCTGACATTTTTGGGGAGTGGAAAAATCCTGAAGGCCAAGGCAGGCAAGATAATGGCTTAATTTTTGTACATTTTCCACGGCAAATTTTCCTCCCCCATTTCCTGATCACCAAGGCAAGCAGGATAAAAGCTTGATTTTTGTTCTAGTTCCAAAAAATTTTAACCACCATTTTCCAGTCACCAAGGTGATCATGATAATGACTTAATTTTCACCCTTTTAAACTTGACGGGCATTCTCACGTCTCCCAGTGGAGTAGAGGTGCGCAAAACTACTCAAGCGCCTAACTGCCGCTAAACCTCATAGCAGCTTTCAGTCTTTTAAAATTATTTATAAATTTATTACTATTATTAAGCTTTATTTCAACTTTTTTCTGTGCCTCCCAGCCCAGTCCTGGCTTTCTGTGCTGCTAAGGGGGGGGGGGGGAATGCAACATTTGCAACTCGTGGTACACAGGCATTTGCAGCTGGCAGCACAGGGGTGGGCTGACGTGAATCCAACTTCCAGTGAGGAGAGAGGGGACGGAGAGGAGGGAGTACTGCTCCCCCATGCGCCCAAACTGCACCCAGCCCATGTCACTGGGAATATCATGGGGATGGGCTGGGATCGATCTCAGACCCAGTCCCATGCATGCCCATTCTGTGCCAAATGGCATGCATGGGGACCAATTTGGTCCTGCTCAGGCAGCAAAGCCAGTGGCAAGAAATGCTAGGAACCATACTAAAGTAAAACATGGAGCTCCTCACACTCATGATCAATATTCAGATCATGAACATAAGATGCGGGACTCTAGAGTGCTTCAGATTTAACCTCCTGCTTTCCTTGCTCTAGAACTGTCCATTCTTCTTTAAGCAGGGATTTTTGAAGAAAGGCTAATATTTGGAGAAATAATGCAGCCTCCTCATTTTCAGTTTTCACTGTAGCTTTAGTGATTATTAGCTACTGCTAGAGATGAGACCACAGTCCAAATATCAGTCATAGCAGCATTTTCTGAGAAATGCTATTAAATGAAAATAATGAGACTGACCTACTTAGGGGTATTTTTAAACATGTTCAACAGTATGCCTAAGAAGGATCATGATTTGCCTCCCTGAGCTATGCATACATGGGAGAGGGTAAGTGTGCCTATATACGCATCAGCATGACCCTCTCATGCTGCCCTTAGCCAGGAAGTGAGGTTGAGATTATCATCTTCAAGGTGTTCCCTCCCCACCAGCTGTCTAGATTTATTGCCCCCTTCCCACCAATCGAAACTGAGCAGGAACCAAAGGCAGGAACACCAACTTTTCCTATAAAAGCAAACTTGGCTTCTATCTTTTGCACAAGAAGACAACACAACGCTAAGAGTGTTTCCTGTACCGACCGCAGGGGTGAAATGAAGTGGTGTTGGGTCTTGGCAGTGGCTGCCTGCCTCTTGCATCTCTCCAGTGATGCCTTCCAAAGGTAATGCAGCATCTCTTTTTAGCTACAACCTAGAGAGTAGTGTGTGCTACTGCCTTTGCACTAGGCAGCATCAATGTTTCCCCCACCCCCCCTTACTTGCACTGGCATCCTGTGAAACAAAATGAAAGGGAAATGAGGAAAGGCAAAACTGACTGGACTCTTTCCAAACCACTTTTTGGTCTTCTACTTGCTCCTCACCCCTGTTGATTTAATTTCACAGATCACAGCTATTTTAATTTCTATCACACAATTCTTCCATCACAAAATTCAAGTGGTGTGTGTGTTTTCCAAGAAGACCAGTGTTTTCAAAAGTTTCTTAAAAGCATCTTAGAGTGGTAGAAAGTGGCACTTATTTTCTCATTCCATTTCCAACCTCTAACATGCTTCAGAACTGCACATTCTGGCCTTTAGTGTCCTTTGGAGGTGGAATGTGACAGTACCACCACCGAATCATCTCTGAACCACCTTTGAGGTGCTTTTCTCTGCTGTGTGTGAATGCACCTAAGCAGATCTAGACCTTCTTAACATCAACTGACCTCATATGCTTTCAGATAATAGAGTGGTACTCAATGCTATGTGCTAAGTAACAAATGTTGTAGGGTTCTCAGTAGCAGTGTCTGGGAATCATTGGGACTGGTGGGGTGGAGGTAGAGGTAGAGGCAGCTAAAAGAAAATGATAACAGGGTCAAAACAAGTAGATTAATAGCAGCAGAGACACTATCAGGTCATAGTTCAATGCGAATCCACATAATTGATTCCATTAAACTAAGCTGATTATTAACCAGCTCTTAGAGAGGTGCCAGACACAGCAGAAATGTTGGCAGCTTGCTGTCATTGTTGCCAGATTGTCAGAAAGCTCTAATGCTTTGTTGCATCTATTGTGATCTATTAACCACTCTTCTGCAGTCAAAATACTGCTAGATATCCAGCACTATAACATGTTTTCAGTTTATCAGCTGTCTGGTAAAGTCCCTTGGCATAGTGCTGCATGGGATATCTGCAAACTCATCCTGCATGAAAAAAGGAGGTGGTGAGTGCATAGGAAGATCCCTGAAGTCCCCTGTAATGTTATGCTATTAAGTTGAAATCATGCCAGAAAGCTCCCCCATAGGTCTGGCAGGCTGCAGTGTAAGTCAGATTCCCCTTTATGTCCAGCTTTTCACGTACTGTCTGGAAGCCCTGTGCATTGGAACATGGAGCTAGGGAGAATGGGTTTAAGCTATGCACTTTGCTGTTATGAACCAGGTGCCTCTTGCCTTTGGAGAAAGTAACAATGAGGTACATAGAATGCATTTAGAGTCCCTACTTATTTCTCAGGGCAGGGAATATATGCCCTGGTGTTCACATTTCGCAGATGCAATACTTACACAAATTGTGAGTTTACATTTTTTCCCCCTAATCCAGCAGTAACTTAGTAATCAACTTTTTTTGTTTGTTTCGTGGTAACTCTTCTCATAACACACAGATCTTCATCTGGTAGATCCAGACTGAGTAAATTCAGCATTGATCTGTAAAGACAACTCTGGCAGATTTTTTATTTCTGTTTTATTTACACTTTTGATCTTATGGATATATTTAATCATTTATGAATTGCATTTCTGCTGCTAAGAAAGGCTAGGCATAAGACATTTTGCTGCCTGAAATACTAACTAGATAGCAACTTCTACCCTTTCTTAATTGCATAGAAACAGACTTCATTGACATTTGACTTGTTATTTCTTAGAGAAAGGTTGGGTTAGTTTAATAACATTGGCTTAAAAGGCTTAAAACCTTGTTTAACTCTTTATTTTTTCTTTTTCACAATCAAAGCCAAAACAAAGGGGTTTTAAAACTTTGGTTACATCCACACAGATCCGTATGGGCATCTTAATCTGGGGGTGCATAATGGACACATATCCCCAATCCAGATGTGGACACCATTCACCCCAGTTGCTGAAGTCACTACTTTCTGATTGCAGCAGTATGGGGGGCCCAGTGTCAACTAAAGCCAGGGCTCCACTTGATGAAGGGGTCAGTTTCTGCATGGGCACCTGAGGGGATGTGCCATGGATGCCATCCCAAAAGGCACCTCTGCATTTCCATTTCAGAAAATGAAGGTATTATTTCGAAGGGCAATTGGAGGTGCCTGCAGTAAGGGTGGGAGGTTTGTGCCCTGCAAACAAGCACCTCCAATGGCAACCATGGCTGCAAACGCAATGGTGCACTTGCCATGAGGTGCCATGTAGAGATGTGGCAGGAATGATACTTTCTGCAGGTGCCCCCTACCATAGCCTCACAGTTCTTTCAGGACAACCTTCAGTCCCCGGTTGGTTATTTTATGTGGAAATTGATACTGTCAGTATTTGGAAAATATGTAGCTTTGCAGCAAAACCTACATTTAAAAAAGAAAGAAAGCTATTTTAGATGTTTATTATATTAAAAAGTCAGTTTTGACACTTCTACAGTTTTTGAAGAACAAGTGCTAATGGTAGACTGCTTTTAGTTTTTTTCCTGCACCCCACATGACCAGCCACTTAGGCCTGAAAATTTACATGTTCATTGTTGAATATGTTGAATAGCTTCCAGCTACAGTTTGTCTAACTAGGATTACCATATGGGAACGTGAATGTTTGCACTTAGGGTGCTCCAGGATGCTGCATCTGCACACCAGACTGACACCTCAATCCTGGAGTGTCCCTGAGGGCTCTGGAAGCTCCCAGAAGCAGCATTCACACTACTTCCTTGTACATTGGCTGTGTGAGGGTGGGGTGGCACCATTGCTATGGCTATTCAAATAGTCTGGGATGACCTGCCTGCATTGTGAGCACCAGGAGGTAAGTTAGCCATGATGTTGGCACTCACAGTGTGAATGCCAGCCACCCTCCCTGAACTTGGACTAGGGACCTGCCATCCTTATATGGGTGCAGACTACAGTACACCTCCTGTGGTCTGCACTAGCACATGGATAACAGGTCACTGTTCCAAGATACAATCCAAAATAAGCCCCAGGGTAGATGGGGCCCAGGTCTCTGTGAATAAATGTTATAAAGCAGCAATACTCACAACTTAATAATATGCTTTAACAATCACAAATTCCATTGTCAACCAAATTATTTTATTGTTTTATATTAAAATTATTCACTGAACTTAAAGCTCCAGAAAAAAATGTTTACCGATAATCCAGGTCAAGACTTTGCTGCCATCTAGAGAAACTGAGTGACATATTCTAAGACCAAAACTGAATTTCAGAGTGTGTCTGCATACAAGTAAACATTGTGTTCATGGTAAATGAGAAAATTGAGGGAAAGTATTGGCTAGGGATTGGATGAGGTGTGGGGTACGCACTTAAATGGTATCTGACTATACTCTAGTTTGCATACAGTACAGTTTTGGCTACATAGAACTTTGATTACACTCATGGCTTCCATCACTTGAGCCAAAGGTCCCATCAACGTAGATCAAATAGGATAACTTCTTAATAATACCACCCATTTGATAACAAGGGCAGGGCACAACATAGACTCCATAGATGTATTACCAATGTGAAAACAGAAGCAGTCCACAGCAAAAAGGCAGTTGGATATATACATTTTGCCTCACACCCAATTTTAGAGTTTTTTATTAAGTAATGTGAGATTCCCTGAAACAATAACTTTGAAAAGGATCAATTCAATTTTTGAAACACACCCATATACATTTTGACTGAAATAAATGCCAAACTATTGTTTCATACTTCTGATGTTTTTCTTGTTTCTTTTCTCCAGCAAAACAAAGTATACCTATTTTGGGGGGTTTTCCCCAAAAATTTGTAGGCATATGATCTTGCCAGGGCAACTGGCCTATGAGAAGTGCCCTATTACACTAAAGCTGTGGTAACACCAGGTTTAATCCAGCTTTGGTCCACCTTCAGAGCGAGAGACCCCATCAACAAAGTGACCCATAATTTTCTTTCTACGTTATCTATCCCAATGTGTGCAAAATCTATCATGGTCCATGGAGTCAATTTTCTTGTGGCTTTGAACAGAACTGCAGTTTTAAATTGTCACACCTACCACTAGTTATTATTATTATATCCCAGATGTCACTTTGGTTTAGCTGCCTTGTCCTGTACCCACCAACCAACCAAATTAGGCACCATCTATCATTGAGATGTACAACTTAGACCCTTCCTGCACTGGGCCTTATTCCAGATTATATCTCAGAATAGGGACCTGCCATAATTTACACTAGCATTGATAGCCAGTCTCTATTCTGGGATATAATCTGGAATAGGGCTCAGTGCAGACAGGGCCTTTTTCCTCAAGCATCTAACAGATGTTGCCTCAGCCCCTTTACTGTGGTGGTGTTTGCCCTCTGCAATGTCCTCCTCTCCAATTTGTGTGGGACATCTACAGTTACATGTTTTAGAACCCTATTGCAGATATTCCTTTTCCCCAAAGCCTTCCTTTTATGAATAATTTTCTATGTCTCATCCACTGTTTTTAGTTTGATCTGTCTTTATTGTAAACTGCCTTGAAAAGTCACAATAAGGACTGGTTTTAAAAAAATTCTAATTCAATAAATAAGATGGGACCTGGCATCACTCTGGGAAAAAATATCCTGCTGCCTTCCTATTTAAAATTTGTTATTGCTCTGAGATCTCATTTGCTCTAGATTTTGAATTACAAAGATGCTGACTGAACGCAGCAGCTCTTTTTGACCTACACTGTTTTCAGCGACACAGGAAATGGTCCCAGAAATCAGCTATTTTTGTTTTCCCCGGAAACAAGGGCAGTCATATGGCTAGCAAGGAAATGCTACCAGGTAAGTTTGCATTTCATTTGCAGCTGCAACACACTATGGGAAAAGGACTTCTGACAGTACTTTCTACCCTCACTCACAAGGCAGGATGGTAACCTGATGGGAGTGGGATCCCTTCAAGCAAACCTATGATGCCACTGTGCCACTGTGCAGACCCTGTTCACTAGTTATAAAATGTGACTATTCCCCATGTAATATGGTAAATGGCAAATGCGGTTATGTCTTTTTAAAAAATTAAAAAATCCATGTTGTGTCCTGTAATTCTAATTTAAACTTCTGTTTATACACTTCAGAATTCCACTCAAGAAAATGCCCTCAATCCGAGAAACCTTGAAGAAGATGGGTCTGGAGGTTTCTGATGTCTTCCCTTCCTCAAAGCACAGTATACTTTATCTTGGTGAAGGGCATCATAACAGAACAGCACCTACTATTCTCACAAACTATCTGGATGTGAGTATTTGATTATATACTCAGACAAAGTAGAAAACCAGGAAAGCCCAAACACCTCTACTAGGCCATGGCCACACCTTCTCTTTAAAATGTCTTCAGTCCATTTTCTGATCACAATGCTCACACCTTTTCATTTCTATCCATTTTATTTGTGGGCTTACCACCTTTCCTGTGGATTTTTCTGAGTGGAAAATACACAAATAAAATGGATAGAAATGAAAAGATGTGAGGAGTCATACCTGAAGATGGACTGAAGAAAGTTTAAAGCAAAGGTGTGATCATGACCCTATTATTACAGATCAAAATAAACTGTTCTCAGACTTGTCCATTAATGGTCCACCTGTACCACTGGAAGATTATGAAAGTATCAAAAATAATTGTTTGTGTGAGTGTGGGTAAACATTTGTATTCCTTTCTTCACCAATTAATGATACATAATTAAAATAACCAGGACTATCAAGCAACCTAATAAACCTTGGCCATGGGTCCACAATTTTCACAATATAATATAGGTCAAATCTGTTATTTCTCCCCTTAGAATTTATTTGCTAATGGGACTCTTCTTACCAGCCTGAACTAGGTAGGCACCATGATGTTCTCCTGCTGTTACCACAGAATTTTAAACAAGAATAAGGAGTCTTTTTAATAGGTCATGTTGTACTTTCAAAAGTCAATAAAACCATCATTTTTATTACAATGTGACTTTTAGATGCAGTATTATGGTGAAATCAGCATTGGCACACCACCGCAGATCTTCAAAGTAGTCTTTGATACAGGATCAGCCAACCTTTGGGTGCCTTCCCAGCAGTGCTCCCCACTATTCAGTGCTTGTAGTAAGTTATGCGAAATCTTGTTCATTCTTATAGTGCGTGTATCAATAGCCTAGTATGGAGATTCTTAGTCTGCAACATTTTCTTGACGAACAGCTTTCAGTCATTCCTATTACTGTGCTAATTCTCTTTTCAACAGTTAAAAAAGACTTATAAATGCATCAACGGCCCTTTCTGCACTGCCCCTTATCCTGTCATCCACATACTATTGCAGACTATGGCAGGTCCCAGGGACAGCGAAAGTCAATTACGGGATTAAAGCAAGTTTCCACATTTTCCTCTCACCACCTGCAGGCAGCTACAGTTTTCAAAGTTTAGCTATATGCTTCACTGTGCATCTCTCCAGATATATCTGCATAGCAAACTCTGAATAACTTATAAAGATCTGTACTGCTGTTTGTATTAAGAGCTACTACATGGATCCACTAACCATGTCACATAGCAGGAACAGTATGGAAGGAGGGCATTCATCTCAGCATAGCTTCTTGTGAACTTACATTGGGAGTGCATATGTGTGGAAAAGGCAAATGGGGTAACACATGGAATTTGAAATGCTAATAAAACTGGGGGAACTGAGACAGAACAAGTCAACATTTATAGAATGGGAAAGAGTTTAATGCGCTTCAAAGCATTTGGGCAGATTCTTTTGCAGCCTGTTGTAGTCTGCACTAACATTTGGATGGCAGGCCCCTATTCTGAGAGATATCCCAGAATAAGACCCAGTATGGAAAGGTCACCAGTCTTCAAATCCCTACTTAGTAACTACTGAAGCTCCCTGGGTGGCCTTGGGGCAACAGTTGCCTCTCAGCCTAACCTACTTCACAAGAGTGTTGTGGGAATAAAATGGAGTGTACAATATTGGCAAAAGAACGTAAGAGGAGCCCCACTGGACTGAGGTACAGCTCATCTAGTCCAGCATCCTGTCTTATACAGGGAGCCGCCAATTACTTCTGGCATCTCAAACAGAAGACAAAAGTAAAACATTCAGCTGTTCTCAACTCCTTGCAAATGGCCTTCAGAGGCATCCTGCCTGACTCTCCAACTTGGAGGAATTACTTAAACATCAATTTCAGTAGCCATTGATACACCTGTCCTCCATGAATGTATCTAACCTTTTCTTAAAGCTACCAGGCTGCTTGCTATTACCATCCCTTGTGACAACAAATTCCATAGACCAATGACCACCTGGGTGAAAAAATACTTCCTAATTCTCCTGCCCATCAGATTCTTAAAGTAGCCCCTGGTTCTAGTGTTATGTGATGGATCACCTTGGGTTCTTGGGAGGAAAGGCAGGATGGATGGATTAAATAAATAACAATGGGTTTTTTCCCTGTTTTTTAAGTTTCACACAATCGCTATGATTCCTCCAGATCAAGTACATATATGCCAAATGGAACAGAAATTGTGATCCAGTATGCACAAGGATACATTAAAGGTTTCCTTAGCCAGGATGTTGTCAGAGTAAGTTTTACAACTTTTCTGCTTTGAAGACAGAGATGTGGTGCAGTGTTTTTCTCCTTCTCACCCAGCATGACTGGAATCTTCCTGACTGAGGATTAGGAAGTTGAGCTTGCATAAGACAAATCTTGTAATTTGAACTGCCTTATCGCAGTTCAGCTGCTAAACAGCAGTATACTTAGCCTGCTCCATGAAGTGAGAAATTCCTGGAGTAAAGCATTCATCCAAGTTTGGTTTTCTTTGGAAGGAGGTCATTGTATTCTTCATTTGCAAATAAACAAGTTAAGCATAGTTTGAGGCACCACAGCTTAAACCCTGGTCAGTGGTCATTCTACACCAGGCTCATGGAAAAGCAGGAGCACAAGGAAGCTAGTTCTGTGAAATCATATTATGAATTCCAGTTCCCAGTGGAACTCTGAGCTGGGACTTCAAGGGTCCCAGGTGAAGAACATTGCTCAAGTTTGACACATTACCAGAATATGTGTTAGTGGAACCAAAGAGTTCTAATGTACAGAAGGTTCCATACAAGTCACTTCAAGGTATGCAGTTGTTTTTTGTTTTGCTAACCATCCATTGAGAAGCATGGGGTGGTGATGCAGCACATTTGAGCATCTTTCATCAAGTCAAACCAACCTTTGACCCCATTATGGACCAAAGGCCAGTTTGCTGTGACAAAACAAACCTCATCAATTGCCACATTTCTCCTCCCCCAGCATCTCACCAGTTCTAGTTTACAAGCCCAGCCAACTGGTGTGTTAATGTCTAGTAATTTTACGTGAAGGGTTGTGCCCCTGATTATACTTAGCAATAACTTTTCTTGCTTTGCTTTACTCTCCAGGTTGCTGATATTCCTATTATACAGGCATTTGCAGAGGCCACAGCACTGACAAACAAACCTTTCATCTATGCCAGGTTTGATGGAGTGCTTGGTATGGGGTATCCCAGCCAAGCCATTGATGGTGTCACTCCCGTATTTGACAAAATTATATCTGAAAAGATCTTGGCAGCAAAAGTATTCTCTGTTTATTATAACAGGTTAGTGCTGAGAAAAAGTTAAATATTCTATTTAGATGTCAAGTGAAAAAAATTTTAATCCTGGAAGAAGTGCTCTTCCATACTAGCATTGCATGGTGATCTTAGAGACCCTGGGGAAGAAGATATTCTTCTCCAAAGGCTTGGGTCACACCACAGCATGATTTTAGGATGGACTGGGAACTTACACTCTTCACACTTACTTGTTCCAAGACAAGACCATGTGATCCCAGGAGTAGTGCATCCAGATTACAGCTGGCAATGTGAGTGCAAGGATACAATGGGCAAGCCAGGTCTGATCACCCCCTCTGGCCTCACAGTCCAGGCTACCCTCCACTTTGCAGCCAAGTATGACAGGACACCCTTCTCAGGGGGAGGTGAGGCAAGATGGCTCTGGTAGCAGTGCAGGGTTGCAGCAAGCTCTTTTCTTGTGCTCCCCCAACAGGCAATGGCAAAAGCTAAAGACTTTTAGAAGAACAGTCGTGCTCCTTCTTGCTACCCTGTGAGTCAGCTCCATAGGTGGTGCTGCCAGATCACAGCTGGTACTGGGCAAATCAAGTTACCACTTTTGACTCTTATGCCAGTGCCTGCATGCTGCCCTCCCTCTTCAGGCCAGGTCAGGGATCACATGCCAAAGCAAACTCAGTGATAGGATAATCCAAATACAGGATAGTCCCAACTGAGGGGGGGATAGTCTAGAGAAAAAATGGAAATGCATTTTGTGTGTGATCCCTGAAAACAAAGGATGGTCTGAAGATGGATTAGTGTGACTGCGGCCCAAATTAAGGTTTTCCTTCTAATTCTTCCTCAAGAAAAAGTCCTCTGCTTTTAGCCCAGGACAGGGATGAGTAAGAAAACTATCCTCAGCCTCTTTCCAATGGATTCTTGGATGTGAACCTCCAGATTCACACAAAGTAATACACTCTTTATGGGGCTATCGTTGAAAACAGTCCAGAAGGTAAAACTCATGCAGGGTAATACAAGAGGGCCTTTTCTGTGGTGGTCCCTAGACTCTGGAACAGCTTCCCTCTGGAGGGTCACTGTGTGCCTACCTACAGTATATGACTGTCAGACCCTGGTTAAAACATATATCTTCACCCAGTCTTTGTTCCTTGCATATTTTATATATTATATATTTTTATTGTTGTGATTCTGCCCTGGGACATTCAGATGAAGGGCAGAATACAGGTTTTTAAATAACTAAAATAAAAATAAACACTTTCCCCTCACATTTCAGTTTCATCACTTTAGCTGCTACAGTAACAGAGCAAGATCTTTCTGTAGGCTTATCTTGCCCTCATTTTAGAGGTAGACAAGTGATCAGGAAGGGGTGAGGAGAATAAATCTGTGATTTTTGTCCTAGGAACTCAGAGTCAAACACTGGGGGAGAAATCATTCTGGGAGGCAGTGACCCATCATACTATACTGGGGAGTTCCACTATCTCAGCATTAGCAGGGAAGGCTACTGGCACATTGACCTGAAAGGGTAAGTTACAGACTCCACACTCATCCTCACCTTTTGGTAATCTTTCCCTCTAGTAATCTATGAATGTTTCCAAGTTCTGTTGAAAGCACAGTGCTGGTGTGATACTCTAGCTAAGTTCACACATAGCAGAAAAGACAGTAGCCCATGGCCCTTGTATTTGTATTCCATCTCTAATCCACCTTTTGTAGCCTAGAATGTTCAGAAGACAGAGAGGTGTGTGAACAATCCTGCTTGTGAACTATCTCTAAGCCATCTCTTAAGCTGCCTCAGAGGTCAAGAGATTATTGTATTTGTTTTTCCTTGAATTTTTTATATTTGTTATGTGTTAAAATTTTTAATAAAGAATTGATTTATGAAAATAAAATCCCTGTATATGAATACAGCCTCTGATAACTTATCAACCTACAATTATTCAAAACAGAACGAAGAGGCTACTCTGACAGTAAGTCCTAACTATAAAAAAAGCGTCCCCCCCCCAAAAAAAATGCCCTTTTAAAACAAGGACATTTCATGTATTAGTCTAAGTTTTCCTTAAGCCAGGGTATAAAGTAATCATTAAAAGGGGGCTCCCTTAGACTGTCTCAGTGTGTGGAAGACTGCTCCTAGTGTTCTGGCTGGTGTCGTATACTGGACAGGGCAGAATTGCTCAATGGCTACATGAAGTTAAGAGTTAAGGTAATGAGGATAGTGGGATACATTATCCTGACATCATGAGACATAATGCTTACAAAATCAACCTTTGTGTTGTCTTTTCTATGGATACAAGATGTGAAATTCTTACAGCATTATCACACACTGCAGACACAGCAGTTCCAGTATCAGGCATGATATTCTTCACCCTCATGCTAATTTTGGACAGCCACCATTTTGTTCCATACAGGCATATAAACGCTAAGGAACACATTTCACATTTCTTTTATAAAGTGCACAGAGGTTACTGAAATCTGCATGTCAAACATAACAGATTACTTTTCCTCAAGAGGTTTTATCAGGCATGCAGATATCCAGACCAACAGTTCACTTGATAGGCAAGCCAGGAGAGGAAAACCCGAAAGGATCTAACAAGCATACACTTGTTTTTGTCCTTTACAAGCTATGCTGCAAATAGATGTGAAATAAAGTACTGCGATTGGTTTGCAACCTATTTTTCTTGCTCCACAGGGTATCTGTAGAGAGTGAGTTGCTATTCTGCCATGAAGGTTGCACAGCGGCTGTAGATACTGGCACTTCCTTTATTACTGGTCCAGCTAGTTCAGTGTCCATCCTGATGAAAGCCATTGGGGCTACTTTGATTGAAGAACAAGATGTAAGCAAATACGACACCTCTCTTATCTTTTCTTCCAGTGTACAGGAAAGGAATCAATGGCTTAAAAGAATCATGAAAAGAAAGTAGCAGTGCAATCTAAAGCCAAGTGCCTGTTTCATTCAGGCAAGCATTCTTTTGGTGGTTTGGAATGTTTAAAGCTGCAGGCATAATCTCTAAAGATGTGCAAATTTGAATTTAACTTGAATCAAACTGAATGGTTCAAAATGGTTCCAACTGGGTCAAGCCAAACTGCCTGATTGGAACCATTTGAAATCAACCCCCTTTAAATAGGCCCCTTTTCAATGTATTTGATTATATATACTGTATATAATATCTGTATCTTTAAAAAAAGAAAAGTTTGCAAACTGAGGTCTTATTCAGAACCAGTCGAGCTTGTTCAGCCTGGTTCTAGATTGAACTGAAACAGTGCACATTAGTTGTGTACGTCCCTAATCTCTGAGTCCAGATGTGATACCCTTAAAAGTACCAGTTCTCCATGTGATTTTTCTATTGGCTACTTAAAAGGTAAAGTGTCTAAGCATGTTTGATTTTGGGAGCAACACACTGGGTGTTTTTCCACTAGCACTAAGTACCCATTAAGTACCCATTTGGGGCACATTAAGGATCCATTAGGCTCAGAGCAGGAAGACCCCATTTCCACTACAGACCCCATTAAAGCCACATTTGTTTCCACCTGTTCTAGGGAAATCCGGATCATATGGGTCCTTCAGGACCTGTGATTCAGATTTCCTGTATACCCCATTAAAGGGGTCTAAAATGAGGTCTTCAGGCATCAAATCCGGATTATACAGAGCCTGTTTCCACTACAATTAGGAAGTGGGGTCTAGGGGGGCCTTGGGGTGCCCCCAAACCCAAAGCTTTGAAGCCTGTGCATAATCTCCGAAGCCGGCTCCAAAGAATAGCACAGGATCCGAAGAGGACCCCACATGAGAGCAAGCTCTGGAGAATCTTCAAAGTTTGTGGCAGATCGCTTCGGAGATTCTCCAAAGCATCTCCGGAGAATCTTTGAAGAATCTCTGGAGCATCTCCAGAGATTGCACCCCCGTCCCCTAAAAAACCTGGGGTGACAGGCGGGCCCATGTGGGTCGATCTGGATTAGACACATGGGTGCTCTGGCATTGCCACTGTGAGCAAGCTAGCACCCATTGCTATTAGGTGCTAGACCACCCATGGAAACCCATTGGGTACTTCCCTTAATCTGGATCTACTAGATCCGGATTAGTTGAAGGACCCATTCCTTAGATCCAGATCATCTTAGATCCAGATTAAGGGAGGTCAGTGGAAACCCCCCCGGCTCAGGATCTGCACTATAACAGCTCCACCAGGGAGAACTGTTATACTTGTAGTACACAGTGAAAAGTGACTAGTGTGTTGCTTGCATGCACATCACCATTCTTAGCCAAATAAACATCACAGCCAGGAAATATTTTCATTCCCAGCTCCAGTGTTTTTTTTTTTCAGAACTCTTTTCTTAAGACACAGGACATAAGCTGTGACTTACACACACACTGAATTAAGTCTGAACCTTCAGCAGCACAGTGGTAAAACAGAGAAAGGATTATTGAAGTCCTTTATCCTGTTAACAGAACCTATACCAGCCTGCTAATTCCGGCTGATGGGTATGAGCCCATGCTATATCCTTGACCCATGGTGTGATCAAGGACCTGTAAAGATCCTGCTAGACAATTAAATCTGGGCAAGAGGGACAGTCTTTCATTGAACCTAATGACTTAAACCTTCAGCTGCAGTGCAATCATGAGTAGAAGATTAAAAAGCATTTGTTTTCTGTAATTACTTTCTTCTCTCCTAGTACGTGGTTGAATGTAAGAAAATCCATTTGCTGCCTAGTATTTCCTTCCATCTGGGAGAGAAAGCTTACACACTCAGCGGCTCTGCCTATGTACTCCAGGTAAGATGATGGACAAAGATCTGTAATAAATTGTACCACCTCACAGCAGTCGAGAAAAGATGGAGCTGGAACAGGCAGCTTAACTCTATTTCTGTGTGAAGCATGTGACACAGCACGCCCAAGTACAACAATGGAATATGTTACGTTTTCAAGAGGAGGGATGTGCAAAGTTCTGTTCACATTCAAAAATTTAATCAAACAGTTCGTGTTCACGAGTATTCATGCTGAACCAAAGATAATAGTTCTTTGAATTTCTGGAAATTAGTTCAAACTAATCCAGTCACCTGCTCATGAACATAAAAAAGTTTAATCAAACAGTTTGTGTTCTCTGTGTTTTTGCTCTTGAAAAGGGCTCCTTTCAATGGGATTTTTTTCAAACAAAGGGCATTTCTGCACTTACCTTTCTGTCCATTGAACAGGATAGGTGAAGCATGAACTAACATGTACTAACGTTCGCACTAGGGAACGCTAGTACACGATAGCCTACCCGCAACATGCCTGGACATTTACTTCTATCCAGTCTCATGTGTGATTCCCGGCAGGGCGCCATCATTTGTTTTGTGGCACCCTACACAACTGCACATGTGCCAGAGCCGGCTCTATGGAGATGATGACACTCTGCACACTTACGGTCACACCATGGGTCATCTGAGATACAAGTGCTCTTTCGGTCAGGACAGGTAAGGGTTAGGTTGCTTGTGGTGCATGGTTTCATGCACCACAGGCTAGTTTGCAATAGCTTAACATCTGGGCAGGCAGGGGGTGTTTCTAGGATGTAAACGCCTCCTGTAAGTGCAGGTGCGCCCGCCCAGATGTAAACCTACTGCAAATTAAGAGCCCAAGTGCAAATTGCCCTAAGTTCAGAACTGAATGCGAACAACCATTTGATTAACCTGATCACTGTTCAAGAGCTTAGACCCTTTGCAGATTTTCCCACTTAATAAACAGCAATTGCTGTTTAGTCTCTGGCAGTGATCATTCCATGATTAAAAGACAGGAATTAACACCTACTATACATACCACTTTAGTCATATTTCCGCAACTTACAAAGCATGAGTGTTTCTGAAACCCATGCTCTCTATGGTGCCGAATCCCAAGGAGGGCGAGAAGGCCCTTTTGACCACTTAGAAGAGACCTATGAAGGAAAAAGGTAAGCTATGATAGAACTATATTTGGTGGAGAGATCTGTGATCCATTGCAGCAGAGTCCAGTATGTCATTAAATGGGGCAGTAGCTCCAAACGTTAGACAAACAGACATTACCTAACACATGAAACTGTTTCACTGACTGACTCCCTTAACTGTGTGACTCACTCTCTCCACAGCATTCCGACTATGGAAAAGAGCTCTGTGTGGTGGCCTTCTCAGGTTTTGACATTCCTCCTCCACTGGGCCCTCTCTGGCTTCTGGGTGCCAGTTTCATTGGACAGTACTACACTGAATTTGATCGCGAGAACAACCGGATTGGCTTTGCAACATCCCTCTGATGCTGAGAGAGCCTGAAGGGCTCGTGACTTCTGAGGAAATACTGCTTCAACTGTGAAGAGAATAGGTTAATGTTATTTTCCAAAACACAAAACCCTGCTTCAGTATAAAACCCTTCAGTTAGTCTGTCGTATGTCAATTAGTAATTCACATACCATAGCATCCAGAATTGCATAATCTTGGGATTTCCCAATCCCCTTCCAATACTGAAAACAGATAGCTGACTATGCGTGCTTCCTTTCTTAACCCTATAAGAACTGTAATATTTCATTTGTCTACTGACTGAGGGCCTTTTCACACTTGGCTCAATGCGACAGCCTGGGGACGCTCCCACATGGGGCATCTCCCACAGCTGGATAGTGATGGAACAAAAAAATGGGCTTCACTGCTATACTACTCATGTCTGGGCCGCAGCTAGTGCAGTCCAGCACACACCTTTTCCAGCTCTTCAGGGCAAAGATTGGGTGGGACAGCGCAGCATAGCACAGCCGCAGTTGTACACCAGATCACCTAATCACTGCGGCAGTGGCTGGCACGTATGGCTATTGCCACACTGAGGTGAATGCACTAGTATAGCAGCATTCACACTTATCCAGCACATAGTGATATGCTGGGTAAGTTTGGGATGCATCAGGTGTCCAAAAGTACATATGCCTGATAATTTTCATGCCTAACCTAGAGGCAAAAATGCCCTAAGTTTTGAAAACCACTGTAGAATTATTTGTAAATGGCTCCAATTTTTTTAAAATAACCGTTTAAGTGAATTAAATTATTAAAAAACTATATACTCTGTTTTAATTTTAATTTCATAATGATGGTCACCCAGCCTGTCTGCACTAAGGTGATCAGGACAGCCTAGCATGCTCTGAGATGGAGAGCATATGTACCCCATGGCATCACCTTCATCCCAGAAGAGCCCAGAGCCATCCTGATTGCTGCTTTGGCACTCTTGGTCAACCCCTGGATGAAACATTTGCATTACTTTCTATGTGAAAGTTGTTGAAGTTGTGACTGTACAGTTACGCACTGCATTACCAATCACCAGTGCACATGGCCATTGCAAAATTAATGCAGATAGAACGAAGTTTGGGTGATGTTTGGGATAGGCCTGTTACTCTTAACTTCCATGGGATAGTATCCATCCTGCCTCTCTCTCCAACCTGGAGGCAGTACCTAGGCATCCATTCTAATAGCCATCAATACACCCGTCCTCCATGAACTTACCTAATCCTTTCATCTTCCATTCCACCTTTTATAGCCCACCTTTAACCAATATCAAAATCAACAGTAAAATGATTTTTAAAATTCAGTCAATACATTATAAACATTACACTATCACAAAGAAAGCTTCAGTGAAAAGTTTTAGCTGAAGATGCATCAGTGGTTGAAGTATATAAAATCATGCATGATATAGAAAAGGCGAACAGAGAAAATTTCTCTATCACACAACACTAGAACCAGGGGGGCATTCTATGAAGTGATGGGTAGGAGAGTAAGTTCAAACAAGAAGTATTTCTTTACCCAGAGGGTACTCAGTCTATGGAATCTGCTGCCAGAAGAGATGGTAACAGTTACAAGCCTCGATGGCTTTATGAAAAGGTTGGGCAAATTTATGGATGACAGATATATCAATGGCTACTAGAATGGATGCCTAAATACATCTTTTAGGCTGGGGGATAGGCAGGATCCCTCTAAGGCCATTTGCTGGGATTTGAGAGCAGAAGATTTGCCCTTGTCTCTTGCTTTAGATGCCCATGGGCAATTGGTGTGCCACTGTGTGAGACAGGATGCTGGACTAGATGGGCCGTGGCCTACTCCAGCAGGGCTCCTCTTATATTCTTATGTTCTAAATGTGCATGAAATAGGACCACATGTACTTAGGTTCTGACAGTAAGATATCCCTTAAGTTCTTGCCAGGTAAAGACACTGACACATTACCATGATGGCTTTCTGTAGTCTAGGATCAGTTCTTAATCACTTTATTTTTAAGTTAGAAACGGACTTGGCTATTTCCAGTGGAGTGTCCTTACAATGCTAACACAGCAAGATGAAAGCAGCAAAGTAAAAAATGGTAGTCTAAAATATTTGGACACTCAGGCCTTTTTTTTTTTTTTTTGCACCTACCTGGGATAAATCTAGACCCTCTGATCAGGATCTTTTGCAAGTGTGGGTCAGATCGATGGTGTCTGCACTGATGGCGCTGATCCAGCCCACACTTCCTTGAAACTGTGAAGCTCATGTGAGCTTCTCAAACCCCCTCCCAAACACCTACAGCTAGGAGTGAATATTCCTTGCCTCATGGTTTGGGGAGGGGGTTCAGCAATGTGCTATGGCTGGGGAGCATTCCAAGCAAAAGATCCATGTGGCCAAAGCATTTTCTGGGAGTCATGGAGTCCTGAGGAATACTCTGTCAAGTTGGTGACACATTTGTGGGCAGCAACTAGCGTGGTCCAAATGGGTGTAATAGGGCACAATTAGGCACTCTCTGGGCAAATTTGAGACAGTAATAATAGACATTTCCCCCCTTTTATTCACCATCTTTCAAAGTCTGGGAATTGGTGCCTCTTCCTCATTAAGGGTTTCATAAAACCAATGGTTTGTCTTTCATTTAACTAGATTGGGCATGGAAGTTCCATTTCAGGAGGGCACAATTTTCTGCCTTCAGTGGAGGCCTTTTGGATTGCTGCTTTGGTTGATGCCACCACACTTGAAAATGTAGTTAAAGAGGCAAGATTTTTAAGTGGTAATTGTGGCACCTCCCCCAAGCACCTGCAGAGAAGCTGTTTGCAAAAACCTGAGCTCAGTTCTGGCTTTTCAGTTTGGAAAACTTAAGTTTGTCCAAACTACACATGGCAGTTTTCACAACATCATACAATGCAGAGTTTTAATTCTACAGAATTAAATCACCACTGTGTTTGGGCTCTCTGATCATTCTATTAACACCTCTGCCAGCAAATGACAGGACAATTTCCTGCCTGCCATTGTATGTAGGACATGAAGAGGATTTGGGATGAGAGGCACTAATGACCTGAAACCAGGAGATATTAGCACTTCTGACGGTAACCAACTAGGTAATTAGGTTAAACTGAGCCTCACCAAGAAGCTGGCACAATTATAGCCCATCTGATTAAAATAATTAGAGTCATTTTACTTCATCCAAAAAGAGAAATATCACTCCCTGTCAATCTGTGCTTCTAATTAGAGCTCCATTTCATTTAACAAGCATTTGAGCAAAAAGCATTTTCTTTTCACCCTTCATAATAAAAATGTGTATATTTCGATTTAGAAAGGGTCTTATTCAAAGGTAATGAAGCTTTTCTTTCAAACTGATTTCAGGACTCTGCTAGCTAAAGATTTTGTGAGCATCAAAGTTGGTTGATTCCCACTGCAGTGGGTGGGACATGAGACAAGACAGCCAAAAGAATGTGGTATGAGAGATCAAAATGGGAAAAGGTCTGTTGAGATTTTACCGATATGGAAAAGTACACAGAGGTAGCGCATGGTTCCTGGAAATCACAGAACAGGAGCAGACAGGAAACGCAGCTGTCATTCCAAGTAGGAAGATTTATTATTTAGTGATTGCAGAGTAAGCACTGACTGAATCACATGCTTGGATAAATGCTGGATATATGCATGAATGTATGAAAATATACAGCTTAACAGCTAAATATGGCTAAAGCCCTACATCTTGGCTACAAAGTATAGCAGGTACACAGATACACACTTCTCATTATGGATTACATAGCTAAGCAATTATACTTGTGGAAAGCTGGTGATGTCACAGAGAGAGAGAGGGCCACGTGCGAACGCTCGGTCTATCCTAGCGGACACAGACTGGTGTTGCAATGGTCTGCAATACTCAAAACACCCCTGTGCTTCCCATGGGAAAGAAACTCTTATTATAGCTAACAATAGAGATAGCAGTACAGCTGTAGAGCTGTTATTTTCTTTATTCTGCAGGAAATGTTCCCAACAGAGTCACCTATTTTTTATAAACCTTGACAAGGTCATGGTAGATTCAGAGGGCACTCTTATGAAGCTGATGGGCAGGAGAGTTGGACAGGAGAGTTAGTTTTTTTTTCACTCAGAGTGTCAACAATCTGTGGAATTTACTACCAAAAGAGGTGGGGACAGCAACCAGTCTGGATAGCTTTAATTCATGGAGGACATATGTATGCATGTCTATTAGAATGGATGCCTAGTAGAGCAGGTGAAGGTTTTGTCTTATCTTCTGCTTGAAATGCCCATAAGCAATTGGTGGGTCACTGGTGAGATGGGAAACTGGACTAGATAGGCTGTGGTCTGATCCACCAGGACTTCTCTTATGTGAAACATGGTTCAGGTTCCTGTTCTATGCCAGCCCACATAAAAATTAACTCCACCTAACTTTGTGGATTAGGTATACATTAACTAGCCCTGGACTAGAACATGCCTGAAGAGCAATCTCAAACTAGAGCTATTGCATGTGCTGGGAGTGGGGAATCTGTCTACTTTGCCCCTATGGGTCAGCCACCCCTGGAGACTATAATATACTAAAATCAAGTTCTCACAAACATTAGATGTTGATTAACCATTTATCTTCATCACTATTAGTACAGCTTCTATCGAGTTCAAAGGGTCACATTGCATGTGTGGGACAAATGAACTTCCAAACAGAAGGAGGTACATCCACACCTCTGGTCATTTCCACCCTGTATGGTATCCTGAGCTGCAATGGCCTGCTTTAGGTAATTCATCCCAAGGTGGGATGAGCTGATACTAGCTCACTTGAGTGAAAGGCCTATTGTGACACCACTTAAAAACTGCCACCTAGGGATGTTTTGGATGGGCACTCAGAAGTGGCACACTTCCAGCATTGCTTCCATGTGCCCACAGAGACAGCACCAAGTGTGATATACTGTATTGGGGCACAAGTTGTGTGTGTTGCTGGTTTGGCATACTTGCTATAATGTTCCATGTACTGCTTGCCAGCAGTCCACAGCTGGGAGTGGGATACAACACCATTTTTGCACAGCAGCCCTCCCCTCCCAAAAGCTCTGCCCTGTGCAGCTGAAGTGTTCTGGCAGGGAGTGTGGCCTAGGCAGTCTAAGAGCCCAGTGTGGACGCGGCCATACAGACAGCAGCGCAAAGCATCTGTGTTCTCATCCTACCTCTAAATCACCTTTCCTAGCCTAGAATGTTCAGGAGATTCAAAGGGCAGATTGGAATGTGGTAACATTCCCAGGGGTACAAACCAGAATATTTAGGAGTATGCAAAACAAACCCTCTGGTATAGACAACGCTGGGCTAGACAGAAGAACAGTCTGGCTTGGGATTGAGCAGCTCCCTAGGATCCAAGTGATTCCGGATCAGTTGTTGGCTTCACCTTAGGGCCCAGCATGCATTGCAGTGATCAATACACTGGGTCAACACAGACAGAGCCAGAAACTACTCATTCTGGATATAATGGCTAAAATTACACTCCTCTTACTAAGGAAAGTTGTTCATAGGGCTAGCATCTTTCCCTCAAGACATTTTGCCTCTAACGGCTGTAGGATGGGCAGAAGTCAGAAGAGCATCCTTTACCCTTTCGGCCCACCTCCTTACAGGACCCGCCCCACCCCAACTACTGGGCTGCCTTGCTCTAAATCTGTTCACCGGGAAGTCCGCTCGGCTTGAGATCAGCGAGTCAACACGCTTCGAAGTCGCAGCCGGGAAGGCGCTTGAATGAGTGATGCACTTTCCTTCCCCACTCGCAGACGCCGCCGTGTTAATACGTACTGTTATCGCTTTAACGGCGTTTGGTTTTAGATGTCGTTCCCCGCCCGGAGACCCTCGGGTATAGGGCGAGGTAAAAATGTAAATAAATAAATAAATAAACAAACGCCTTCCCTTGGAAGACCCTTCAGCTCCAAGCCCCGAGCGTCCTCCAGCGGGGACCCTGCTGCCGCTGACACGGGGCGGAGTCCGCATTGTGGATCCCGGCGGAGAGGCAGAGGGAGCGCGACAGCATCCTCCACGCTCCTCCATCGTCCGCCACAGCGCCATCGGCTCTCTCTGCGCTTGCTTGCCTGCCTGCCTGCCTGCCTGCCTGCTTCCCTTCGGCCTCCCTCGGCCCGGCTGTGGCTCCTTGTGACATCACAATGGGGGTAGCGCCTCCTGTTCCAGGGAGCTCAGTCGGAGGAGTGGCTGGGGTGGGGGAATGACTCATGGATTCTGAGGCTCAGGGCTGCTGCTGCTGCCGGTGGTAGTGGCGGCGGCGGCGGCGGCTCCTCCCAGGTTCGCAGCCCCTTCGCAGCCCCTCCACATGGGCTACTTGGCCAGCCTCCAGTGGCTGAGGGGGTGGAGTTGCTGGAAAAGGCGGCTCTCGCCTTCCTTCCGTTTCCCGATCGCCGCCGCCGCCGCCGCACCTGAAGAAGCGGCCAGCAGCAGCAGCAGCAGCGGTTCCCCGGCCAGGCTGCTTATGGGGTCATGGAGGAGGACGAGCAGGAGGAGGACGCGCGCGCCTGCATGCCCTACCTGCTGCCGGCCGTCCAGCGCGTCGGCCTGGCGGTGGACGAAACCGACGTCCGGCCGGGGGCTCTGCAGCTGATCCGAAAGCTGAGACCGCAATGGGAGCCGGAGGAAGTGCAAACCAAGGTACGACGGAGCGCGGCGGCGGAGACCACGTAGAGGTTCCTTGCAAGCTGCTGGGCTGGGGGTTGGGGGGGAGGGCAGGCGTGCTCCTCCTAGGATGAGCGCCGCGGGGCGATGGGGAATCCAGTGGGTTTCATCGGGAGGCGGAAGGGGAGGAAAGACCTCGCGAGCGAAGTGCAATTTACGTGCCCATCTTTCCGGGACATTCAACAAGTCCAGGATGGTTTGCCTCCCCGGTGTGGTGCTAAAGAAGCGCCCATCGCTCCCGACGCCTTCCTTTCCTCCCTACGAGCGTCAGATCATTGGACGGTACTCCTGAATCCCCTGATCGAGAAGGTAGAATCCAGATCGGACTCTTGCCTATAAGCAGAAATTCACATTTGTGCCCATATTTGAGAGCACAAGAGAAGAAGGCGATGGATCCACGTGGCTTTGTATGTGGTTCCCATGCGGCACACCCTTTTGATGCTTCGCAGTGGCTGTAGCACAAGGGATCTGTCCTTCCCTGGCGCCTTTGTCCAAATGCCTGTACCCTTAAGCAATTCGAAGGGATCAGTGCCTAAGTGAATAGGCCGTTGTTTTCACGATTCAGTGCAATAAGGTGTTCAAACCTAAGGCGGTAATAACTGGTCTTGGGAGCAGAGGGATTTGGCAGATGTTGCCTGCATTTAGCTGGTCCAACCCAACTCTGACTTGTACAGACCATAGACATTGCATTCGCTTAAAGTCTAGAGTGTACAGGACTCGGTTTTCCAGCCTGTGTGGCAGGATTTATGTCAAACAAATGTAATTAGTACCTAGTCTTTCCCAATCTCTGTGCCTGGCAGTCATGAGGAACAGCAAATTCATTTAGTAGGATGATACAAGCATCAAGGAGGGCTGGTGTGTGGAACTCTGTACCACATGCACCCATCTTTGCTTGGTTCCTGTACTTTCAAATGCACAAAAACCATTCAGCTAAGATTGCAGGAAGCTGTTGTGCACCCAGGCACGTTCCCATTTTTGAGCCTCCACCCTGCCCCCCCCAAAAAAAAATAGTGTAGGAGGAAGAATCGTACTGGTTCTGGGAAACTGGTTCTGGGAAATCTAGAAAACATATTTTGCACTGCTGTCCATATTATAGTAATGCTTAAATGGAATGAAAAAGTCCTTTTGTTAAATTCAGAGCATTTAGTTCCTGGCTCAGCGAATTAGATGGTACCTTATGACAACTTTATTTACATGAGCGTAAGAGTTTTCAGTGCCTTGACATGTGGCGTGCTCAGTAAGGCCATTTCCAGATTAGTGGATTAAATCCGCAGTTATATATAAAAAAAAATGCAGCCCACCTGCTGAAAAACGGAGATCCGGTGTCCAGACTGCAGCAGCTCCCTGTAGCTTCCGAGGAGGAAACTATGGGAGCTTGTTTTGGCACATGTGTCACATGGGATGAGGCAGCCAATTGCAAATGAGCTGCCATCCCTGTTCTCGCCGGCAATTCTCGCCATCCTGTCCACACTGGCAGAAAGCTTCAAATTCACCTTATGCTGCGGAGCAAGTTTTCTCCAACCAGCGTTAAGGTAAATTCACAACAGCGGGGGGATACTGGTAGAAGCACCATCAATTCCATATTCCCTTGCATGCTGTAATTCAGAGTGGGTAATCCTGCCTTTAAAATTATATTATGCTCAAAACAGTGACTGAATCTAGACAACCTAACCCTAGCACCTTGTTATTTTAAAGGGTAGCAATTCACTTCCCTTTAAGTCAGATTGCCCGTTTGTTTTGTCCAATTGTGCAAGGGCTTGCACTGGATCAGGGGACCTATTTGCACTGCAACCCGTAGTGTATGATTAGAGAACTTCTGGGGAAGAGCATCTGCACCTTGAGGAGACTTACAACCTCCAGGCACCCCCTGTCTTCCCAGAAGTTCCCTAATTGTGCTCCACATCCTCCCCAACCTTCCCCAGTCACTAACCTTTTGTGTCCAGCCGGGGAGCATTTGCACCTTTGCTGGACTTGGAGGTGAATAGGGCTGCTGCACAAGTGTGCTGGTAGCTCTGCTGCCCCCCCCCCCAACATGACTGCTACTGCATGGAGCATTAGACTGCAGTTGCACTGGACGCTGCAGCCAAAATGGGGGTGCCCTGAAGAGGACTGGCCCTGCAATCGAATCAAGGTAAGTATTCAATCGAGGGGGCGGGAGGATGACCACTAATGTTGACTAGTGCTCCAAGTGCAAGTGCTAGTCAACGATGGTTCATCGTGCTCCTTTCCCATCCAGCAGATGGGAAGGGAAGTGTGAAATTGCCCCTGATGTCATTTTACAGCCATTCTGGGTGGGAGCCCTCCTCTTCGCATAATCCTGTATATCCTATCTAGAAGTGGTACAGGGAGGGAGAGCAAGCTTCCCATTCCAGTCGAGTAACAGGAAACATTATTGTGCCATTTGACAAATGGTGAGAAGGGTGGCCCCTGGGGCAGAGGGGGTTTCAAAGACAGGGAATGAGATCTTGGGCCATTTCCTGTCCTTGAAAACAAGCAATGACAGTGGAGAGATGAGCTTTCCAAGCTTTTCAATCCACTCTGTCACTACAGCACCTTAATGGCGCTTACAGTGGCATAAGAGAGGAAGAGCATGGCACCTAAGGGGATGCCACACTTACCCGCCATCTTGAGAGTGCAATGAAGGTGCAGCATCAAGCAGACAATGCACACTCAATGCACCCATAATGGCAACCTCCAGTTTCAGTCAATGTCTGCATGAAAATTAGGAGGTGATGACACTATATTGTAGCAGCCTCTTTGGTCACATCCCCATGCAAGCTGTTTGGCTCTGATTGGGCTCGTATTTGACCAGGTGCGGGACCGAGATCAAATGTTGCCCGTCCCCATGTCATTCCCGGTAACACGGGCTGGATGTAGGCTGGGTGCAGATACAGCTGTCCCCATGCAAACTGCGCCAAACCCTGGCATGGGGGAGTGACATCTCCTCCCCACCCCTCTCTCATAATTGGAAGCTGAATTGATGTCACCCCACCCCGGTGCCGCCCGCTGCAAATGCCGCATTCCCCCCCCCCTTAGCAGCTCAGAGAAGCCAGGACTAAATGGCACAAATAATAATTTTAAAAACCCAGGTGTTTGAGCAAAGCCGCTACAAGGTTTGGTAGCAGTTGAGCAGTTTTACGCACCTCCACTCCACCCAGGAACCGCGAGAACACCCAGCAAGCGGAAAAGGGAGAAAAATCAAGCCATTATCATGCCCACCTTGGCGATCGAGAAATGGGGTTGGAATACTTGCCATGGAGAAGGGAGAAAAATCAAGCCATTATCATGGCTGTCTTGGCGATTGGGGAAGGGGGGTGGAATACTTGTATAGAAGAGTCTCGTGGAGCAGCGAAGGCCATTCGACCCCCTCATCGTTTTGGCTTTAACACCATTTACTCCCAAAAAATCTCAGCAGTTATGATCTCCAATGCACAGGGCAGGAACGGCAAACACAGGACATGAGCGCCAATCATGTGAGCGCCAATCTCCTCCCCAAATAGCCCAGGATCATCCCCATGCGCAGGCTCGGCTCACAAAGCAATGCTTGATGAGATACCAAACCGTGATGAGAACAGGTTTTTGCAGTACCAAATTTGGACCTGGTTTGGGCAATTTGGTTGGCGGAAATTGGACCAAATCCAAAATGCATGGGGACACCCAATTTCAATTTGGACCAAAATGTGCATGGGGACCTACCCCTTTGAGTCTTTTGTGATGTACAAATTTCATTTGGAATAAGGCTTAGCCTGAAAAGGCCTTTCTGACTTATTTTTTTTTAAAGGGGTGCTGTCCTTCAGCTGAATTCCAGAAATATGACAGGTGCTTATTTCCTTTCCCTGCCTCTTTCTACCATCCCTCTAAATGCCACTTCTCTGCATTTTGCTAGGTGATTTTGAGGTAGTGATTTTGGAGCCTTATTTTAAACCCATTGTTGTAATCATAAAAAGTCCCTGCCAGTACAATACTCCCTTCAGTCCAGATCTGCTGGAGATATTCTCTTGGCACTGCCACCATAAACAAGACATTAAAGGATTGGGCAGCCATGAAAATGCCTTCTCTGATAGCTCCTAGACAGCAGAACGGCCTCCCTTCTGAGGTGCATCAAGCCCCATCACTCTTTGCATGCATGGTGATGATAAAGGTGCACCTCTTTACCTAGCCCTTTCTCTTCTTTCTGTGCATACTGTACCATTTTATTTAATTTTATTTAAAAAAAGATGTGATTTGTTGTAACTGACTACGATACCTTAGGGTGTACAGTAGGATGTAAATGAAATAAATAAAATATTAACTTGTGATAGAGACAGAAAAGCTTCTGCTACCAAGAAGAATGAGCAAACTAGGGCCCTTTTTGTAGGTACCTTTAGTAAAAAGTACATCAAACTCTGCTGGGATAGATAGTTCCTGGAGTCAGCCAGTTCTATTCCAGTTCCCATGCCAGCTCCAATACTTGCATCAACTTTGGGGCTGATGTGGGGAACCTCCAAAAGTTTCCAAAGGCCAGGGGTACCATTGGAGTAGCTCACACTGTTGTGGTGGTACAGTGAGTCCCATGGCATACCGGACCATGGAAGTATGCCTTCTGTGGTCTAATATACCACTGTCTAGTACACCAGTAGACCTCGATAAAGAGGTTTGCTGGTTGATTAGACCAAGTTGCCATTTTGGAGCTCCTGGTCCTGTCTATACTTGGTCCTCTGTGGACAGAGCATACTAGCAGTGAGCAGGGTCTCCCTTAGACTGCACTAGCATGCTGCAGGGGGCTCTTTGTATGTTTGGTGGCTCAGTATACCAGCCACTGTGGAATTGCCCTATGTCCCAGGGAACCTAGGAACTGGAAGAGGCCTACCCTTCTTGGATTTCCTGAAGCTAACCTGTATCCTTCACCAGTTTCACATCACTATTTTCAAATATCTGCATAGACAGAACAATAAACAACTCTTCTATGCATTATGCAATCCCTGTGGCGTACTGTTGCCTGAGGCATCCAGCAACAAAAGGAATTCTTATTGAGAAACAGATGAAAGCCTTTTGAATGGTTTGGTCTTCTTTTATTCCCACAGTAGCATCACAGTGTAGTTCAGCCAACTTCTGTTTGCCAATGACAAGTAATCTGTTAGACAATTGCCTGCCCTAAATGTCTTTTTAAGAACATGAAGAGCAACATAAGCACTTGGTGTAAGAAGAGAAAACTCAAGCAGCTGAACCAAAATGATAATGTGGCTATTTGAAAGTGAAAAGAATTAGCAGTTTATGTTTACATGCCTAGATTGGCTGCCTGCCTGCTGGTGAGCAGATTCCCAGGAAGCATGGAGAACTAGTAGCAGAAGGATCATTACAAATTTATAAACTGTCAGGTCTAAACAGGCAGTAAAAGTAGTGTGAAAAGGTCATTTGCAGAGAATAAGTAGAGGTAGTTCTAAAAATCAGCCTATAAGATCTCTGGGGCAGAGATTCGCCTTGTATATTAAATGCCTGCCTATGTGATGCTCTAATTGGTGTGGGGGTGGTAGAAAGGGAGACCCACTGTACCCACTGTTCTTAGGTGCTCTTCCACAAGGCTAAATAGAAGCCACAACTTGGATAAACCCGTGGATTTCATTAAGTGGGTAGACATGCATGGATGTGTGCGCATGTGGCCTCTGTAATTGAAGCCCTGTCCTAGGTCACTTCCAGACTGGCAGATAAAAATCCACAGTTGTTAATAAATTCACAGCTTACCTGGCTGTGAAGTCACAGCTGTGAGATTTCCATGAGGCACGCATCACATGGGATGGGGTAGCCAGTGGGAGCTGAGCTTGCAGGCTCAGCTCTCATTGGATGTTTATCTCCGTCCTGTCAGCACTGTGGGAAACTCTGAAATTACCTGATACTGCGAAGCGAGTGTTGATCGTTCTGCAACAGGCAAATCCGTAGTAACGGAAGCATAATGTGCTGCCGCTATGAAGTATAGGGCATCAGGTGTGGCACCCACGCACTGACTGCACATTAGAATTCACAGCATCCTCCAGTCCGAATACACCCCTAATGTTTAGATCCAGGTGAATGCATCAAGCATTCTGCTTTTGGTGTAGTCTCTCTAAGTGCCACATTCAGAACGTATCACAGAAATAAAAGTCTTTCCTGTGGTACAGAACCAAACTTGGGGATGGAAGGAAAATACTATTCTAGTGCTGGCAAAGGGTCACTGGATCTGCTGGCTAAGGTAATGGGCCGCTATTTGTGGAATGATCTGCTCCCTCAAGGTGCATTCATTATGTTGGATGAATGCAACATCTGTGTGGACCTACACTTGACCCACAGCCATCAGCACCTCTTAAAATGCTTGAATGTCAGAGCAAGAGGAAGAATTCAGAGAGCTTTCCCTTTAGCTCACTGGCAGCAGCCCTGATGCTATCATATTGCTGCAGCCACTTGAGATTTATTTGCCTCTTGGTGGCCTGGATAAAATAATAGAACACAAGGAATGGCCCACGATCCCATCTGATTTTGAGGATCACACCTGAGAGTGAGTTCCCTGATTACAGCACTGATGGCCAGGGACAGCAGGCAAAACTCTGCCACTTTGAGAGGAGTGTTTGTTGTTGCCTGATACCACTGAGTCTTGTAGTCCTACCTTTCTCAGGGGTTCAAAGGGAAGTGACACATAAGGAGGCCTTTTTTGTGGTAGCCCCCAGACTCTGCAACAACTTCCCTCTGGAGGTTTACAGTAGCTGGTTAAAACATATCACTTTACTCAGACCTTGGATGTTTAGCTTCCTTTGACACAGAAGTAGGATTTTAAATATGGTTTAGGCTGTTCTACTACCATGGGAACTTTGAGTGATTTTAGATAAATAGATGAATATTTTGTAGGCAGATTTCATGCTTCGCTCACAAAAGGATATTAGGAATAAGTGAAAAATGTTTGTCACCTTTGTCTAGCACATTCGAAGCAGTTCCATTTGCATGCATGCAAAGTTCTTTCCCATTTGCTGTGATGCAAAGTGAACAGGGGGGAAAATTCATGCACATCCCTATGGGATACTGGTCATCTCTTGAAGTTTGTCAGGCACTTACATTGTATAGTTTTCAGCAACTGGTTAAAAGATATCTTTTCATTCAAGCTTTTGATGTCTTTTTAGGGTGTGTGGGTAGGTTGGTTACATTTTTAAATATGCTTTAATATTTTATTCTTCGTTATTGTGATTCTCCCTGGGACCTTTGGACAAGGGTAGGACATACATTCCTTAAATAAACAGAATAAAATAAATCTGTGTGTGGATGTGGAAATACAGTTGTAGATATTCATGGAAAGAGGCTGACTGAGGCCTCTATGGATTTTTTTTTTCAAAGATGGTTGGCATTTGCTGCCTTGTTCTCTTCTGGGCAGCAGAATTAAGTTCTTCCTGACTTTGCCTGCATGTATGCTGGAGTTGTGCCTGGTTTTTGTTTATACTGAAGTGTGACAAAGGCTGCATTCACAAAGATTGGAACAAAAAACGAACATCAGACACAATTCAGAAATGGTTTGCAGGTGAGATTGTCCACATGTCAATCTGCCTCTTCTTCTCTCATGAACATTCTAAACTAGAAATGAGATGGGAACACAAAGGCCATGTGCTATGGTTTCTAAGACCACCTCTTTTTGTTGCATGTGAATACAGACAAAAGGTGTGATCAGACAGGGCTTTTTTCAGTCACCCTTTACCAAGGATTACCTCATCTGCAGATGAACAAAACATGCATCAAATGGTTAACTGACAGAACACCAAAAAAAGACTTCATTTTTCTGTACTTTTCCCTCTTTTGCTTTTCAGTCTGGTAACACCTTCCCTGAGGACAGGTGCTACTCCTAGATTGGCCACTCATCTGCCTGGCTTTCCATGGTCTTGATTGGTTGTTTGTCTGTAGCAGTCATTTCCTCCTCCTGCTTATGTAGCTTCTTGCCCAATCCAATGAAAATAAAGAATTATCCTTGATCTTATGATTTCTCAAATGAAGAATGAACAACCATTTCCAGACTTCAAGACTGGGTAAGGCATATGCAGTTGTAAAATGTCTGATTTCCCAGACTGCAACTTGCCCAGGGGTGCCCCTTTAAGAATGCATTATTAAGGCTAAAGCAGATGGTACTGAACATGCTGAGAAGGCTACCAGTCCAATGTTATCCTTATGTGCCTGTAATTCACCCAGCATTGCTGTGTGCTCAGACCTCAGGATCATTCCTAGGGCTGGCTCTAAGTTTGAGGGAGGTAAGAAAAGTAGATTCTGGTGCTCCCCTGCTCTCTTAGAAGCCTCTGGTCAGCTTCTATTTTTATAGGTGCACAGTGGTGGGCAGTAACAGATATGGCATTCCAAGCATAGCTCTGATTAAGTCCTGGGGACTGGATTTAACTCTGTATTTAATTCTCACCATTTACTGCTGCATTGTGAGAGCTATTTAAATAATAAATAAGACATTTAGGTAACACGTAAAGACAAGTGAGAGGAATAAGTCCAAAATTAGATTATTTTTTTTAAGGTATGGTGGCTAAGTGCTGATCTTTTCCTAGGCAATGCATATTTATCAGAGTTGTAGCAAAGTTCTCCCAGTGGACAGATGACTAACCTGTGGGCCACTAGATACTACAAAATTAGTATACACAAGTTCCCTACGTATTCATGCTTGCTGAGGCTGGTGGGAATTGTACTCCAGGGGCATCTCAAGGACACTTGTTCAACACTCTTGACACAATGAAATGTGTTGGACTCTGCTCTTGTGTGGAGTATTAGGATTTCCAGCAGCAAGAATCTTTAAATCTGGTGTAGCTCCTGGATTCTGGAATTCAACAGCAAGTGTGCATATCATTTTGGTTAACTAGATGCAGCAGTAGGGGACTGGGAAGGCAAGAAACAGCTCTGCCTCACCACCTATCAACTTTTTTTGAAAGGGATATGAGTGAATACAAGATTCCCAGCACAGGAAGCATATTTTCATGTTCCTATGAGATAGGATCCAGAAACTGAGTCCACAGTTCTGCTTTCACATTGGTATGACTCTGCTATCACACATCTTCACTGTTGTTTTTTTTAATCTGGACATTGCAGAAGCATGCACACATTGCCACAATAGTAGCAACCATCCTCATTATTTCATTATGTTTGGACTCAATGTTATCAGGATACAATGATAGCAGAGTCATATCAGTGTTGCAACAAGATGTGGAGCAGGTCAGAATGAAGTCCAGAGATACAGTGAGCATTGCAGTTGAACTGCGGGAGAAGACAGGCCCTATGTGGCAGCCAGCCAAGTTAAGGAAAGGACATAACAAAACATCTGTTAGGAGCCATTGTCCTTGTTGGAGACATCTCCATTCATCGTAGTCCTCAATGACACTCGTTTCTGGTTTATTTATTTCATTTCCTTTGTATCCCTCTCTCTACCTGAAGGTCCCAGGGTGGATAACAACATTAAATAAAACAACAAATTGATAAAAACAGAATAAAACATGCTTAAAACATAACTCGCCCACAATGGCAAGATTACATTCAGATAAAACTAAGCATCAAAGGCCTGGCTGAAGAGGTATGTTTTAACCAGGTGCTAAAACCATACAGTGCGGGCCCCATGCATGATGCTGTTCCAAAATCTGGGAGTTGCCACAGAAAAGGCCCTGGCCTGTGCCACCACCACTCACACCCTGGAGGGTGATGGAACTACAGGAAAAGGGTCCCCGTCTTTACTTAATCACTAGACAGCTCAATGTGGGAGGAGATATTCTTTCAGATATCCAGGACCAATCCACCTCAAGCTATTAGAATAATCTGTTTAGCACCACCATGATACTCTGTCAGGTAAGGGGGGAATGTAAGGCCCTCTCTGCACTGGGCTTTATTTTGGATTATATCCTCGAATAGTGGCCTGCTGGCAGTGTGGTAGCACAGACTACACTAGCATATGGACAGCAGGCCACTACTCTGGAATATAATCCAGAATAAGACCCAATATAGTAGGTCCCTGAAAGACATCACACAGAGAAGCGTTAAAAATGCTCCTTTGCTGCTTTCTTCTCTCTTCACTGCACATGGAAGTATGAGGTAGTGTAAAACAAAATACAGAAAAAGATAGACATTGTTATGTAAAAATGAACTATGTAGACAATTGATAAGATAAAGTAAATAATATAATAATAATGGCACTAGCAGGCTAGCCCCTATAGTGCAATAAAAGCATGTAGACTGTTTACACAGGGTGGCAGAGGACTAGGGTGGGAGCAGAAGGGACAAAATCAAACAGTTGAGATTCTGATGCAACCTTCTGGTGCTACCAGAACCTTTCTATGGGCAGAATGCTGTGTGTGAAGGCCTTATTTCCTGGCTTGGGATCAGAAACGGGCCTGGAAGTCAAGTTGGGTACAGAATCTAAGGCTGTGATCAGGCACAGCAAAGCAAAGCGTCTCCAAGGGACCTTGGAGATGGCTTAGAGAAGGGATTGTTCACATACCAGTCTGCCCCTCCCCCTCTCCTGAACATTTTGTGCTAGAAAAGGTGGATTAGAGGAGGGCTGAGAACACGAGGGCCACACTGTCTCACAGAAGTACCTCTGAGGTGCCCCTTTTGTTATGTGTGAATGCAGCCTGAGTTGGTCTTGAGGTGATTCAATGGTCTCTGCTATCAATAGGTGACCTCTGTGCAGTTTTTCCAGCTGTGCAGATAGGCTGCCCTTTTGGTAACTGAGCAGGAGGTGGCTACACGCAGAGCAGTAATATGAACCCACCCCACACCCTAGGTGTCCTTGCACAACTGGATACAGCCATAATCTCACTTGAAACCTTTGGCAATCAAAATGAATTCCTCAAAAGGCTGGAGTTTCACAGTTTTGTTGTTGAAGCCTCAGTATGAAGCACCTTTGTTCCAAGGTAGCCACTTCGTTTTTTGAATACTGTTGTTTCTGATGGCAGATTTGTGCCCAGTTATTATTTAGCAAGACACCATTATAAGTTCATGGCATGATAAATTTGTTTTTTATCATTAAGGTGTATCTTTGGCCATTTCTGCACTTACTTGGTGATAGACTGCTCCAGTAGGACTGGATCAGCTGCAGCTATCCACTGCCTAATCCAGTCCACACGCTCCAGAACAAAGCTGTTGGCATTTGGATGGCTTTTCTGTGATAGCTGCTGCTCTGATCCTGAAAATCATGTGGTTGTCAGAGCCAGCCTCTGCAATCTTCTATGGATGGGAACTAAAGTTCCTGGGCTCAGAATCCCTGGAGACCCATGTTGGCAGTGCAATTTGGTGCGTTGCCAAAATGGGTCCCTGCTAAATCAGAACACAGAGGCGTGTACCACATTCACACACTTCCACAGTCTGGTTTAGCGACCACTGGTGGAGCTTTAATAAAGGTCTACCAGGATAATAGATTAGGCAGCCATTTGGGGCTGCATCACCTGGTCTATGCTCCATCCAGTCCAGATGGAGTATTCAGCAGGTGCTGTTGCCTCTCTGTTCTGCACCAGATGCAGAAGCAGAGAGCCCTAAAGAGGACTATGCAGAGCACTGTACCAGATCACAAGTAAGTGCAAAAAGGTCTTTGTTACTTCTGCAAGAGGCTACCATCCTAGTCCTCTGGACAGGACTACAGAAGCATCCACTGAGCTAACCTTCTTCTATCTGTTCACTCCTCACCAAGCTCTTTACTGAAGGTATCACCAACAAGCTCATGGCTTGCTTCACAGATGAGAACATGAGGGATGCAGTCCTGGTACGGGTTTATGGCAGGAAAACGGAACTTATTGTGGATCGTGCTAATGAGCTAAGAAATTTCCAAGTGCTTCAAGACCATGGTTGTGCCCCCAAACTGTACTGCACCTTTGAGAATGGCTATTGCTACGAATTCATGTCAGGAAAAGCACTGGGTCCAGAACACATACGTCAGCCAAGCATATTCAGGTAGGTATATAGAGTGGGAAGGAAGAATTAACGAAGTTCGTTCTCTACACTAATATATAATTGTCAATACTGTAATTTTTTTTCCACAAGAAACTACAGCAGCAATTCCCAGCTGGAACAGTCCAGCTGGCTCAGAACAAGCTGTCCACACTTTAGATGGTCTTTCCAGAACAGCAACAGTATTGCCCCATGCCTCTCTGAAGTTCACTTGAACTTTGGAGAATATTGCAAGAGGTGGTGGAATTTTGTGTACTGACAAAATGAGTCCCTTGCTAAACAAGAAGAGGGAAGCATGCACCCTTCTGCATACCTGATATACTTGGGAGTATAAGGTAGACCTTCTTTGGCCTTGCTTTTATTCATTAACTCCAGTGGCAAACAAACAATACTGAAGACATCAGGTAGCAACCATACATTGTGATGCTGACTTCTATGGATGTCCTGCTAAGAAGAATCAACTAGAGACATTTTAGCTTTTTTTTTTCTTGAGGGGGAAAACATATAGTACTAGTGAACTGAATGCTTCTACCAAGCTGGAATTTCAGAGTGGACATCTGGCTGTGATTTCAAGTCTGTTTTAGAATTGTTCCGTGTTTGTGATTTATTTTAGGCTAATAGCCCAGGAAATGGCTAAAATGCACAGAATCCATACCAATGGGAGCCTGCCAAAGCCCTGTTTGTGGCACAGACTGTACAAATACTTTAACATCGTGAAAACAGAGTTTGCCAGAAATGCATCTCATTCCAGGTGAGGAAACAAGAAGTGGATCTCTAACAAATGTATTTCTTATTCAGTATCTTAGATCTATTATGGCACTGTTGTTTAAAGCACAGTTGGCTAAACTTTTCCCACCTCAGGGAGTGGTGCCACCAATCTAAATAGGCAATGGTGCATCTACTCCTGAGGAAGCCTTCCATAAATGCAAAGGATTATTCCAACCACTGCTCTATTACAATTGCACCTTCTTTAGCCAAGGTGTTACAGAGGGTGGTAGCTGTGCAGCTGCTCTTGGAAGAATCTAATTATTTTGATCCATTTTAGTCTGGATTCAGGCCTGGTTTGGGGACAGAATCAGACTTGGTCTCCCTGACCTCTTGTTGGAAAGAGACCGGGGATATGCATGTGTGTTGGTCAAGCTTGATATCTCAGTGGCTTTTGATCTCAGTGGCTATTGACCACAGTATTGCCTTTGTGGGTTAGGAGTGGGTGGAACTCTGCTACAGTGGTTCAGTATAGGACTGATCTTAGAAACTAGTCATAGGTGACTGTGCCTCTCTGTTCTGGCAATTAGGCTGTGAGGTATGTTCTAATTAATGCTATTTATCATCTATATGAAACTGCTGGAATTGGTCATCAGGTGTTTTAAAATGAAGTGTCATTAATATGCTGATAACATTAAGCCAATTCACACTTGGCCTCTTAGTTTGCAATTAGTTAACATCTGGGCAGGTACATCTGCACTTGCAGGAGGCATTTACAGCCTACAAACACCCACGGCCTGCCCAGATGTTAACTAATTGCAAACTAGTTGTGGTGCACGACAGGCAACCTAACCCTCTACCAACCCAAAGTTTATCTGGCCCATGAAGGCGGTGAGCACTTGCACTCAGATGTGACTGTGCGCGCAGAGAGGGTCATCATCATGCATAGTCACACAGGACTCCACAATCAAAATGGCAGCGTCCTGCGGAAGATTGGATGTGTGTCTGGATGGAGGTAAGTGTCCAGGCACAAGGTGGCAAAGCTATTGTGTAATAGCATTCCCTAGTGTGAATGCTAATACACGTTAGTCTCTTATGCACTCTTCCTGTCTAGCGGATGGGAAGACAAGTGCAGAAACACCCATTGTTTCTTCATTAAATCTCAATCAGGAGAGGCTGTGATGATTATCCTGAACCAGTACTTGGATATAGTGATGCCTTGGATGAGGCTCAATAAACTGAAATTAAATTCTGATAAGATGGAGACCCTGTGAATAGGACATTCTCCATTTCCGTAGTTAAGAGGTTTGACTGTTGTAAATGGGGTTACACACCCTTAGAAGGAACAAGTACATAGTCCAGGGGTTCAGGTGATCTCTGTTCCAAGAAGTGCCTATTACCAGCTTTGGCTGGTATACCAGTTGTGCCCTTACCTGGGTGGGGAAAGTCTGGCCACTATTAGTGATGTCCTGATAACTTCAAGTTTGGACTACTGTAATGCACTCTGTGTGAGGCAACCCTCACACCTGCTCTGGAAGCTGCAACTGGCTGCAAATCATCTACCAGGCCAGATTCAAGGCCCTATGTTTGATATGTAAGGCCCTAACAATTGAGGATGGGTTGTTTCTTCAGTATAGACTAGTGAAATCATTAAGATGATCTGGGAGGACTCTGCTACTAGTACCACCAATCTCTGTATGTCATCTCACGGTGAACCACAACAGGGCCTTCTCTGTGATGGGGCCCACACTCTGGAATACTCTTCCCTCAAATTTTTCTGGGGTGCCTACTATTACATATCTGTTAAGTGTCTATTGAAAACCTTTTTACCTGGATATTCCAGATGTGAATGAATAGTTGCTAAAGTTGTTTTAAATTTAACTGCAAACTGCTTTGAAACTTTTAATCAGCCAAAGCAGTACAGAAATATTTTACATTGGCAAGTGGCAACACGGGCAGGATCTGCACATCACATCACTCATCTGGCACCCAGTGTAGAATCTGTTCCCAGGAATGCTTATTCTGCAGTGTAGTTAAAAACAGCTGTACAAAGATAATGCAATCCTGGCTTGCTCCTACAGTCACTGTGCAAACGGGTGGCAATCATAGAAGCAATGGAGAAGGATGGTAGTCACATAAGCAATGTACCGGCAGCCTTAATGCCCAGGGCTTCTAGTGCATGATTAGTGAACCTCTGGTGAAGAGCAGATGCATGCAGAGTAGGATGTTACAGCCTCCAAGTGTGCACACCCTCACCAGAAGCTCACTAATCATTGATTAGGTATGAAGCATGAAATTGTGCTCCACATGTTAACCAACATTAACCAGAGACTTATCTTAAGCATCTTGCCAGTAACCATTCACTCTTCTTCTGCCACTCCAGGGTCATTTGAGGTGCCGCGCAAGTTCATTGGCACCTCAGATGACCATAGACATGACTGTGCATGCACAGAGCATCTGCACCCTCAAGGCAACAGCACTGGCATGACAGGCAGTCGCAAAGGGTGCCACAGCCAAAATGGTGGCACCCAGAGGAGGACCAGGGCCAGGATTAAGTAAGGTACTTAAGTATTCAGTGATGGTGGGAGGGAACGGCCAAAGTTAACTAGCACTCCAAATGTGAGCACTAGTCAATGTTGGTTAATTGTGCTCCTTTCCCATCCAGCAGACAGGAAGGGAAGTGCAAAAATGCCCCAGGATGCCTAGGCCATGTGAACAGCCCCACTCCCTGCTCCTGGCTAAAGTAGGCATACTGGTCTGGGAAAGGACCCTTCCCACACCAAAGCAGAAACTGCCAGAAACTGAAGTGTTTAAAACTGATTTACATATAGATGCACATTCACCTCACATAAAACATATGTTCACAGGATATTTATGCAAGCTCACACTCCCTGTCTCCTCACCCCCAAATTACAGGTTGACATTTAAAAAACCTTGTCTTATCCAAGCTCTCTTAAGAAGAGGGGGAAATTCTGGGCTTTTTTCCTTTCTTTTGTTTCTAGTTAAAGTGTTGGGGGCAGGAGAATCCCTTTCTCTGTATAGTTGGTAGCAAAAGCTAAGCATTTCTGCTGCTACAAGTTTCAGTGCTGAAACAAGAAGAACAGTGTTCAGTTCTGTATTTGATAGAAAAAACAACGTGTTTGGGCCTGTTTGCACTTAAATGTGTGGCACAATCAGAGCACTCCCAGAATTCCATTCGCATGCCAGGCTGTTGCTTCCATCCCAAGTGTTCAGGAGTGTTCCAGAATGTCCCTAGTCCTCCTTAGCTTTGGAGAAGTAAAAACCTCTCCACAGCCTGGCTGAGAACATCTAGAACAGTTCCAGTTGCTCCTGCATGCACTGTTCATCCCTTTTGGGTGTAAATGCTTCATGGCTGCATAGTCACCATGGCAACAGCCAGGCATGTGGCAGAAGTTGCCATGACTGTTGCTATGGTAATTTGGATGGTCCACAACAAACCATCCATGCTGCAAGACCCTTAGGTAAGTTGGGGATGGTGCTGGTACTCTTGGTACTAATACCAGGTACTGCCCCTGAACTGAATTCCAGTGGGATATTATTGTACTACCATCCCATGAGATTAAGAGTGAACAGGCCCTTTGTCAATTACAGCTTTATCTCACATTATTCCTTCAGCAGAAGACAAAGCTGTAATTGACAATTGTTTGTTTTTTCTGTCAGTTACAGAGTGTCAACAAGATGATGGCCTCAGTGCTACCACAGAAGGAAAAAGGGCTGGGATTTCCTGCCTTGTAGAGTGTCGGAAAAGCACTATCTCCAGCCTCAGGTGAGATCTCAGATTAAATGGAAAAGAGCTTATATCTGCTCCCAGGTCAAGGTAAATCTCAGGGTAAGTTGATGAGGCTTACCTAGCCCATGAACTAAGGATTAGCCACCCCATGATTAACACCTAGGATGACAGACAATGGAACTGCAGGAAGTAATTTTTATAGCAAAGTTGTGACTGGATCTTTTATGTACTTTTTCCTTGTGATGAATAGTTTTTGTCTGTGGCTTTGTTATCAAATGTACTCTGCCACTCTGTACATGCAAAGAGGCTTTGGGATCTCTTAAAGTCAGAAGGGCTTGGGCCTTGACAAACAAGGAGCTGGTAGTTTATCCTTAGGGAAGGTGTAAATATCTAACTTGTTCCTTAAACACTGTTTCATTTATTAAGAGTAAAATTGTTCAAAAGTTACTTTACAACAGCTTTAAATGATAGAGGGAATCACCACAAAGTTGCAAACAGTTTGGTCAAGTAGCTTCAATTTAGCAGTCACTGAGACAAAGTAACTGGGACAAAATGTTAATCAGCAAAAGTTTGGTTAGAGGGGAAGAAAGAAATTTTAACAGTAGCCGCAGCATGAAACAGTATAACGATATAATTTGAATGGAATAGAAGCTCTGCTTTCAAATCTTAGCAAAAGTAAATTGGACTGCTCTTAATTAAACATAATTAGGTAAGCCACCCTACTCTTCTACAGAGAAATCCCCGAGGATTCATGTGTACATATTCTTAAGGCTCCTGAAATAAACCAGGCAGAAGCTCCACAAGGCTTGTCTAGCAGGAAGGAGGGAGGAAAGATTTCCAAGGGCCAGTCTGTACTTCCATCCCACTGGAGCTAGTCTGCTCACTGGCTAGTTGCACCCACACCTGGCTGCCACCAGGTGTGGGTGCAACTAGTTGGTAAGTTGAAGAATTAATAAGTGATGTATGGAGGCAGCCCAAGTTTTTTAAAACTACCAAAAAACTGCTTCCAGGAGTCACTCTTTGTAAGTCACTTCTGCATTACTCTTTATCATCACAGATCTTTATTAAATACAGAAAAATGAAATTGCTTATTCAGGACTATCTTGAATCAATAATTGGCATTTATACAGGTGCCTAGTTCCACAGTACATGGACAAGTCATTCTGCCCATCCTAATGTCACAGCGTAACATCATTGTAGACTTACACTGAACAAAAATAAACAAAAATTGCCAAAATAACACTGGTGTGAACCATTTACCTCAAACATCTCCTTCACTCATATTTATATGGGGCTACCCTTCAATTATTTATTTATTTAAAACATTTATTTACTGCTTTTCATCTTAAAATCAGCTTACAAGAAAGATTAGAATCATGGGTAAAATCTACAGAGAAAGAAGAATCAGCAACTCGGTGTTTCAGGAGAAAGACACACAGGGAATGCCTGGGTAAAAGATACAGCTTTAAGTCCCCTCTTAAAGAAGTGTAGGTGCCTTGCAAAGAATGGAAGGGAAGGCATTCCATAAAGTAGGGGATATATAGTCGGTGTGACTGACAGCAAGGCCTCTTCTGGTAACCTCAGAGCTCTTTGAGGGTTGTAACCTGAGACACTTTCTTCAAGGTACCATGGTCCCAAGTTTTTTTTTGGGGGGGGCTTATATTTAAGGCATAAGACCCTGAACCTGGCCCATTAGCTAACTGGCAAGCAGAGCAGTTGCTTAAGCACAAGTGTAATATGGGCCTCAAGAGCCACCCCACTCAACAACCCAATTGGCTCATTTTGCGCTAGTTTTGACTTCCAAAGTCATAAGTGTAGCCTTACATAAAGCAGATTGCATGAGGTTACAGGGCATCCACTTTCATGTCTGGGCTATCCCTGTATGCCAACCAAATGTGATGATAGACACTCCCTGGCCTCAGAGGTAGAGAAGATTCCAAGAAAACCTTAAATTACAGTATGTGCTTGTTCCTTCCAAAGGAGTGCTAACCTATCTAACTGCTAAGATACAGAGACGCATGGCCACTTAGTAGAGCTTTCTGACATCATCCCTGTAGGTAGGAACTGAACCACTGTAGCACAGTTCTACCCATGCCCGGCACGATGCCTGCAGCTGCACAGCAACCATATTCTCCTGCACCTTGTCCCTAAAGGGAGCATTTGCAACTAAGCAACACTGAAAACATATCTCAGGGTCCAAGAGCCCACCCCACTCTATAGTGAAGCATTCACTGTACCCTGGACCCACTCAGCCATTTCTGCAGTTTCTCCTAACAAACCATTGATGGGAATGGATCAAGGGAGCATGTTGTGGTTGAACAGCTGCCTTACCCATGTCATCAGGTCTTAAAAATGGAAATTATCCCATAAGACCAGACAAGATGGTGCCCTGGACACCTTGCTAGGCACTGTATCTAAAGCAGAGTTCAAATTGGCATGAAGATGAGTAATGTTATCCACAAAGTACCTTGCAAATCTATTGTAGTAGGCCTCTGGGGGTTCCAATATCAAGTTGAACAGGGTGAATGAAAGCAGCCCCTTCACCACTCTAGAAAGTTCTTCTAACTTATTACATAATGCAATGGAGGCTGCAAAACTCACATTTTCTTTGTAACCTTCCTTGTCCTTGCACATGTTAGGTCCCTTCATGATGAGTATCTTGATGCTTGCATTCCACAGCTATCTTTTGACCTGTTTCAGAATTACAGCTGATCTTGTTATAAGGATGGTAGATGCCTCCCACACCCATCAAGTTGAAATCGGGGATTCCATTGCTGTGAAATGACAAACAGGGAGGAGGCCTTTCTCCCCTCTCAAATCAAAGCATAGGTTGATGGCTTTGAATCTGAACGTGAGAGTGGGTGGCTGTGTCAAAGACAAGGAATGACCCCATGGCCCATTTCCTGTGTTAAAATACAAAACATCACTAAAAGGACCAGTTGGTCCCTTGGAGTAGCAGTGAAGGCAGCAGGGCCTCTGCTGCTGTGAGAGAGGAATCTATTTCTGGAACTCTAACATTCTTCAAGCAGCTCTGCTGCTAAAATGGCATAGCAACACATATAGCAGCATAGCTGAGAGAGTGTGGCATCCATGTGGATGCTGCACCCTTCTTGGCACTGCATGTTCAATGAGGGTGTAGTGTTGTGGAGACACTGTGCCTTCACTGTACATTTAAGGTACCATAAAGGTGCTATAAAGATTCTATCCTAGTTACCATTTGAGCAGATAAGTAGTTTAGATTCTAGCAAAATTTCTGGTACTGCTTTATAATGAAAGTTAATATAGGGTGTTTTTCCACTGTCACTAGAAGTACCCATTAAGTACCCATTAATGGGTACAAAAATGCCATTACGTACCCATTAATGGGTACTTAATGGGTACTTTTAGTAACAGTGAAAAACACCTATAGTTAATATAGTACTATTGTACCTTCACTTCGGTGTAAATCTGGATTACAGAATTTCCACTGAGTTCCACTGGGTTAACCAACCCACCTGAAAACTATATTGACATGTATTGGGTTGTTTAATTGGAAAATTAACCTCTCATTGCAAACCAGTGGAGCCAGAGAAAACCTCTGTTGACTTGCATTGGGCTGACCAACTCACCTGAAAATTTGAATGAGAAATTGGCATCTCAGTGAAAGGCAATGGAAAAAAACAATATGCATTTAGAAGAGTACAGCACAGCAACTCAACAGAGAATCTGCCATGGAGGCAAAGCACACACCTGCCTTCTTATAATCAGCACTGCACAGATGCAAGCCTTTACCAGTATGTGTCACTCATGTCCAAGAAAATGGTTTGTCATAGACTGCAGTGCTGAAAGACATAGATGCCAGATGACACACCCGTATTCAGGAAAGGCTTCAATGCTGAAACATGCAGATGCTGCCCAAGATACCATCATCACATTCCATCATGAACCACAGGCACAATTTTTTTTAATGCTCATATCCAGGCAGGAATTTGATGGTAAATTGTAGGAAGAAAAATGTATCCTATCTTTGATGTCTTCTGATAAATTAAAGATGGAAAGAGTGTGTGGGTAGGATGGAATCCTGGCACCCCAAATTGTCAAGCTGGGTTTTTTTCAAAGTATGTGCACACAAAAACAAATGTGTGCACCCAAAAAAGCAACATAAAAGTAGTGTGCACAAAAACAAAAAATGTGTCAAAAGGAAGAGAAGATGTTTCCATGAAAATACATAGATGCTAACTCATGCCCTTAGACGAAGAAGCACTCTGCATTTCCTCAAGGAGTTACTCAGGCTGCATCCAGATGCCACTTATTTTTTCCACTAAGTTTGGTTATTCTGCAATATCCAAATACAGTGGAATAAGTAAGTGACATCTGGATGCAGCCTTTGTCACGAACTCTAGCATATACCACACACAGGGAAAAACACTAAGGAGTACACTAAAGACACAGAAGTACACAGAAATTATCTACTCTGTCCCATTTCACATTACACACATTACATACACAAGCCATCAAAGGTACACAAGGCCACACTAATAACCCAAACACAGACTTGCCTCGTGTTCTGTTGGCAATTCCTGGACAGAATAATACTTTTGCTACAAATGCAGATACTCTCCAAATGACCATTTGTGGCCATTGTTTGGGAGGCAGGACAAACACATGCACTTCCCACCATTCATCCCCCAAGTCTCCCATAAAACATCACCATGGCAACCTAATGTAAAACTCTCAGGTTGCCCCTTTCAGATAATTTGACCCTGGTTGCTGTCAAAAGGTGACCAGTGGCCAGGAAGGGACTGAATGAATGCAAATGTGCTCAGAATTGTTGAGGACCACAAATATGGTGGACTTCTACCCAGACCTCCAGTCTCTGGCAGCAATTGTGGCTGCATTGGGGAGCTGCACAGAAGCAATTATTTGGGACTTCCAGACAGCATGAAGCATGGATCACATACACATTCTGTGGCCGCTCCATGCTTTGGTCCAAATTCATCCCATTTGATGGATATGCAGATGAAGTCATAGGTATAATAAAGGAGAAAGATCCTTAAATTATTTGGCAATCTTGACAGGGACATTCACCCCCACCCCCAAACTGTTTATGGTAGAAGCTTTGAATGTAAAGTGTAAAAAGCAAATGCCTCTCTCCTTTCTAAGAAAACCAAGCCAGGATGCTTTCTATATTCAAATATAAATCTTTCTATATATTAAATATAGGGAAGTTCCTTTGCAGTTTTATTTATTTTGTTCCCTTCCAATATAAATCCTTCTCTGAGATAAAATTTGCTATCATTCTTTGGGTTGTTTCTTATTTTATCCTCTGAAGCTTGTTTGTTTCAATTAAAATTCATTCTGGATTAGCATGTGTCCAAGCTATAACTAATTGTGTGCTTGATGTTACACCTTTAATTGGCAGCAGTTGGAGAGCAAAGCACTATCCAACAGCCCAAGATGTTTGCGATTTTTTAATGGAGTTCTGATGTCTTTATTTGGAGCCAATGGAATTCATCCAATGGATGGTACAGTGGGAATAACTTTAAAATGGAAGGTGTACTTCGTGTCACCATGAGTAACTAAAGGCCCATTTTGCACTTACCTTTAATCCAGAATTATGAGTCTCATAGTCTAGATTCTGGGCATCCTCATCCATGGATTAATGGAGCCATCTCCATCCCTATGGGTCCTGGTCTATCTGCACTAGACAGAGCAGGATCCAGATTAAGAGTCCTTAATCTGGATCTCCAATGGACCTGTTCAAACAGAGGGACCAGGACCTTGCTCTGAAACATGGAAAGCATGTACTCCACATACTGGGACCATTGAAAGGTGCTTTTCAGTGGTATGCCATACAGCACAGCCAAAAAACACCACCTTCAAACCTCAAGGCTAGGGAATTTCAGAAGCATGGAGGGTGGTTGTGAAGGTTGTGCAAGCTTCACAGTTACAAAGTGGCTTAATGCACTTATCTGGTCCAAACTTCCACATAATCAGGGTCAGTGGGCCCAGTTATTCTGGACCCAGTGATCTGAATCTAGGGCCGCTAAGTTTAGAAAGGGCCAGAGTCTCAAATTTTCCATTCGAAACTCTCCAGCCCCTCCATAAGCCTGCCTTTGGTATTACCTACATGGGCACATGCTGCATACCCCTTCCCAATAGTCTCAGACTCCAGGCATCTAAATAGTGGGATGCTTGGGATCCTGGGTGAGTACACAGACCTGATCCTCAAGCCAACCACATCCAATGAGCTGTCTCATAGGGAACCCCAATTTTCAACAATAGCTGGGGTGTTTCCTCCCTTGTGAATGCATAGTCTGCACTGTGTGTGGGGGGGGGCACCTTTACTGGGCCAATTTGATTTTTCACAAAAAAATGGCTAGCTTCTGGACTGCAAAGTGGCTTGTGTGAAATTATCACTGCTTTCAAGGGAGTTCCCAAACAGCAACATATTCTTCCATGGGCAAAGGTTGCAGGAACACAAATGACCTCCATTCACCATGTCTCCCAATCCTGCACTACCTCACATTCAACTTGTGTCTCCTGCTCTGCATGCCAGCTGCAGCTCACCCCTCGCCCCCCCCCACCGCCCAGGATACAGCCTTTGTTCCAAGTATTCCAAAGTCTAATCTCAAGACCAGACCAAACACAGTTCCTTTGCTAGGTTTAAATATATGCAAAGCATAAATGATGTCCTTTGTCTTTCTTTCCAAGCCTTCACGAGGAAGTGCACATTCCCAGCCTAGAGGTGTTAGAAGCAGAGATTGGTTGGATGAAAGAACACCTTGCCCAGCTTCACTCTCCAATAGTTTTTTGCCATAACGATCTTTTGAGCAAGAACATCATCTACAATAAGGCAGAAGGTTTGTTGCCTTACCTTAGTATAGCAAATACACAACCCATTTGCAAAATGGTAAGATCTTCAAAATCTTCAATGTGCATCTCAGAGAAACCTTCTTGTTCTTTGCTGTAGAGCCCACACTAGGTCTTCTGCCTTTGTTTTTGTTTGTTTGTTTTTTAGGTCATGTCCGGTTCATAGATTATGAATACACTGATTACAACTATCAAGCATTTGACATTGGAAACCATTTTAATGAATTTGCAGGTGAGTGAATGTTCCTTTATCTTGTTTATTATTTTATTTGTTTACATTTCTATCCCGCCCCATACCCGTCTCTGGGCGGGTAACAGCAGATTAATCAGCAGATTAAAACAATATAGACATTAAAACAAGATACACATTAAAAACGGAATCCAGATGAAAAACACTTTAAAAAATCAGCAAATTTAAAACAGTACACTCCATATTGTGACTGGGGAGGGGGGAGAATATAATCACCTCAGCTGAAGGCCAGGGCAAAGAGGTGTGTCTTTACTGCCTTCCTAACTATATGTAAGGAAGGGGCATGATGCACCTCGAGGGGGAGACTATTCCATAATCTGGGAGCTATCGCCGAAAAGGCCCTCTCCCGGGTGCCCACCAACCTCACTAATGAAGGTGGTGGGACAACCAGGAGGGCCTCACTACTTGATCTTAAGGCACGGGCAGGTCGGTATGGGAGAAGGCGTTCCTTTAGGTATTTGGGGCCCAAGTCATTTAGAGCATTATAGGTCAGAGTTAAGACCTTGAATTGGGCTCGGTAGTGAATTGGCAGCCAGTGCAACACTTTTAAGACCAGCATGATGTGCATCCAGCTAGATGTCTCGGTCAGCACTCTGGCAGCTACATTCTGCACTAACTGCAACTTCCGAACCGTCTTCAAGGGCAGCCCTATGTGAAGCGCATTACAGTAATCCAATCTAGAGGTTACTAGAGCATGAATAACTGTGGCCAAGTCGTCTCTGTCCAGAAAAGGCTTCAGTTGATGCACCAGCTGTAGTTGGGAGTAGGCACTCCTGGCTACGGCCTCCACCTGAGCTTCAAGCATTAGCATGGAGTCCAGGAGTACCCCCACGTTACACATCTGTCCCTTCCAGGGCATTGCAATCCCATCAAGCACAGGGTATCACCCAACTACCTGGACCCGAGACCCCATGACACACAGCACCTCTGTCTTGTCTGAATTCAGCTTCAATTTCTTGGCCCTCATCCAGCCCATAACTGCCTCCAGACACCTGTCAAGCACTTCAACCACCTCTCCTGATTCAGATGACACAGAGAGATAGAGCTGGGTATCATCTGCGTATTGGTGACACTTCACTCCAAAACTCCTGATGACCTCTCCCAGTGGCTTCATATAAATGTTCTACTTTGAAAACGATAACAAAAATAATAAAAACTTTTGGGACACTTACTATGTTTTCAAAACCATGACCATTTCTGCGCTTAGCCTTGTTTTGTATTATATCTTGGAAATAGGAAGCAGCTGACCACATGCTAGTGTAGACTATGGCAAGCCCCTATTCCAGAATATAATCCAGAATAAGACCTAGTGTAGAAAATGCCTTAGAATTAAATCTATACCTTTCTTGTTCCCAAAATATTTCCTAATAGGCCTGATAGCCCACAAGGCTCTTTCTCCACTGGGCCTTCTGCTGGGTTATATCCCAGAATAGGCCCTGCTATCTGCATGCTGGTGCAAGCTATGAAGGTTCTAAAAAGGGCTCGAGCGTGCCGTACAGTTACTCGCATTTATACATGTGCTGCTTTGCCTCTCTCAACATTTTCTGCTGCAAGATGCCCATTTATCAGAATATAGGGGAAACCTTTCTCTTTGTTACTGACCAATAGCAACAATTGTTTACTATCTACAGTAACATGGGGTGTTTTTGAACTTCCCTTCCCATCATGTGGACGGGATAGGAGTGCAATCAACTAATTCTGACTAGTGCTCACATTTGCAATTGCTAGTCAGCTTTAGCCTACCCTGAACCCACCCCCACCCCCCGTTTGATAGCTGGTCAGTCCTCTTCTGGGTACTGCCATCTTGTGTGCAGAGCCCTCCACAACTGCGCGTAAGTTAGTGCCATCACTATGGCGACACTGGCACTCTGTGCAATCACAACAGGAGGCCAGTGGTGCTGCCAGCATGCTTGCATGGCTGCTCCGATGACCTCCCCAGCCAGCAGAGGTGCGAATGGTCACTGTTGGGTGATTCCAAGTAAGAAGGGGTAAGGGCTGGTAAAGTTGTGGAGCACAATTCCAGATTATTTCGTGCTTCACACCTAGTCAGCAATTGGGCAGGCAGAGGGTGTTTCTAGCTTCCTGCAAGTGCAGATGTGCCTGCCCAGATGTTGCCTAATTGCTGACAATGGGCCAAAGTGTGAATTGGCCCATGTTCTGCTATGTTTCTTGCTGGAAGTATCTAGAAAGGATAGAAGTCAATCCTGAATAATCCTTTAATATGGATTTTATAAAGTTATGTTTCTTCTCGATATAAAATTGCAGGCTGCTGAAAAAGAGGGCACCCTTGCTAATGCCTGGAGAAGTTAGTACTTTTATATAAATTTTAGGTTATTTTTATACCTAAAAACTGGAATGTCCAAGTGAGTCTGGCTCTTCCACAGAAGCAGTGTGGAT
>MTQE01001134.1:69150446-69174406 GCA_014337955.1 Aspidoscelis marmoratus | reverse complement strand
TGGCCTGATCCAGCAGGGCTTCTCTTATGTTCTTATGTTCTTATAGCTTGTTTGTCTTCATATCCTCTCTGATTCTGACTCAAAGGATAGATTAAGTAAGCACTTCTTGAAGGGCTTGCATCTAATTATCCTGATCTCTGTATTAATTCTCTACTAACTGGGCTTTTATAATACAGGAAATTGCTGTATGGCTAATTATATCTGCTACCTTCTCAGCTTGTGATCCGTTCCCTCAAGGACTGTAAAAACTAAGCAGGGCCAAACTGGAAAGCTTTCAGAGGAACCTCAATGAATTTGAACTAACAATGATGTGCTATTGTTCCCTTGATTATGTTAATTGTTTTTACTTTTAAAAATCTTGAAGTTCAGACATTTAATTTAACTGATATGTTGTGACATATCTTGTCAAGGTATATAAAAAGAGTAGAATGAGTAGCCTCCTCTAATGCAGGCATTTGATTTATTCCAGGGTGTTTCGCCACACCTTCTGTTAACTTTGCTGGTTCTTCTGAGACGTTGAACTGGAACAGTGCCATTTACTTGCCTTTATAGGGTGGAGAATATGGCAGGATCCACACAGTGTCTTTATGGCACACTGAATGCACAGTAATGGGCGTGGTCCACACTAGTCAGTGAGCAGAACAAATATGGCATCTGCATTAACCCACCCCCACTCTGTCACTCTGCCCCCATAAAGTACCTCTTATAGCACTCAAACAGCAGAATGGGGGTGGGGAAGAACTCTCAGAGCTTTCTCCCATTAGTCATTAGTGGTTCTGCCACCATTTTGCCACCCCCACCACACAAAGAGACTTATCTATCTATTTGGCAGCTTCTTCAGGTTACCAAACACAGGAAATAGAGCATGTTCTGGGCCCAGAATTTCTCTGGCTGTGGTCCTGATGACCAAGGGCAGTGAACAGTGTACAAAATAGAGCATCAGGATTTTAAGAATAGCGTCACAATTGTACACCTATTTTTAATGCACAGGGGGAAGAGCATAACATTATAACACTTCCCTCCTGCCATCTGGATTCTGGTGTGTTCAAAAACCTGACTTTTGTCTGGCCTGGAAGAGAATACGGATGCTGCTGACGAGGAGATCACTAAGTGCTCCCAGTCAAGCTGTGGACAATGTTTTAGTTGTCCATAGCTACGGAAGATCAGGACTGGGGGCATTTCTGCACTTTGCTTCCTGTCCACAGGACAGGAATAACACATTCCCACCAGTGTGCAGTAGCATTTGTAGCGCACACCAAACCAACCCCCCACATGCCCAGACACCTGAGATTGGGACGCATGTCTGGTTGCTGGCAACATGGGTCCAGGTGCTGCCATCTTCTCCACAAAACCTGGTGCAACTGTGTGTGCACGTTGTTGTGCACATATAACCATGTTTTTTGGTCATCTGAGATGCCAGTAGGCTTCAGATGACCCCCAGCACCAGAAGAGGTGTAAATGCTCTCTCCGGTGGCCAGGAAAGGTAAGTTTGCAGATGCATGTGGTGTACAGTTTTGTGCACCACTGCTAGCAGGCCTTGGGGTAGCTTCTGGAACAGCAGGAAACATTTCTGGTGTGGAAATGTCTCCTGCTAGTGCACATGGTGCTTCCCATAAGCTACCCCAGTGTGTACTAGCAGGCCAAGTGTGAACTGGCCTAGGGTTAGTGAGTTCCAAGATGGCAGTCAGGGGAACATGTGGATTGCCCTTGCCAAGAGTAGCTGAAACTGCTCCTTCAAGGTATATGTGAATGAGCCCACTTTAAGGTTCCTCACACATTGTGAGCACACTGCACTCTCTCCCCTAGGTCTCTGCATTACATGAAAGAAGTGCACTACCATAACAATGGCGCAAACTGCTGCTTGTTGTGTCTCTTGTGAAGAATATAGAGAGAATGCAGTTTCATTTCATTGGCATATAATGAGTTTTATCTGCTACATCCTGCACATTTTATGTGGGAAGAATATTTCTTGGGAACAAAACCAGGCAAAAGAAAAGAAAAGAAACTTCACCAATGTAGCACAGTTTCAATATTGAAAGAGAAGCATTAAGACAAAATAATTGTTGGGAAGACACAGGACAAGACTATTTCCACAGACTAAGAAAATGTCTCCAAGATTTATATATTTGAGTGCTTTAAAATAACTAGAGACCAAACATGACAAGAAAGCAAAACTAGAGTCTTATTTTTGTGATTGTTGTAGCTAATGGAGCCTGGGGTGGGTGGTGCAGCTAGTTTTGCCCTGTGTTGCCTAGTCAGTGCAGCAGTGGTGCCACATATGCCTGTTGCCAGAGTGAGGTGGTCCCAGCAATCACATTTACCCATCACTTGGGGAAGAAGAAGAGTTGGCTTTTCTACCCCACTTTTCTCACCCATTCAAGGGGACTCAAAGTGGCTGACAAAGCTTTCTGTTCTTCTCCCCACAACAGACACCCTTTGAGGTAGGTGAGGCTGTGAGAGCTCAGATGAGAGCCCAAGGTTACCCAGGTGGCTTCATGGAGGGGTGCAGAATCAATCCCCAGTTTGGAAGTGCTGGGTAAGTTCTGGGTGCCTTGGACATTGCAAGGTGCGGGTGCCTGATGCATCCCAGAACTTCACTAGCTTGTGCATCTAAGTCGGGTGTGAAAAGACTCATAGCCAAAGATAAATGTTGCTTATCCATTCTCTACCCAGTGCATTGTCCTGTACAAAGCATGTGTGTTCTTGTGTTCTATGAAATTGCTATCTTCTCTTCCCAGGACTAAATGAGGTTGATTACAGCCTATATCCTAGCAAGGAGATCCAACTGGAGTGGTTAAGACATTATTTGCAGGCTTACAAAAACATGGGTCATGAGGACCAGGGAGGAGAGAATAAAAACAGAGGAGAGAGTGCATCTGCATCTGTAGAAGAGCTGGAGAGTCTCTATGTGCAAGTGAACCAGTTTGCTTTAGTGAGTACAGGCACCCTCAAATGACAAGAGAAATTGACTTGGAATATGGCAGAAATTCGGTCACATTATTCACAAAACTTCAAGGTCCCTTTTTTTGTTTGTTTGTTTGTTAACAGAGACCATACTATTGCATTTGCTTGAGCACTTCACTTTACCTGGCTTTAAGGATCTTTGCTTTATATCCTTCCCATTCCTTTTGTCCTCCTGCACCTTTTCATTTAACCTTTTAATCTTATGAACCTCCTTCTCCCTTAATTCTTCTCTTTACCTCTTAACTCTTCTCTTTTTTGCTTCATCTGTGCCTGTAACTTTATTTCTTCACACTTTCCTCTGTCTACAACTAGAGGTCTCCATTTCCCTCCTCCACATCCACACACAAATAATCTTCTGAGTTTGGCAGAGGCAATACACAAGTCTTTCCATTTTCCATCACTTTACGAAATAAGGCACTCTTGGACCGCAGCATAGGGGTTCCCTGTTGGGTGAGAACAGTGTCAATTTTAGTTTGGGGGGAGGCCATTGCAGTGGACACCACTAAGACATTTTGCAGGAAATGCCATGCTGTGAAAAAAGGATCTGCCCCTTCCTGATTTCTTCTGTTTTTGCATATTTCACACACTTGTTTCAGATCTTCAAAAAAAGGCCCTTTCTGCACTTACTTGGTAATCTGTATCAAGGAGCCTGTAGGCCACATGGTCTGCATGGGACTAGTGCTAATCCAGATCAGATCTGTACTAAGGACACAGTGATCCAGATTAGTTGTGGACCCCATTAATCAGAAGAAGCAATGGGGCATTCACATGTAGCACAGATCCAGAAAGACTGTGGGCATGCATCGAGGAACATGAGCTGTGATGGTGAGGCTGCAAAGATGCCTTTGCAGTCCCTTTGGAACAGCAACAAAGTCTTCACATTGCCTGCAAAGACACCTTGTGTCTTCAGTACACCTTGTGTACTGGATGCAGCATTTGATCAAAAGGATTGTTTTAGTGCCCAGAGTTTCTCGGAAAACCATTGTTCTTCAGGCAAAGGCCTTCTTAATATGTCCTCCAAACTTAATAAATTATAGTCTGTCCAAGACAGCAAGATGACGACACTAAATCCCCCATATCCAGACCAGCCTCCTTGCACTCCAAAACAAAGTCTAAGTCTTATGTGTTGGATTGAATTGGATTGAGCACAAATTGAGAACATCCCATGATCCAAAGAGATTTCTCCACATGAATGTTGATGTGATTTAAGGATTGCTCACTTCTTTCAGTGATATGGTCAGGAGGGTGATACATGTGGTGCACCTCCATTTGCACATTCTGTCCTCTCACTGACCTTTGGACACTATGTGGATGGTGCCTGAGCTTCACCTGCCAGAATAAATTGTTGGGACAATCTCGAGCAGTTTCTCCACTTATGAGTCTACCACAGATTAGAGTGGTGCATTCCAGTCTGGAATGGGGAGCTGTTGTAAGCTGGAGTAGATTGCTTTGGCATGAAACAGGGTTGTCTACATTGGAATGCATTGTTACATACCAGCCCTTGAGCCAGCTCTGAAACTTGTGACAGCTTTGGAACCTTTCTGTGGGGTATCTAAATGCTCCAAAGGCCAGGAATGAAAAGTTCCTTGACTTTGGAGCTTCATTTCAGTGGTGCACCTTGTTTCATCACTGAAATGGGTCTCCCATGGTATACCGGACAGAATGGGGGGACAAGCAGGATGCTTCTAAGGCCATTTGCTGGGATATAAGAGCAGGAGAAGGTTTGCCCTTGTCTCTGCTCAAGATACCCATGGGCAATTGGTGGGCCACTGTTTGTGACAGAATGCTGGACTGGATGGACTGTTGGCTGATCCAGCAGGGCTCCTCTTATGTTCTTATGTTCTAATGAGGCATGGTTTGGTATACCATGTGAGATCTACCAGCAAACCTGACCAAACACCATTCTGGATACCCTAGCCTGGACTACGCTTCATTCACACAGGAGAGGAAGTAAAGCTCATAGACCCCTTCTTATTCTGCACTAGTGGCAAGTGTGGAAAGGCCCTCATCCTCACACTGTTAGCCTAGTCCTGCCACTTACAATGCACTTCTGGCATAATTTAAATTATTTTGCTTCCATCGTGTTGTTTGAACACTTTGGCATTTGGCTGTAATTTGGGGATAAGGAAAGGGGTGGGTGCAAGTAGAATAGAATCTATATCACAAATTATAGTGCATTTTATTCTACTTTTTATTGTATAACCTACCCAAGGAAATTTATCTTGAGTGGGCTTGATTCCTTCCTTTTAAAATCTTTTAAAAATAAGAGTTCCCCAATAGCTCGGATAATTGCAAAAGCGGGCTATACAGACAATACATCTGATATGAACCAGTGTGTGAACTTCACAATGGACTTTTTCCTTACTTAAATTGAACTATACGATAAACCTACAAATTAAGTTTTCCAAAGCTTGAATGGCAGGGAGAACACTTTCATGTCATACTCCCAGACTGTGCATATAATTTGTCTATTGTTTATTTAAATTGCATATAATTCCATGTCTTCTTTTCTAGGCTTCTCATTTCTTATGGGCTTGCTGGGGCCTGATTCAAGCCCAGTTCTCTACTATTGATTTTAATTTTGCTAGGTGAGTATTTTCATCTTGATGATAAAGAAAGCAAAACAGAATCAGGATTTCACTTCTTCTTAGTGTAAGGAAACTTCCCTAACTGGATTAAGGGGCCACGAAGTAAGGTTCTGGTCCAGACAGATCCACACTAGGGGTGTGCACAAATGCAATTTTTTGGATTTGATTCTATTCTCGAATATCCAAAAATTTTATTCAAATCTTTAAAATTTGAATTCACACAAATTCTATTTGATATTAAGCAAATCTGAATCTGTTTGTTCACATTTTTGGTTTGAATTTGCACTTACAAATGTGAGCAACATTCATATGTGCCCGTATGCATTGTTACGCATCCCATACGGATCCGTATGCATCTGTACACATGCGTATGCATCCTGTAGTTGTTCCGGTTGCAACCGTTTTCGTCCCATACGGATCCGTACAAATGCCTACGGATGCAGGAAAGATGCGTACATGCCAAGTACGCATCATGTATGAACCTGTACACATACAAATGCCCAAATAATTTGAACAAATGGGTTCAAAAATTTGAAATTTGTTCAAATGTTTAAATTCAAATTTATGGACATTTGATTTGAATTTGATCGAATTTCAAATGTCTTTGAATATTCATGCACATTCCTCATCCACACTGGTGTGGATGGTGACATGCCCTGCTAGTCTGCTCCACCCACTTTAGAACTTTGCTTCCTAGCCTTGAGGGCACTCGGAGCCTGGTCCCAAAGCTGATCTGGACCAGCATTGTCATGCTCTGGTCTGAATCATCAAGCCTGGATGCAGACCTATTGATTCAGACTCCAGGCCTTTCAATGCAGAAAGACCCTTAAATAGGAACTGTAACTATGGCCCTGTTCACACTTGGTCATATTCAAGAATATATCCTCAGGATCAGGGTCTTTTGTCTCCATACTATTGCAGACTCTATCAGGCCTTACTTGGGGGCTGCTGTAGCCTGCACTGGCATGTGGACAGAAGGCCCCTTGTCCAGGATATTAAAGCCAAGTGCAAACAGGCCCTACATCTTGCTGGTAAGTACCATCCCTAGTAGAGAAGCCTGTTCATTTAAAGATCCTCACCCTTCTTCAGCCCATTATCAACATCCAATAGAGTGCAAGGGCTTGAAGTTTCTGGATTGCTGGCCTCTAAGTTGTGAGAAGGAAATGTGACATCTTCAGGCAGAAGAAAGCTTCTATGACAAATGCCTTGTCTTGTGCTTAGGCTTCCCTTTAGTTATACAAAGTAGAGGCTGACAGTGAGAGCAGTTCCATCCTGACTCTCTGTTCCCAATACCACATGGCCCATACACCTTCTGGGACTACATTCATCCTGAAAGCATGAACAAGTTTTGGAGAAAACTGTTTTTTCTTACAGTATAATTCCCCTAAGGAATCACCGTATGGGGGCAGGGGTTGGTAGAAATCAAATCAAGAAGGAATTGGAAGGAATCAAGAAGTCTACTGTGATCGTCTGCACATCAGAGCTGTATGTCTTGTCAGAAGCTGGAGTCTGACATGGGAATATAATGGAGAAAAGACCATTAGATAGAGTTATCTAAAACATGGGAAATCTGCATCAGGAATTGGCTGGGCCATAATACTTGTAGTCTATGATTTATCCCCTATTTTGGATACCTACTGGATCTAAGGAAGTAGATCCTAGGTATGTAAATAGAAGCAAGTAGAAAACAATGTTTCAGGTATTATCAATGAAGAATCAGGAAAATGTAAAAGATGTGTATCTGTTTTACTTATTTTAGCTATAACTGGCCCCTTTCCCAAGGAACTCAAGGCAGTACAAAAGTTCTTCATCCATTCCCTTTCACGTCATAATCATAACCTCATTTAACCTGAGAGAGAGGATTGGGCTCAAAGGTGGCTCATGAAGAAAGAATTTGTACTTGGATTTCCTCAAGTTCTAGTATGGCCACTCTCCTGTGCTTGTTATAACATACAAGCACAACCTAAACTTGCAGTATTGAGACAGCATGATTTGCATTATAAACAGAGGAGGACTGTGTGTAGGCACACAAGCATGCAGGTGGAATTCAGTGTGGGTATGTGCAAGATATTCTGTAGAGATGCTGCTCTGAATAAAAAAACATTGCCAGTAAATCTGTGCATGCTTTTGGCAGTACAGACTGCTTGTCACAGAACATGGAGAATTTAATGTGGGAATTAACATTCTATGGAACTATTCATACTGAGTCAAATTTCTTATTTTCTTCTCTTCGCTTTTCTGTAGGTATGCAGAAATAAGATTTAAACAGTACTTTAAAGCAAAGCCTACAGTGATGTCCCTCAGAGTGTCAAAGTGACATTAAAATTTCAAGGAGTCTTCTGATTCTCAAGATGCCATGCTTATTTTCTCTGGTGCACAGTACCTGCCACTCTGTCCCTTCCCCTACAGTTACTTTGATGCTGAGCAGTCAGATTTCATGAAACAGGAAGGAGAAGGAAAAACCCACCTTCTATGAAGCCAACTATTAAACCAATCCCCTGGAAGATAGCTATGCTGTCCATGGATTATGTGCCTCATTTGCTTTGATAAGGTGATGTTAGGATGTGGCTGCTGGCAAAACTTTTTTTTTTCCACCAGGGTTGGGGGATTAAGGAATACTCATGTGCTTTTAGGCTTCAGTGGTCATTTGCAAAGAATGGAGAGATTCGTTTGGAAATGTCAGCTGCTTAGGAAGTACAAGCAGGGTGGAATCTTCTGTGTATCTTAGTTAGGATTTTTAAAAAAATCTTATTAGCTTTGAATCTGCAACTGTAGCAGTGAGTACTCAGAAGTAGGCACCACAGAGTTCTTTGGGACTTACTTTCCAGGTTGGCTTGTATACAGTTGTAGTCCCAGCAGTCTGTGAGAATCAGCTCTTCCTTTTCTTTTTTTTTTAATTGTTGAGCTAAGTGGTCAAATGGTAGCATTGCTTTTCTATGCTGACAAAATGCTTAAATCCCTCTCAAACCAGCTTCTCTGTCCACTCACAGAGGTGGTATCCTTCCAGCTCCATTGCATCTCTCTGCTTCTTTCAAGAGATTGCAAAGGGGATCGAGGCAGGTTAGAAACAGAATTTTGATATACTTTTCCACCTCTATGACTTTAAAGATATAGAGGTGGTAAGACCAGTCAGATCTTTAAAGATGTGTTTGGATGGATCAATAATCCAGGAGAGAAAGGGCAATGACAAACCACTTCTATATCCATGCCGAGGAAATGGCATGGATGTGTCCATATCATCATAACTATTACATCAGAACCTGTAACTGCCAAAGAGCAAGTGTTGCTTGGTGGTCATTTAACATTTGTGCAGTAATTTTTTGGAAAATCAGCACAATCCACATGGAAGGTTGGAGGGAACTGCCTCAAATCTAAGAAAATCAGGAGGGGCACACACAAAAAGATAATGCCAGGGGGAGGGGTGTAATTCAACCTTAGCAAGATGTAACTAAGTTTGGGACAAGTTGACCTCTCCCATGCTGCCTCCACCTCTGTGCTCACAGCATTTATTGGCTCAAAGCTTTTGCACAAGGATTTGAGCCAATCATTATTCTGAGAATGTGAAAGTGTGCATTCCTTTTCCATGAGACAGAAGCCATTTTTAAAAGAAGTGGGTGCAAACAAAGAAGTGGGGGCTGGGAGAAGAGGCACCAAAGAAGACTCAGAACTGATTGTATGAACAACAGCTACTTGTTGGCCAAAAATTTCATGTAACAATGCAATGGCCAATCGAAAAACAGATGGACATAAGGACCAGTGCTACAGTCAGCAGTAGTACTGTCGGGTTCAGAGAGGCCTATGTGCTGCCCCACAATTCCCTCCACAATTGCTACAACAATAAACCCTTTTCCTCCTAGATGGTGAAAAGCTGAAACCAACTTGAAACATTCCTGTCAGCAGCTCACATGGTGCTTTGCCACCCAAAGAGGCTATTCGGGTTGACAAGAGGACCAAACCAATGCACACATCTTGTGGTTTCTCCAATTAAAACAAGGAGAGCCTCAGATCAACACCAGCTTTCAGCTCTACTTTTCCCCCTAAAGGTAGAGAAAATGCTTGGAAAAGGAACAACTTGAACCAGGATTCTACTGGATGAGCTCTTTGGCCTATATGTACACAACTGAAATCATGTTATCTAAATTCACTAAATACTGAATTACTATGGGGGCGTGTATGGTTTTTCCTTTTTTTTGTTATTTTCAAATTGCTCAGCAAACCATTTTAAAACATGAGATCCCTCACTTCTTCATGATGTTTGTTGCCTAGAGAGTTCACCTTTCCCAGGCATCACATTTTCACAGAATATATATATTATTTTATTTTTTGATGCAGAGATAGAACTGCTAAGCTGTCTGCAATCTTTTAACTGCTGTGCTATGATAATTAACTTCCTTACCTACTGGCTGCAGCTTCAAGGATCTTATTTCCTGTGGTTTCTTTGCACTGGAGCTGCCAAAAGATGGTGTGATGCAACCCCTGGGTGCTACCTGTTCCCTGGTGGGAAGCAGCTCTTAATCACAAAGCAAAGTGATGGAAATAGGTATGGGAGTGAAACCCAATAATTCTTGTACTTGGCACTACCAACTGGTATTGTGGACAGCCATGTAGTGACCTGATGCATTTTCAAATCAATCTACAATGTAAAGCTCAGGCTGCGGACTTTATTTTTCCAGTCTTCAGTTCACGTCATTATCCATGAGCTGATGGGAGCTGAAGTCCAACAACATGTGGAAGGCCATAGTTTCTCCCCCCAGTGTGGAAAGGTGACAGCACTTTTATCAAAGCCTCTCAGAATACCTCTTGGGTTTCAGATGGAGTTTCCCAGTCTCCCCTCCTTCCCAATAACTCGTTCTGGAACTTGATCTGATAAAGAAAGTCAGTCATCTCTACATGATTTCCATGAAGTATGGCAACCAAGCTCAGCTCAAAAGCACTGTTAGTGCAATTCCCACAATCTGGCCTAGGTTTATATCTATGATTAACTTTAGTAATCATATGTTTTTATGTATTATACACCGAAGATCCATGAGTTTTTTGCTGTCTGTGTTATGGTGTTACGTTCTTTGTATGCAAACATTCAGATCAACATGCATATAGTGATGATACTTGGGCTACATCCATGCTGTATTCTGGAATATCCAAATATAGCAGGATAAATAATGTCTGGATGCAGCCTGAGTCAGGAATGCTGCAAAGCATTCACAGGCATTCCGTTTTCCTGACCTTTAACTTTAACTTTCCTTTAACTTACACTAGCAGCATAATCCCCCCACACCCAATGCTACATAGGGCTTCTAGGCAATGCAATATTGTTATATACAATATTATACACTTCCCAGAGTGACCTGATACCAAATGCACTTCTCAGATTGTGTGCAGAAGGGTTTCTGCTTTTTATTTATTTATTTATTTATTTAAACAGCCCTCTGCTACCTCATATTTAAAAAAGACACTGAACAGCTTGGGAAAATTACATTTTGACAGTCTATGAGTTACGTCAGGGCTGTAAGAATACCAACTCCATAACTCTTCATCAGCCCTAGCCAGACTTGTAATGAGAGGAAAACAACATTCTTATATTACTTTTATAGCTAATTAGGCTTTGCCAAGGCAAACTGTGCCTCTAGAAATATCTAGAATATGGCTACATACCTACCAAAGTAGCTACAGAATCCAGACCCCATTACTTACTGATCCAGACTAACACCGCTATATCAGTTTCCTGCGGATGCTAGGCTATTGTAGAGAACCAGTGTGGGTCCTATTATACAGATAGGGAAGTCTCAAGAGACTGCATCTAATCTCCAAGTAGTATGTGACCTGCAGGGAGCACCTATCCCACAAAGTGTTGCATGGGAATTTATTGGATTTCTTTGAAGCCCAGGATGCAAAGATGTGTCTCCAGGTGTGCCCATGGCCACTAGCCCCTGCTGCCTCCAGGCCTCTCTGTTTCATAGTAATCATCCTCTCATTTCAGAAAATGTTGATGTCTGGGGTAGTTCTTAGCTATCATACCGAAACTGTAAAAGTCCACTTTGGTGTTTGATCTATCAAATCATAGCAGTCTGCATTGTGTTTATCATGATGCCCCAGCAGGGTAAAAACCCTGAATAATGTAAACTATATAAGAAGAAGAGCCACTTGGTAGCAGAACACACATTCACATTGTTGCACTGTGAATAATCTTCTCCCAAAGGAGAAGGATCTATGCATAGAACTGGTTGGCTGAATATCTTGGTAGCATTTGGTGCCCTTCCTCAACTTAAAACAAATTGGGTTCTGTCTCTGTGCCTCTGTATTTAAAGATCAGGTATAAATCCACATTTGTGGAGACAATGCTGTTGACATATTCAGTTCAATAGATGCACCAGGGAGCAACTACATCAAGGAGGGACCAAACTAAGGAAAATTATGAGGTGTAAACACATGTGTCTCTTGAGAAACAAAAGTATAGGGATCTTAGGCCCAATGCACCAGTGAAAGAAAATGCCAAGCTGACTCTTGTTTCTATGCCCATTTCTATATACCATCATATATCAGCACACACCAATCTGCAGGGCCACTTTCAAAAAGCCAACTGGGGAATGGCAAAGTGGCAATATGTGGGATGGGTGGGTGGAGCACCAATCCACACAGCCACAGAGAAAAACACCCTTTCATTTGCTTCTTCACCTCTCCCTGTACAGGCTATAATGCCAGTTGGACAAATTTAAGCAATGCTTGTTCTATTCAAATAATTTGGGAGAGGCTAAATATTTAAGCAGATATTAAAGCCCTTTCTGCACTGAGCCTTCTTCCAGATTATATCCCAGAACAGAGGTCTACCATCCACATGCTGATGCTAATTACAGCAGGCCCCACCTGGGACCTGCCATGGTCTGTGCAGGCCCCTATTCTGGGGTATAATCTGGAATAAAGCTCAGTGCAGAAAAGGTCTGAGTCATCCATGTTCTGTAATAAGGGGTTCTGGTTAATTTCTTGGCATTTCACTTTTGAGTTACAAGGGAACTCTGCAGAATATAGGGGTAGGAGATATTACCACCTGATTAGGCTTCTGAACACAAGAAGGCATACACTTCATTGCAGGTGCTCCTCTGTAACCCTTTGTAATGTGTATGAGAGAGGTTTTTCAATGTGGTTGTTTAATGTTTGAAACAGTAACCCTTTGGAATGCCTCAGAACTAATGTTTTCTGTAATGTCAGTAGGGCAAAATGGGCAAACAGAACAAAAACAAAGATATTGGTTAAAAATTAACAAAAAAAGGAAAAAGTAATTATTTATAGACTGCAAATGCATCTGTTAATCAGATAACATTTCCCCCCAGCATCTTGTGAATATATGTTAACATGCTTTCTCTCAAATTGCAGATGCTAACAGAATTTTCTAAGGTCTTACTATCAATTGATCGATAAAATGCTTTTCTGCATTTGGTGATGGTGAAATTGGTGGACGTTGTTACCCAAATGAAGGAAAATAGTCTTAAGACCAGATGAGTCTTTTTATCTGTGAAGCTAGTGTGATAAAATTAAAAACTAGAAAGTGCACATGAGCAAATTAACATTCTTCCATGGAATGCATTTTATTGGAAGGTTGGCTGTATGGCTGGTTTTTTTCCTGATAACATAGAACAACAACAGTTCCTGTGAGTTTTATTAAAAGAGAGGTTTCCATGATGTGTCTTTTATTGCACATACATACCTCTCTTAATTTTACTTTTGAATAAAAGCGGTGCTAAACACCCAGGACACCACAAAGTGACACATGGTTATTGAGATAAATAGGAATCCCTGAAGCTAAGTACACACACAAAGAACCTAGACACCAATGGCCAATTCACGTAACCAGACAATTCATACATTTATAAAATGTAGCATTCTCTGCTGTTGATTTGGAGAGATAAGGCAAAAGAAGCTGCCATCAGCCCAAATACAAGCAGACAAAATACAACATTGCATGTCCCCAAAGAAAACACCTTCTGTGGAAATGTCCTACACCCAGCCAAGGACATTTGGGTTGGTGAACTGCTATCATTAAAGTTAGGCAGCCAGTGCTTTCCTCTCATCAGTACTGCATAATGCATTTTTCCTTTCACAATCCATTTCACGGGAACAATGCACTTCAGGAGAATAAAGCCAACTTTCTCTGGTAGGTTGGTATCTGGATAAATGCCAAAATGCTTGTGTATCCTTGAGCAATAGAGCCATGAGATTTACTGAGTAGATGGCGTGACAATTGCAGAGAAAGACTAGGTGTGCCTGATTTCCCTAAGGAGGGAGAACAGGCTGGCTCTCAAGGTTCAAAGAAGATGAATGGAAAGAGCTCATATTTTCAATTCAAAATGATGCCTAAAATGGAATAATTTCAGACTTGAATGGGAGAAAAGAAAATTAGGCGGTCACATCAACCTGAAAGTATAATGGCATCTCTCTTTACTGTGGACACTGATTTAAAGACTGTGGCAATATTAGCTGGGAAGCATGTCAGCTACATAATAACCAAGAATCAAAGAACCACTCTTGAGGCTGAAGACTGCTAGAAAGTTGTTGTTGTTTTTTTGGGGGGGGAGGTAGAAGAAGGCATTTTAAAGACATCTGGTGCTTATGGGGTGTAAACCTACTTTTGCCTGTAGTACACAAGCTTTATGTAGGATGCAACAGCTTCAAAAAGCACTTTGGCTGCAGCTGACAAATAAAGAACATTGAAATCAGAGAAGATGCCCTTTTTGAGTCTTTTGGATCTAGCTGCGCAGGTGCTGGGTGAGTAAGACAACTTGCTTCAGACCAAAAGATATATTCCTGACCTGACTTTTTTCTCCCCCATCCCCAAGTTAATTCACATTTAAGTCCCCTTAAATGGGTGAGAAATGTGGGATAGAAAAGCCAGCTCTTGTTATTATTCCTGCTGTGGTTATTATGATTAGGGAACATGGCTCTCTTCATACAGTGTATTCATGGGACTATGCTGTAAAAAGACGAAAGGAGTTTGATTATGGCATACTTCAAAACATTAGGAAGAACATACTTCTGTCTTCCAAAACACCATCTTTATTGTACCACGAAAAAAAGAAATCCGTTATAAACAAGTTTGTTGAAATATACAGGTTAAGTTACTAATCTTATTAACAAAATAAAACTATCTATATGTACAAATATTTGGAAACAAACATACATAAAACAGCAGCCAGTTGCCAGAGCATATTTGGGACAGGAACTGGGACATAAACACAGTAAAGGGTAAAACCTGATCTATTCCCAAGATGCTCTGCTTAAGCAGCTAATTGAACTTCCTTCCTCTCAATGAAACTGTCATGATCCTTGTTCTCACTCTAGCAAAATTGCCTTGATGTGAATGGAAAGTGAAAGATGGTAAACACAGGTAGCACTTTTGCTGATCTAAACTGGTCAGGAGGGTTAAAGCAAGCAGCAAAGACTATAGATAATGAAAAGATCATATGTAGGGGAGACATGGACTGTGGAAAAAGAATAGTGTTTTTCTCTTTTTTGCAAGATCTTAGAACTGCGTGGTCCAATGAATTTTGGTAGAGTTAGGCAAGAAGAAGTATTTCTCCACACAATATATGCTAACACAATATATAGTGATGGCCACCAAACTGGGTGGTTCCAAAGCAAGATTAGGTAAATTCAGAAAGCACAGAACTATCAGTGGCTACTAGGATGTATGCAATGCTACACTAGTGAGGAACCACATGCAGTCAGAGAGCTACTGCATTCATGTCTTGATTGTGGGTTCCCTTGTAGATAGGTCCAATCAGCCATTATGAGATGAATCCCCTAGACAAGAAAGATCACTGGTTTGATTCGTGAAAAAGGGGGAAAATCTAAAAAGGCAGTGACTTTATTCTGTTATTTTTTAAAAAAAAAAAAGAAAACAATGTTATGTATTAGTGAAAGATGATCAAATACAGTTTTAATTAAGACTTCTGTGAACTTTAAAAAACACACAAAAATATGGATTACCTGCCTTTCCCCTGTCTTGCAATGCAAGGTGGCTACATCCATTGCAGGCACCTGGCAGATTAGAGGCCCACCTACCTATGTAAATATTAGAGGGAAAAGCTCCCATTTCTGAAAGAAAAGGGAGAGGAAATAGCACAGTTCAGCCATCTTAATTGTCTTTTTGCCTGTAATGTAGGGGAAACACAATGGTTCTGCTGACTAGCACAATTAAAAATCAAAGGATTTTTCAATATTTTTATTAACTTCACAAATTCAGTGTCTCTGTACAAGAGGGTTTTTCTGCTTCTGCTTCTTGAAAACAATTTTTGGTAATAATGGAAGAAGGATAAAAGTCACATCCACTCAAAAATATTTGCTCCTCGTATTCTACTTCAGTTCACCTGTAGTGAAAAGTGAATTAGGCAGGTACCTTTTTTCTGGATTGCATTAGTAACAGTGGATCACCTACCAAAACTTTATGGAGAACTCTCTGAGAGTGCAGTCCTGCCAAAAATGCAGAGAGAAATTTAACTGCATTTCTACATGAATTTACCTTTATTATGCAATTCCACTTTCCACCAGTAGAGAGCAAAAGCTGCCCACGCTGAAAGTTTAAAAATTTAACGTGGATTCCATTCATTTGTTGGTGTCTGTTTGTGTGTTTATCTATTACATAGTTATTACCTTGGAAATTATCAAAGCATGATGCAAATGTAAATGTACAAAAAGTTGAACTGGCTCATCCAAGCATAATGATGTAGGCAACACATATACAGTACAGTATATACACAAGAATATTAGGTTTCTTGCTCCATCTCCAGTGTACTTCTTTTCACAAGTTTGAAATAAAAGCATTGTCATTTGGTAGAACTATACATGATAAGCAAGCAATGTATGGGCTATTTGTACTGCAGCTGTGACTGCCGATCCATTCACTTCCCATGGAGTAAGCTCCATTTAACTCTGTGGCTCTTCCTTCTAAGTTGAATTGTGAAGCATTGGATCTCTAAGAAATCTACTAGATGCTTCCATTAATGGAGAACATAAGAACATAAGAGAGGCCCTGCTGGATCAGGCCACCGCCCATCTAGTCCAGCATCCTGTCGCACACAGTGGCCCACCAAATGTTCATGGGCATCTCAAACAGAGACAAGGACAAACCTTTTCCTGCTCTTGAATCTCAGCAAATGGCATTAGAAGCACAATATTGCAATGTGTCGTCTTTTTAAAGACGACTAGATAAATCACAGCAGTGTTGCAAAATAGGAATACACAAGCACAATCACGGAGGAACTCCAATAAAAACAAATGAGGTCAAAGAGAACATGGAAAGACCCCTGCAACTTTTAAGACTCCAGAGCTTGCCATATACCAGTTCATCTTGGCATAGAAGTAAATCCTTCTTAGATTCAACCTGGAATTGAATGAAGAGAACTGATGTGCCTCTAACAAATGGTATTATAAAAGCACCAAAATACTTGCACAGAGAGAATATTCAGGAACCAACTGATATACGCAATGGGCATAATATAACCTGTCGAAAAGGAAAGCAGCAGGTATAGATGAAATACCCACTGGACTATTTAGACCTGTTGGAAGAGAGGCAGGCAAAAATCTAAACAAACAAACAAACAAACCCAGGGAATGTGAGTTCATGGCCTAGAAATTAGAAAATATTGGTATTCTTTATATATTCCTGGGGAAAAAGAATTACTAGAGAATGTGCACTGATTCCTCTTGCAAAATTTTAAGATAGTACAAAGAAAAATATATTTCACAAACAGATAGGAATGGACATTAGCTGAGATGCCAGCTAAAGGTCAAAACATTAACAATTTGATGTATGCAGGTGACAGCCCTATTTTAGACAAAAATAAATCTTGGAAAAGCTCATTATGAAAGTAAAAATGAAAAATGTTAGTTGCATCTACAGCTGATAGTGATGAAGTGGAGGTGGTGGACAGTTTTGTTCTTTTGGGCTCCAGAATAAGAGAAACATCAATAGTGTGCTAGAGGAGGAGATTAAAGTAAAGAGCAAAAAAGTTACAAAAATATCATGGACAATAACTGACAGTGATGGTTAGAAAGATTAAAGCAATGGTCTTTTGTATGGTAATGTACTGTGGTGAAAGCTGGACAGAGAGAGAGAGATCAGTTTATGGATCTATAGATGGTTATTAAAAGAATTATCACAGACTGCAAGAAGAGCCAGTTGACCATTCTGCAAAAAGATATCTTGGATTTGTGATGCAAGTAGGATAATGAACTAGAAAACTCGTCTATGCTTGGCAAGACTGAGGGAAGCAAAAGAGGAAGACAGCAGACACGCTGGAGGAATAAGATCAAAGAGACTGCTGGAATGTCCTTGGAAGAATCACAACTCTTACTAAAAAAAGTCTAAGGTGACAAGCATTTGTCAGCACAGTCTTCAAGAGTCAAATGTGATTCAGTGGCACCTAACAGTAAGTCTTTCTAAACTTGGGAATTCTTGTCTTTTCATATAGATGCCCTGGAAGCTGCATGCTGCATCCTCTAAGAATGCAGTCAGCTTTCTGCTGCTGCAGGGTATCCCCTCCCACTGTGTCCCCTGAGAACTGGCAAGCAAACAACAGCAAGAGGGAAACAAGCAGTGGCTTAATTTACAAATTGGGCCAGGCTGCCAAGGGTATAGAGGGCCCCTTTGAGATCTCAGTTGTTATTCATCCAAGTCCGGAGCTAAAAATGGCTCCATGGGAATTTACTGGCAAGGCCAGCAGGAGCAGAAAGAAACAAACAGAGGACAAAGTATAGAACTGCTGACATCCAGAATGAACAGGGAACAAGTGTTCCACCTAGTTGATTGGTTTCAGCAAAATGAAAAGGATCAAGAAAGGCCAGATGAAAGGTGGCAACTGTGGCTACCACAAGTGAATACAGGTCAGGGGCCTTTGTTTACCTGGCTACACACCCACTTTCATAAAAATGAGAGCAAACAAACAGCTCAGGGACAACACGCGACTGAGCCATTGTTGTGTTGCTAGAGCCAAGATTATGTGAATGCTGTGTGGAAGACAAATGCAGTTATACTGTGAAGGAGGGACCTTGTCTTAGGCACCTACAAACACAAATACCAGTAATGAAATGCTAAAAAGATAGTGAGATGGATTCTATAACTGGTACATTTCTAGAGATGCTGCTCTACTGTTTTCCAATTATAAGCTGTCTTTCAAGACCAGGATAGATTTGTTTCTTGTTATTTTATTTCAACTTTGGGATAGTGTCCCAACCAAACCTTCATCACAAGGGCAGCAGCACTGTCCCTTAGAAAAATATGCAATACTTGACTTCATTCAATTCCATTTTTGCCTGATCCTTCTGTGTATTCAATTGGCCTGCACTAAGATCTCTTTCTTTTAAGAAAGGAGAAGATGAATGAGAAACGAGCCAGATTTAATGCCATGGACTGCATCTCTCTGTGCTCCACTTCAGTATAAAAAACACCGAAAGCTGCTTTGCACTGAGCCAGACCAAGAGATTTTGCATCCAGTAAAATGTTATTTGACTCACAGTGGCATTTATGGGTTTTCACTGGAGATGTCTGGACTAGCTCCAGACCTTCTGCATGCAAACCATATGTTCTACTCACTGAGCGACAGGTCATCTCCTTATCTCAATGTGGTACCACCATCCAAGACCTGGCTGCTCTTCCAGGAATCTGCAAACAGCAATGCAGGAGTGGTTTCTTAGTTTCCTGGAGTCAAGCAGCTTTTAATGAAACTCAGATTTGCTTCCTTCCAATCTCAGCTCATCGATGCTGGAAAGCATGTAAAGGCTGCTGACATCCAGCATCTCCCACGTGTTTCCCCTCACACCCTTGTCTTAGTCTGTGAGGACCACCAGCTCTCCATCACTCTTGTCTTCTCCATCTGAATCCTCATCTTCACTGTAGTGGTACATCTCCCCATCAGGCACTGAATGACTGTCCTCAGCCCCATCACCTTCCTCTGGCTTCAAGCTACGGGTATTGACAATGACCGGCATGTTTGGTTCCATGCTGCAAGACATGTAGTGATCCATCAGGGGTGGAGCTAGTTGCATTCCAACTGATCGCTGGTACATGAGCTCTGAAGAGGAAGGAGGCATCTGGCTGCTCTGGGGCCTATGCAAGATAAAATAGCATAAGAAACACATCGACTGCCCTTCTGCTCTTTTTAAGCCTCCCTCTACCTAATTTTATTTACTTCCAACAACATGAGTTCTTCCTCTGCCCAAACAAATACAATAACATACAGCTAGAGTACAAAAGTCCCTTGAAGTGCATAATGGTTCCATTTCCAAAAATTCAATGTGTAGTTCTGATCTGCGTTAAATCCGCTCATTGATTTCTCACTAACTTACATTGGGTATTGATTTACTCAAACCACTTGACAGTTGCATTGACTTGAACAGGGAATCAGCATCTCAATGACCGATGGAGGGGGGGGGGAACTTGAAATAATAATAAAAAAAGGATCTCCTATAGAGGGTGTCAAAACACACAGATGTCACACCAGAAGCCTGTGGTATTCTCCTACCCCATTTGAGAAAGGTTTCTGGACATATTAGAAAGCTGAAATTCCCAGATGCAATGCCAGTAATCTGCAAGACCACACCCCCAAGGTTTTGCACAGACTGCAATGTTGAAATACTCAAGTGCTCTCCACACTCCATTCACAATCACTCCAACTCACCAGTGCACACTGTTCATACTCAAAACTCAATCTTTCACTGCAACACACTGAACACTTTCCACGCTGTATGAAGGCAAGTGGAAAAAATGTCTCCTGAAACACGGTGTTCCCATGATGCCACACAGACCTCTAATCTTGGCATTTTGCTAGCACACCAAACAACAGCAAAACTGCAGAACTGCATGCATTTGAGGATGCCTCAAATCTCAATTTACATTGCAGTGAAATTACAAAGGGAAACCACATAAATCAAGGGAACAATGTATTTATGCAATGCTGACCTCTGGTGTACAGAAGGAGAACAATTAAATATCACGGGTTCTGGGCAAGCCACAAGCTACACAACCTGTGAAGCACTAATTCTGTAGATGTGCTGTAGCAACTTATTTAATCGCCTGTGACTATGGACAGTGTGGCATAATTATTGTGCCCTAGTGGCCAAAGAACTGGACTAGATTCTAGGAAGGAGGAGGAGTTGGCTCTTCTAGCCCACTTTTCTCACTCACTTAAGGGGGACTCAAAGTGGCCAACAAAGCTTTCTATTCTTCGCGCCACAACAGAACACTCGGTGACGTAGGTGGGGCTGTGATTGCTCAGAAAGAGAACTGTGAGTAGCCCAAGGTCACCCAGCTGACTTTGTGGAGGAGTGCGGAATCAAACAAGTGTCCGGCTCCCTAACTTCTAGAACAAATTGGCTCACACTTGGATGCAAATCCTGCCTGACCACAAAAACCTTCTGCGTGATGTTGGACTGACCACTTCCTCTCAATCTATCCTACTTTACAATACTGGTGCCCTTTGGAAAGAAAGGCACGGTTGTAATGCAAGGCAAAAATAAAGTATACTCTCTTTTTGTGTCTGTCTACATTAGTATGAATGAACTGTGCTCTTGCCACCTTGAAGGAATTTTGAAATTATCTGTATTCAACTTATAATGGCCAACTGGAAGGCTGTCATTTAAATTTTCATTAAAGCCAAAGGACCCATTGCTAAAGACTGATCCCCAGGCCCCAGAGCATCCAAAGGATGGTCAGGAATAGTTGGGCTTGGGAGCAAATGGGCAGAAAGGGACAGGAAGCCTCACGCAATCAGGTAGCCCTGCCTGGCGTCCTGGCGACGGTTCCTCATCAGTGCCTTGTATTCACCAACACGGAGCCTTTTCCCTTCCACAATGCAGGTGCGCTTGGGGCGGGGCTTATACTTGTAGTTGGGGTACTTCTCCAAGTGCTGCCGGCTGAGCCGAGCCTGCTCCTCATAGTAGGGCTGTTTCTCCTGGTTTGACATGGATTTCCATCGTGAGCCTGCAAAGTAAAAAAAAAAAAAAAGAAGCAACAGAAATAAGGGGAATGGTAAGTTGTGTAGCTATTCTTGCCTTCAGTCACACTGTAGTATTCACCTGTCTTAAACCTGGCGAAATTGCTACTTACTAATGCAGAATTCAGAAGTGGCCAAATAATGTGTTTCCTGATATTTCTGTACTTTGACTCCCATCATTCCTTACCACAGACCAGCCTGGAGTAATTCCAAACTCAGGATGACAGCTAGTGGCTGGCAGTGTAAGCCACCATTAGAAGTTCCAAATACTCTGATTCACTGTCACTGTCTGAAGCCCTCTACATGCTACAAATCTCCCTCTGACCCAAAATGTCAGAGGTGTGCTGAAAGCTCCATAGGAAACCAATATACTAAAAGAAACTGGTACTGGAAGCTTCCCATGAAGCCTTGTGTAAAGCTTCTTCACTAATGGATTCAAGTTCTGGAAGTACTGAGTATCAGTACAAATCTGGAAATGTTCTGAAAAGGCATAATTTTGATTTTGAGCTTTAGTACTAGATGACCACATTTTAACTGAGCCCCCTTCTATACTGGACTTTACTACAGATTATATCCTGAAATAGGGGCCTGCTGCCTGCATGCTAGTATAGACTTCTGCAGGTCCCAGGCCTAGGTCCTGTTTGCACGTGGATTTATTCTGGAATATATCCCAGAATAGTGGCTTGTTATCTGCATGCTAGTGCAGACTGTAGGAGGCCCCAAGTGAGGTCTGCCAGAGCCTTTATTAGCATGCAGACTGTGATAACTAGGAGTTAAGGTAAGTAGGTTAGAGGGAATTTTAGCCATAGGAGAGTTTTTGTTTAAAGTTAGAGGGGTGTGGCTTACTGTATTCTGAAGGGAGAGGGTAAGCTGGCCCAGAGGCTGAACCAATCAGAGTCAGATGTCATGATTCCAAACTCTATAAAAGGTCATGTAAGAAATGTAAAAAGGTTCTTTGCCTGGGTAAACTCACAGGGTGCGGGGTAGGAAAGGAACCGGGCTCTAGGCTCGCCCACGGGTGACGCTGGAAGTAGGGTTCTGATAGCTGTTCGTTTTGTTATAAGTAAAGAAGAAGAGAACATAATTCAAAGCTTGTACACATAAAAGAAGTTGTAACTAATAAAAGAGTTTCATTAACGACAGTTGAAGAGAGTCAGGCTGTAATCTATCTGAAAAGCCAGTAACACTGTGAAGAGAAAATAAGTACTGTGCCTTTAAAAAGTAAAAGAAAAAAGTCTGAAGAATGCCACAGGCGGCTGGCGGGTGAAAGTCCTTACGCAGCAGAGATAAGCGGAAAGGTGTGAATGTTGTGGGCTGAGGACTGCCTGATAACACAAAGATCTTGCCTTTCGGTCCATTAAGAGGCTGAAGCTCAGTCCAGGGGCTGGACAGGGTGTTAGGCAGGGCATTTCACAAGCCCCAGTCGCAACACAGACCATAAACCCCCTCCCCTAAGATATATCCCAGAATATGGCCAAGTGTGAACAGGCTGCTAATTAAGGTGCCTTTATAGTGTAATGAAGACAGAGGGTGAAATTGCACTTTACCTCCCATCCTAGGAAAGTGAAGTGCCCGAAGCTTTTGAAACTAAGCCGGTGCTTAACTAAGCACTGGCTAAGTCTGAATCACCACCATTATGGTGGCAATCATAGAGCCCTGGCAATGGAGCCAGCAAGCCTGTGCAGTGCCGTTGTCAGGGCAACCAGGTGACAAAGCATGCAATCGCACCTGTATTACTGGTCATGTGCCCCACTGTACCTCTTACACCTGGAAGAGGTGTAGGGCTATACTAGCCCTGCAGCTAGAATAGGTGTGGTACAGTTTTTATTGCTCTGCACCTATACACATGGTGGCGGGGGCGGGGGGAGAACTCTGGCATGCATGGAGCCATTTCTAGTAAAGAAGCGGTTCCACAATGTGCAGATGCGATGTGTGGAAGTTCCCCTCATCTTTACTGCACAAGCAAGTGCAAAAGGCCCTGCTAATTTTTCCAATATATGTGACAATTTTTTAAAAAAAATGCATTTGGAGATCATAATGGAATCTATGATCCTTCTTTCTAGTCAAAGGATGTTCTAATCTTTGATAAAAGCCTGCTTTTTAAAACAAATATATTTTTGGAGAGCAGTGGTAAGTAGATTTTGTTGTTGTTGTTTTTAAAAAGGCACAAGTTTTCCTTTTCTTATTTTTTGTGTAGGGAAGGTATCAGCTACCATCAACCATGAGGCTCAAACAAAAATGTTACTTGCATTTGTCATTATATTAAAGAGTCCCACAGACATTTCAAACACTGTATTTTGAACATGATAAATGGAAAAGGATATTCAGGATCCCGTGCCAACCAAGGCAAGCAAAAAGAATTGTGCCATGAGAATATAGAACTTTAATAATAATAATAATAATAATAATAATAATAATAATAATAATA
>MTQE01001134.1:69102015-69150263 GCA_014337955.1 Aspidoscelis marmoratus | reverse complement strand
TAATATTTATTTGTATACCGCCCTATGGCAACCCAATCCGGGCGGTTAACTTTGCCTTATCACTTCTTTCCATACAAATGGGAGGATGCTAAGCCATGCTATAGGACACCCCATCTACTGCTAGTTAGAACCCCTACTTCCTGTGGATCATTCAGTCACCTTCCTGTGCTGCTCTTTGAATTCTTCCAAGCACAAGGTAACGGTGAGCAGGTGCAACAGCTAAAATAGTCTGACCTGCTGTGAGATGAATCCTCTGTGCTGTGTGACCTTTTACTTTCATTCCCACAAGAAAGCTTGCAAAGAATGTAGGCTGGAGAGATACAGAAGGTTTCCACCAGGCAACTGCAGTGAAGGCAGAGAAAGACCTTTAGGCTTTTCCAGAAATTTATACAGTTAAGACCTCTCAACTGAACTACCCCGGAAGAAGGGATGTAGAAAACACAGGCTGATGACAAGATCAGAACCTAAAGACAGTTTTTTTTCTGTCTCCCCTATAATTCTACAGCAATAAACAGGATGGGAGTTGCCATAGCTCAGAGGTTAGAGCAACTGTCTGGAAAGGAGAAGGTCGCAGGTTCACTCCTTGGCATTACCCCAGAAGAAAGTGGCAAACCACTTTTATATAATTACCAAGAAAACTGTATGGAGTTGCCCATGTGATCACCAGAAAAAAAGCTCAGCACGATGGTCATCCTCATTTTGAGGTCCTAAAGCAGATACAAATTTTCCTCTCCCATTCCATCAACTCAGTTGTTTGATAAGTAAAGCAGAGATGTTATGGATCTGCATGGAGCAGCCATGCAGGATCAGCCTCTCTTTCTGTGTGTTTGTCCCCTAAAATATGTCAAGAGTTCCTCCATTTTCACAGTGGCTAGATACACCCATATAACAGAACAAGATTATACCACACACACCTTTCAACATGTCCTGATTTCAGAGACAAGGATAGAAATGGCACATTTAAGCCTGCGTCTTCCACTTCTGCCAAGGGCAGGTGAGGACCAGAGTGCATGGGGAGGTGAAGGAGGGGGGAAAGTGACTAAGGGAAGCTAGGGATGTGCATGAATATTCAAAATATTTGAAATTTGATCAAATTCGTTCAAATTTTGACATTCAAATTCAACTAGAATGCCTATAAATTAGAATTTAAACATCCAAACGAATTTCAAATTTTCAAATCTATTCATTTGAGTTATTCGGACATCCGTATGCGTACAGATACGTGCGCAATGCGTACTTGCCCGTACGCATCCTTCCTGCATCCCTATGCATTTGTACAGATCCATACGGGATGAAAACGGGATGCATATGGGATAAATACAGGATGGTGCAGATGCCTACGGGCATATACGAATGTCACGGACACTCATATGTGCAAACTCGAAACTTCAAATAGATTTGACTGTATTCAGTTCAAATTGAATGTGAATACATTTGAATTTTAAAGATTTGAATTGGTTTGAATTTTTTGATATTTGATTCAAATCAAATTGAATCCCGACAATTGCATCCATGTACACCCCTAAAAGAAGCACCTTTCTTTGCAACAAACCTCTGCCAGTTATCATTTTATCCTTCTCCTCCACCCTCCTCTACTTTAGTGCATTCAAAATCTGGACAAGTTGGAGGATTTGAGATAAGAATGAAGATCCAGGGTGCGTCTTTTCATTTGTTTCAGAAGCTTCTCTGCAAGTAAATACTAGAACAGCAAGAAGTTTTCCTTATCCTGAATGTGCTGATAGATACTTCTTTCAACACAAGGGAACACTCTTTTCCAACACATACCTATTAAAAGAATCCATTAAAAACTTTCATTACTCTAGGAGCTACTGAGCAAGATCTATAACCTAAGCTCTTGAATACTTTCAGATAAGTTCCCTACAACGGGGACTAAAAACTGCAAGTTCCCAAACACAAATCCAGCATCATGTGATAAAGCTAAATAATCACCAGAACAGGCCTCAGTAGCGAAGACCCTGAAATGAGGAACTAGTTTATTTTAGGAACAACGCAGAAGCCTAAATTAAACATGCTTAGAGTAACCCACAAACCTCTGATGCTGAAGCATACTATGAACACTCTCAATAAAATAGATACGTTCTTAAAAAACCACACCAGTCTCTTTATAAATAACCAGCTAGACTATGTTTGAGACAATGAACCAACAGTTCAGCATTTGGCCACACTGTGGAAAACACAGGTTTGAACATGAGAGCGGTATCACTGCTGATGAGTATTTTTATTCAGTATTAGCAGAACATAGCTATTTTCACACAGTATTGTGCAATTAAATTTATCTTTACCAGTGGTGTGCAAAGTATGAGTAAGACAAAAAGCAGAAATAGCAAGAGACCACCCAAAGTCCCTTTTTAGGACTATGTATTAACTTCCATTGAGAGCAGTGGAAATTTACTTCCAAGTGACATCTTTATTTGTCATTAAAGTGCATTAATCATCTCAGAGAAATTCAAGATGATTTACAAAAAGGTTATGGTGATTTTCAAAGAAGATGGTAGGATAGGGCATAGATTGTGACATTACACAGCTAGGATTACACCAGATGCATTGTTACCCAGAAATGCAAATCTTCTGTTTAAATTCCAACTCGTGTTTGTAGAGATGGGAGATAAAACAACATTTTAATTAATAATAATAATAAGCACTATAGACGTATGTAGCGCTGTACAAGCTGCAAAAAATTAAAAAGACAATAGAGCGAAAAAGACAAATAAGCAAAATTAAAATGATTAAAATAACAAAGTTAAAATAATACATAATATCACAATAGGCACATTAGGAATTAAAATATCTCAAAACTCATTTGCAGAAGAGTCTTCAGAGTATCTCCGATGCATCTCTAGCATATTCTCAACATATGCTTATTACAACAGAATCCTTTGCTTGCTCTCTTCAGTCAAGTGTGGTGACAAAGTATTGTCACTCACTCTAAGGTCTTAATTTTAAGCTTGTGCAATTATCTCCAAGGACAGCTGTAGCAGCAAGCCCAGGAGGCCATTGGCTTGGGGCACAAGGTTCAGCAAGGAGCTGGAATCTGGAGCCTGAACTAATTCAGCCGCAGCAGCAGCAGCAACTGGAATGGCTTCATGTTGGCTGCACATCCATGGAGGCTGACACTGATGTCCCATGTTCATCAGGCACTCCCTCCCTTTGAAGGTGTCCACTGAGTGGGATGATGGGTCCACAAGAAAGGGGGCCCAAGAGGAAAGTGCCTGCATAGATCTGCACCTGGCACACAGCAGCCTTGCTTAAGCTTTCTTTGGGTCACTGTGGCCTCAATCTCTGCCACCAGGCATGGTCCACCCCAGAAGAGGGGGCAGCATCAATTATGAGCCCAGACTGCAAAGGGGCAATGTCATTGCTGGCTCGGCTCTATAGGCAAGCAGGTACTGTGAAACCAGAGCTGAGCTTGGCAGCGGTGCCATGGGCAGAAGATGCAAGAGGATGGGCAACAAGTGGCATGGAATGTGGTTGCCCAGCAGGCTTGAATCCCCACCCACCTCACCCTTAGGCCATCTGCTGCTCTTCACTTATGTTGATGCCAGGGTACTCCAGCATCCCTTCATCTTAACTCATCTCACCCTGTGCCCACCTGGCACTGATAATTCTTCTCTTAGGAATACAGTTAATCAGAGTTTGAATTATGGAATTAAGGAATCTGGTCCGTTCTTTATTCCCCTGTGTTTGCTGTGACCCAAGGAGCAGAAAACCTTTGCTGTCCTGGTTTATCTTCTAGAGCAGTGATGGCGAACCTTTTGAGCTCGGTGTGTCAAAATTTGCAAGAAAACCTTAACTCGGGTGCTGTGTCACTTCTACAAGTATCCATAATTTTGTAATATTTGTAGCTCTAGTAAAAGTTATATTTTTGATATATGTATTTTATTAAAAGCAAAAACAAATAATTCTTTACATTAGTGACTTTTGTTGCTGAATTTACAGTTGAAAGTTGGTATTTCGTACACTAACAAGCAAGCACTACACGCCCAGGTGCCAGGGTGATCATGTGTGTCACCCAAAAGGGCTTGGCGTGTCACCTGTGACACGCATGTCATAGGTTGGCCATCACCGTTCTAGAGCAACAAGTGCAATGATTTTGCAGCAATGGCAGCAATCATGCTCAGCTTTCTACTCTCCAACCAATGCAAACAACAGACAAGTAAAGGATTTCTGTAATTAGACTGCTTGCAAAATTTGATTTAATTTTTGTGAGAAAAACAAAACAAGGGAAGACCAGTTGCGTTATCCCCCCCCCCCCTTCAGACCTTTAAATTATACCTTGCTCACAGGGATAATTGCCATATGTGGGATTTTCTGTTGAATGATAAGTGTGCATAAAGTGCTCAGCTTGCTATGACCATGGCAAAAAAGAAAACACCCAATGGCATTTCGTCTGTTCAAATGCTGTGTGTTGTTATGGTGACACTTTGTAAGAAACTGGGACTTTGTCATCGCCTTTTAAAGAATTGTTTTTAGTCTAGACAATGCGTTTTATTATAGATGCACATGTTGCGCCTGATAGGAATGGATACACAATCAACACATTTGCTTTCACAACAAATATAGGCATCACAGGCCTTTGGTTAAAAAACTGATTGGCTGATTGATTGATCGATCAGTTGGCCGACTGACTGCAGCAACGGCTATTAGTGAAAAGTGCCCCCTGGAACACTCAGAACTTCCATGTGCAATATATTGCTATTGATTAAATTCCTGGAGCAGTAGCAAATCTTTCTTTCTTTGACTCAAACCAGAGCAGATCAGATTAAAGGGATTTTTGTCACTAGTCTGTAAACTTCACCAACAAACCATTGCATACTGGTTCCAGGTAAACTCTTTCCTCTTTTTTCATAGGTAAATTGTCTCTGAAAATTGATCTTATAGTAAAAAATCTGTACAGCAAAACCAGTTATGCTATGAAATTAAATGTGAAAAATTCTAACTCAATCTAAAATTACCCTAAATGCTTAATACCACAAGAAAATAGAAATAAACTGATGAAATAAAATGAATAGCAATTGATAACATTATGTCTAGAATAAAAAATTAACAATTTAATTAAAAATTAAAGATTTATGTTCATTCAGACTGCATCAGATGCCTTCCATATTTCATTATCCAAACGAAAATGTTCAGTCTGAGATCCAGGAAAAGAGGGAAGGGGTCTTTTCCCCATCCCCCGATCAAAGACCTTATAACTGCATCATTTAATATATATTAAAAACCCAGGATTTATAAATAAAAATGCATATAGTGAGAGTATGGATAAAGGGAGATTTCTGATGCACCCATGAGTCTCTGGCCCTGCTGACTGAGAAGAGACAAAAATGGCATCATCATGGTGCTGCTATGGTGAGGTCACCTCATGTATAGTCCCACCATAGTGCCAAATGTTCCTAAAAAGTGCTAAAACCTATTGCTGGAAAACCCAGCACTGGTAGCAGGTTTTCAAGCAAAAGCTGTTTTTAGCAATGGACTTACCTTTCTGGACAGAGCAGTAAAATGCTCACTGGGTGACCCTTCACCAATTACTTTTCCAGATATGGCTGGTTCACTGGCTACGGCCCTTTCTGGGCAGAAACCTAATAGCTATAGTCATCCACGCCCTGATAACTTCCAGACTACATTACTGCAGTGTACTCTGAACAAGGCTGCCCTTGAAGATGATTTAGAAGCTGCAGGTGATTTAGAAGCTGCAGCAGTGAGACTTGTGAATAGAACTGCTGGCTGGACATAGATCATATCTATCCAAAAATGACTCTCAATATGCAATTCAGGTGCCTGATGCACACATCTTTTTCCTAGCCTATGGTCAAAATACCCAGTTTTCACTTGCAGACACTATTATTGTTGGTTTAGTCAGTTCATTTTAATGATGTTTCACACTAGTTTTATTGTGACTCATCTTGAGACCTTTGAGTGGAGGGCAGGGTTAAATATAAATACATACATTCCAAGTAAGTTGCTCAGAATAAACCATAAAATGTTTGTTTTTTCCAAGACTTTTCTGAAGCCTTTAATTTATACTGCTTTTTTTCTCCCCAAGATGTTAAATATGTTTTTATATCCTTATCATTCACACTGGTTTGTTCTGTGTTGAAAGCATGTGATAAGCCATCCCATTCTGTCCACAATAGGTTCTACAAATTATTCTACAGTTTCATAATTATGAACATAGGCATTTTGCAGATCACTGGGTATTTAGCACCCACATGTATTATCCGGGAAAAACTAAAGCTTGGGTTGAGCCCACCACGCCAACTGATCTGCATATTCATCCATGGATGGAAGAGCAATGCCCACTTAAAATCTATCTCCTGGGAAGTTATGAGCTTCTTCTCTCAACATCCCACAGTCTCTAATGAGAAAGGGAGCTAACAGCCCATTTGGATCCTGATGTGGCTTGCGAATCATATTTTTCTTGCTGCTAAAGATTCTACTGATTTTGACAAGTGGCAGCATAAAGGAACTGCATTTGTTGATTGATTATTCAGTTCACCATACCAATTAACAGGATCAAAATTTCATAAGAGAATATAGTATAAATAAAAATTAATAAAACATAAACTGAATCAAAACAGACAAGAATATGTACATGACCGACATGGCTAGCAGCTCATAGGGGCTCATTGCTTCTATCTGATCGAAGGAAGGAAGGAAGGAAGGAAGGAAGGAAGGAAGGAAGGAAGGAAGATAAGATTGCTGGGTCACTTTGGTATCCTGATTCAAAAAGTCCCTACCCCACCCCCTATTTTCAAATGAACTTCTTAATGAGCAAAACGAGCAATAACCCCTTTTACTCAGGTATGCTAGGTATGTTAGCACATAGGTACAGAGATGTTTCTGCCCCTGCTACTCTGTAATCCCTGGGGAACCGCAAAATAGTATACAGGGCCAAAAATGTCTACTACCTCCAGCTGAAAAAAGAAGAGACTGAAAGGCCTTGAAAGTCAATTTAGTGCTAAAAGGAAAGTCTAGGTCCTGCAGACAGGGGTTGATTCTGTGCAGACTCACTCCTAAGACCTATGGTGACTTGCTGTGTGTGCCTTATTGCCTGACTCTTGGTAAATGTTAAGCCTGCAGTTAGGGTCGCTAGCTTCTAGCTTGAGAGAGAAGACATATAACCACAACTGTATCTACAGCTCCCTGAGAAAGGACCCATCTTTGCTTTCGCTCTCCTGTGATTGGTTGGTCGGTTTCTTTTCTTTTTAAAAAGAATGCTTTTACATCTATTTGCATGCTAAGGCTTTGACTCTGTAGAAGCAGATGTTTGTGGCAGATTGTCCCCAGAGAAGGAAAAAGCAAGAGAAATGAGGATTTGCTTTTGTGTTTTTATCAGAACACATAGCTTGCTGCTAACCTGCTTGATATTAGAAACAATACCTAGCCTGAGGGTTCATGGAACTAACAATGTTCATTAAAGAAATACTCAGAAGACTGTGGGAACAGAACTAAAAAGTGCAATTGTCTGGGCACACACCCTCACCCACCTAGAATTTTACTGATACTTGAATTGTGCATGTCTGGGAAAGCCTGCAAAATCTTGCGTCTTTCATCCTTGGCCCAGACCATGAAAGCATTCATGGGACGCTTTATGTGATTGTTGTTCCTGGATTCAGGGAAATGCCGTGAGCCTATAGGGGAAAAAAACAACCAGTGAAGAGACACAGCAAACCTTAAATCACAGACAGTTTCTAAACTACAGACCATCAGGCCCACTTACAGCCTTAGCAAGTTCCCTTGTTCACTCTCAAGTCTTCTAATTCTTACTTGCTGCCCCATATAAATGCCCATATTTGTTCATTCTTGGTCTTTTCTACAGTTCCCTTGAGGGGCTGTTCCCACGTGCATGGAAGATTCTTAGCATGTGGAGCCAAATGCACAATGATACCTTCCAATCCCCTTTATAAAGGTATGTTCCCTACAATTGTTTTGGGCCATGTCAACAGAATGCCAGGAGTAGGGTGACTACATTTCAGTGTATGCTAAAAGAGGACCTGGTCACCTTTTGGCATGGGGTGACTGCAGATCACTGGCAGCAGACTCACTCTTTGGGCTGAAATCCACTCCAAAAAGTTGTTTGCTTATAGAGTTGGAGAACCTGCCCTGCAGGGATGTGCACTAATGTATTTTCTGCATTCCAATTTAAGTTGAATCAATGTCAAAACATTCAATTCGGTTTAAATGTTTAAGATCCGAGTGTCAAAAAATCTGATTCAAATCTGTAACATTCAAATCCGTATGTTCAAATGTTACTTTCATACTTAAAGATACAAATGTCAACAACATTCGTATCTGTTATACGTATCTCTGTGCGTTCCATATACATCCCATATTATCGCGTATGCATCCTGTTTTAATCCCATATTTTAAGTGCAAGATACGGATAATTCTGTCTAGATGCGAATGTTATTAAATCTGATTCGAATTTGAATGTCGACATTCATCGGATTTGAATCAAATTTTCAAATATTTGAATATTTGTGCACATCCCTACTGCTCTGCAAAGAGGGTGCAGACCAGGATCATTCTTGCTGATGCTGTGCAAAATGCTAAATTTGCAGAAAAACAGCAGTGGCAGAAGTGGCCTACAACCTATTCCTGAGCCCAGTGACATTTCTTCTGGCTCCAAAAATGGCCCAGTTCCAAATTGCACATGCGGAAGTTGCCAAAGATAGCAGATGGAACCAGCAAAGGAATGGTCAGTGAGGTCAATCATAGCTCATGTAGCCCAGCTTCATGCCTTCCTTGAAGGAAAATATTCCGAAAGGAATCTTCTGTCTCTTCAGCTTTCACTCTTCCAAACAACAATAACTCTATATTGTTTTAACATTTAGAGTTGTGATATCCATTGTTTTACAAACATCCAAGCCATTAGTAGAAAAAAAAACTGGGAGAATTTCGCTGCAGCTTCTTTCAACTGTGCAATCCTATCATGAAAAATGAGGACCCTGACAAAATTCAACTTTCCACAAAGCGTACTGTACATTCAAGAGGGATATTCACATGTGACTGATCCAACTGACTGATATCAATTCTTCCACACATACTCGTGCAAACTGCACAAGGTCAGAGGATTGTGGGAAATCACTGAGCCTGGAACAAGTTGTCATGTTTACAGACTAGGCAGATGCAGGACTTTGGGCTATTTCCATACTTGTGAGGGTGGAGCAATCCAGCTGAAGCAGTTTGCTTGACCTAGAAAAAGGCCATCCACACTTGGATATCAGGTTCCAGAATTGGTCCTGTGCCCCTCACCTCCCAACAAAGTTGCTTGAGCTTCAGAGCCTGCTGAAAGGGCTCTGATAGCCAACAATTAAAGTTCTTAACTTTAGAGCCAATTCAGAAGTGCAATTTAGCATGCCACCAAAATGGGTCCCCGTCCTACACTAGCCCCCACTGTACCAATGCAGGTCTTCTGGTATCCCTTGTCTCCAGTATCAAAGGCAAGGTGAGTTTGAGGGAAATTAGGCAAGATATGCGTCTGCTCCCCATTGCATTCCCTGCTTTCTTTCCATGGCTGTTTCACTACTGCATTGTAGCTGCGTGCCACGCCCTGCATAGCAATATCATGCACACACTCAACATGGCCCCACTCACTGCTGACTGGGTGGTGTGGTTAGCAACTACAATGGAACAACAGAAAGGAGCAGGATGGGGAGCAGGTTTGTACCTTGTTTTACTCTGTACCTTGCCTTGGATGCTAAAGAGGGATGGGATTTCCCAGTCCTGTTTGCACAGTTCACTGCCAGTAAACGTAATTTTGGTGTGTGCCTATCACAGAGGCCAAAACACAGAGAGACTTAGGATTCTAACAAATCATCTACTCCTTATCCCCCACCCCCTGCAAAATGTCTCATTTACTGAGAACTTACAGTTATCCACCTGCACATGGACATTGAAAAAGAACAGTTAGATGGATTATGAGGTCAAACGGGCTACACCCTGTCACGTATATTTTGAGCCAGTTCTGGTTTAGTCTCCAGTTACCAGCTAAGGCAGCTAAGAAAGGGATGTGTAGGGGACGTGTTATGATCCACCATGGAAAATGACATCTTTACATCTCTGTTTGTGAGCTTAGAGGCATCACTTTTCGGTGGTGGACGGACACACCTCTGTTAAGGGCAGCATATCATGTCCTGCAAACATAGTCCCTGTACCAGTGATCATGATAAGAAAGGGTTAGGCAAATTCATGGAGGACCAGGATTCTTCTCAAGGCCATTTGCCGAGATTCAAGAGCAGGTGAGAGATGCAGCCTCCATGTAAATATTGATGATATGACATTTCCACAGTATCTGTATCTGTACAGTATTATGCACGTAAAGCTCTATTCTCTGGCAGGTTCATGCAAGGAAAAGGGGGAAGTATTTCTGCTACTGGAAGCCTGGCTGGGCTTCTGTGACTAGCTCCCATGACCCAACAAGTGGGATTGGGTTGAATGAACCTCCCTAAGTTTTGTTCTCCATAAAGCAAAACAAGTAAGAAACTCTGGACAATACACCACAATAGAAATGTAAGACATCTGCCTAACTTAGCCATATCTATATATAATGGCATCTTTGTTCCAGCCTGTCAGATCCAAGTCCTTCCCAGCTTGTCTTGGAAGGTTCTGCCACTGAGCTATGGCCCTTCTTATATATGAGCTATATGCAAAACCATACAGGAGTGGAACAGCTGATGAGCACAGAGCATCATGAACTCCTAGGATCAGTGCCAAATGCACCTGGAAAAAGTGGTTTCAAAGTTTTGCTGTCATCTACTGTATTGAATTTTGAAGAGGTGTAAGTTGCTCACAGCAACAGCAGCTATGAAGTGCGGGGAGGAAGTCTGGGCTTCCATGCCAATGAAATGTTTATGAACTCCTGTTGTTACCTTCGCTGTCGCAGGTTAACATGGACTCATCTAGTCTTGGCAAGGAAGCCTCCTCTGGTTGTTCTTTGGTTGGTGAAGAGTCCAAGCTGACATGGTCCTGAAAGCATATGAGAATATTTGTTGGGGTTTTTTATACCGCTCAATATCACAGTCTCTAGGCAGTTCACAAACAGCATAAACAATAAAGCAATTAAAATACAATAAGTATATGGGCATGTTTTCCTCCAAGAATGTGTATTATGGTATACAAACAGGCAAGAAAAAGCTGTAAGTGGCTGAGCATTTAAAATCTGAATAGAAATATTTAATGGCATACCTTGTGTTCGCTTTTAAAGAGAGTGGATACAAGGCTATGTGGCTTCAAAGCTACATGCCACACAAAAACTAGTAATGTAGACAAGGTAGTATGGGAAGATCATTTGGAACACACTGCAGTCTGGTGGGGCCGTATCAGACTTATTTATTTCAATTTAGCAGCCAGTCTTAAGAACAGATCGTAGTCTGTCCCCCACACATCCCTGGTCTGGAAAAGGTAATCTGTCTCATCTTGTCTGCATTGAGACAATTTGTTCTGCACCAACCCCTACCCTAACTTCAAAGCTTGTGCCAGGTTTGGAGCCACTGCAGGGGGCTCTGAATGGCTTTTGGCACTACTAGAGCCCCCATTTTCAATGGTGTGCCTTTCTGTGCCACCAAAATGATCCACATGATTCCATATCCAGTATACGACTCCCTAGTACATCAGCAGACCCTGAAAAAGAAGTCTACCAGTAAAACAGACCAGGAACCTTAATGGGTGATTAATGGGCACTCTAGTGATCAGTGGAAAAACACCCTAAGTCTACATTCTGTCTTATGTCGACAGAGCATACTAGGACTTGGTAGTGGAGAGGTCAGACAGAAACTAGTGAAATGTTGACTCTGAATTCTAATTAGTTAGGCTCTGGGGTTCTGATCTATGGGGGACTGCATTACGATGTCAATTCAGATAGAACAGAAGAACTTTGTGAAGCTGTGCAGAAGTGGTCTTTTGAGAGAGACTTCCTGACAACGCAGTCTCCTTTGAATTAAGGAACCTAAAGTAGTTTGAGTCCCAGTAAGCACTACCTACCTTCCTAGAGGCATGATTTGGAGATCCATCTGTCCCTCTGCTTTGGTTATGCAGAAGCTGCCGAGCATCCTGAATTGCTTTGGTTATAGCATCTCCCTCTCCAAGAAACCCTACAATTTAAAAATAAAACTGCTAGTTTCTGTTTAAACAGCAATAGCTAAAGCCCTTGCACAAATTCTCATCTCAAAGAAAGTTATTGTCTGCACAAGGGAATTTCTCAATTCCAGCAATCATACTTCTATCATCTTTTAAAGTAATCAGTTAAATAATCTCTTTGAACCATCAGTGGAATTTCCTCTCGTCAGACAGTTTTCTGCAGTTATCTTGAAACTGCAAAGTGTAATGTACCCATTCAATGCAAAACACAATAATCATATCCACATCCTCTGCATCAATATATTTGAAAATACTAATATTCCCTGACTTAGCACATGCTATAAGGACTGTAGATCTCAGTCTTCAACACAGTCTATGTCAGTGTCCAGGCATAACAAAGGCGGTGCTTCAAAGGTGCCTCAGAGAGATAGTGTGTGGCCCTTGTGTCTCCAAAATGTTTCTAATCCACATTTTTAAGTACAGAGTATTCATGAAAGAGGCTAGGGGCAGACTGGTGTGTGAACATTCCCACATCAAAGACTTTTCTAAGCCACCTCAGAGATGTGTTTTTGTTTTTGTTTTTGCATTTGAAAGGCAGTATTTTCCTTTCACATCTCTAAATTAGACTATAGCATAGTGACTAAATAGGTAACCAAGGCAATATTTGCACTTTTGCTATTCCAGGGCAGGACATCCTGTTCCAAAATAGGCAATCTGTCCCAAGCCAGGATGGACTGCTCCTGGTATGGAACAAGACTGTCCTCCTTGGAATGGAGTGATCCATCTTGGCCCTTGTGTCAGCATCAAAGCCAGTGTATGGGACCTTGAACTCGTGTAACAAGAAATCAGAACACTAAAGTATCTGATTTTACAAAGAGGGGCGGAAATTGTGACTCTGGACACTTCCATCCTATGTCTCCTCTTCCCTCCCTCCTTCCTTCTCTCCTCCCTGCCATTTCATGCTGCTCTGATCCACCAATCTAGCACAAAACAGCAGAAGGGAAAGTGATCTTTGTTGGCATGAGAGGTTGTTCTACCAAAGGGGGAGAAGCAGTGAACAAAAACTGTTGCTCCATGATCTGAATCAGAGGCAGGCTTATATAGGGGGCGGTATTTGAATTGCCCACACCAATGAAATCAGAGTATGATGGTGCCCAACTGCTGACTGCATGGGGAAGGGGTTCTGCTGAGGGGAGGAGAGAGGGAAGGGGGTTTCTCCCCCTGAAGTCCACATTATAAGATAACAGTGAAAATGCAAAAAAACTAGACATCTCTGCTAGTTTTTAAAACCCTGGTTTAAATCAGTTAAATTACCCAGTGCGAACCTAAACTGAGTCACTCTTTTTTTCTATTTGTGAATGCAGCCTGACACTCAGGTTGGGTGGAATTTTACAGTCAACCATCTATATTTAAATCCAAACGAACAGGTCGACAGGATATGGGAAAAGAAAGACAGAAGCATGTGGAACAGATAAGATGGCATAATGATAATTCTATTCAGGCAAAATGGAGCAGCACAATTCAAATGTGCGACCAGGAAAAGGCAGATACACAAAAGGAGGTGCTTTCATTTGATCTCCACCTGGATATAGCCTTATACAGGACAGAAGATTGGTCCATTGAGTTCAGTAACATATTCACAGACTAGTTTTTCAAACCTGATTAAGGATGGCAGGACTGAATCTAGGATCTGTTGCATCTAAAGCCCATTGTTCCTGAATCCTGAATGAGGAGCTTTCTTCTCTCAAGAAGAACTGAGAGTAAAATGATAAATTGCAACTAGGTTGGGGCTATAAGTGTTCCAAATGTGTCAGTTGAAAGGTAAGTAGGGGACATTCTCTGTGGACCTACCCAAAGGAAGGCTGGGAGGGCTGGTCTGCAATTCTCGAGAAATTCCATGGTTTGGAGTGAGGGATGGACAGCCGCTGATCTTTAAATTAGGTGAGCTGGAGGCATTAGGGAGCTCAGAGCCTTTGGGCTTTGCTGTTAGGTTCAGTGGCTGTGAAGACTCCTGAAAAGTATCGGGAGAAAGGAGAGTGTAAAAGTCTATCCTCACAAAGGTACTGAATTTTAGGGGGGAAAATCAAGAGTTGCACCTGGATTTGTAGATGCCCTGAGCTTGCAGGTCTTTTCAGTGCTGAAGAAGGGGGACTGTGCAACAACTGCATGGGGTATTCCACTAAAAACAAGACAGAAAGGCAAGAGGTGAAAGTCATGAATAATGTCAGACATCAGCCTTAATCATTTTTTCATTAACAGCTCTCAAAAGAATCAAGATTTCTACATTAACACCCAGGAAACACGACTGTTCTCAGAATTAATAGCACTGAAAGAGCTATGTGTAAAACTGCTGGATTGGGCCACAGTCATCTAGTTCAACATCCTGTCTCACACAGTGACCCACCAACTGCTGACGGGCATCTCAAGCAGAAGACAAAAGCAAAACCTTCACCTGCTCATAACTCCCTGCAAATGGCCTTTAAAGGCATCCTGTTTGTCTCTCCATTCTCCATTCTAGTAGCCATTGATACTGCATATATTTACCCAACCCTTTCTTAAAGCTATCCAGGCTGGTTGCTGTTACCATAGACTGGATTCCGTTGACTGAAGACTCTGAGAGAAAAAAATATCCTCCTTTGTTGGTCCTAATTCTCCTGCCCATCAGTGTCAGAGAGTGCCCCCTGGCTCTAGTGTTGTTAAAAAGAAAAAAAGAATTTGTCTACTTTTTCCACACAATGTATGATTTTATAAACTTCACTCAGGTTATGTCTTAAATGCTGTCTTGCAAGGCTGCAAGACTGTCTTTCAAGGCTGCAGCCTGATTTCATACAGCAGGTGATCCAACTCTCTGATCATTCTGGCTGCCCTTTTCTATGCTTTTTCTAGTCCTACAAAATCCTTTCTGAGGCATGGTAATCAGAATTGTGCACAACATTCCAAACATGGCCTCATCATACAATGATGCTTGCTGACTTATTTTCTATTCCCTTTCTAACTCTAGCATTGAATCTGCTTTTTTACTGCTGCTGTGCACTGCATCAACACCTTCATTGAGTTGTTCACCACAAACCTAAGACCCCTTTCCTGATCTGTCAAAGAAAGCTCAGCCCCAACCAGCTTATAGGTGGAATAGGAGTTCATTGCCTCAATGTGCATCACCTTGCTCGTGCTAAGACTGAAGTGTATTTGCCACTTTGTTGCCTACTGACCCAATGTCAAGAGAGCCTTCTGGAACCAATCATTGTTTCCCATTGGGTCTCCCCTTCATGTGTTCACATGCATTCCCTGGAGTGTGTGTGGACTGTGGGAAGCCTCTCTTACTCAACAAAGTGGCTCTTTTTGTCCACTCAGTTATTTCTAGGTGGAATACAGGAAAATAAACTTAATCCTAGCTCTCTTCATGATTTCAATGAAATTTAAATACAACTAAGGTCCTGTCCAGATGGGGCAATGATATCAATAATACGGTGCTGCTATGGTGAATGTTACCTCATGCATCATAAGCAATCCCATCATAGGCCTGGCTTTTACCACCCTAAAAGCACAAAATACTATTGCTCAAAAACCACTGGCCATGTGTTTTTAAATATGGCTTTTTAGGCTTGTCACTTACCTTCTGAACAGAGCCACAATCATAACTCCATCCAGCACACATGCATGGAGGCTGAAACAGCTGACCACAGATGTGTGACGGTGGTCAGTCTCTCTCTCTCACACACACACACACAAGTGGCCAAATTGTCATAAAATCACAAAGATAGCACTGGCTACAGTGCTGCCTAGCCAGGAAATAATAATAGAGGGGGAATGATACCCCATATTATTGCTTCCTGCCACTATTACTGAGCCTTAGTGCCGCTTAAACTCAAGAAACTTAACTTTAAAGAAATAAATCACATAGGGTTAATCTGAATGCCTTTAACGCTTGCAGTTGTTAGTGAATGACTGCTTCTAACTTTAAAATCATCCAGCAAAACTCAGCCCCATTAGCCAGAATTCTCCACTTTTCTAGGCTTTTTCATACCTGGTTTACAAGGGATGGGCTGGATAGGAAGTGCCATTTGAGGATCTGGGGTAACAGGAATAGGCTGGTGACTGGAAGGAAAGGCTGGAATCATTACATAGGGCATATTGACCTGCTGGGGGAAAAAAAGACTGAGGATTGTAGAAGACACAACAGCAAAATATATGACACAACCTTTTCAGAAAGGCTTACTGAAGGTCAGGTGATGGAAGCTAGAACCATTTTGCACTTTTGCACTAATATGGTAACACATTTTTGCAAAGTGAAAACTCAGTCTTTGCCTCAACATGTGGAATATGCTCCAGTCTTGGGGTTTTTTTCCCCAGGATCCAAACATTCTTTATTTTAATGAGATTTTAACTGTATCTAAAGGTTCCATTCCCACGTGCCCCCTGCTCAGGCTGGATGGAACCTTCTCATAGGTAAGTTGTCACAGCAATGTTAGGGTGGCAGGCAGATGTGTGGAGCTCCATTAACAATGTTCCTACCCAGGCCTGCCACAAGCAAAGAGGAAGTTGAGACAGAATGTCTGTGCCCCAAAAGCATGGGTAATAGGTTGCCATGGAGGCACCAGAGACATCCAAATGTCCCCCTCTCATATTGACCCTGCTGTATGAAGTGACCTCAGAATAATTCCCTGAGGATAAGCACTAAATTGCTTCACTTGGCAAGGGGGAAGGAAGCCAGCACATCTCAGGTGCTAGCATTTGTCCACAATGTCCTAGCTGATCAGAAATGAGCTGCAAAACACCATGTAAATGGTACCTCATATTATATACTGTATTTTTGACTGAAGTAAACCAAACACTGATTTCAATGAAACTTGCTTCCAAATAAGAGACCTAGCATTGCAATCTTATTTTGTTTGTTGACTATCTATAATACTCTTCATCTGAGTGTCTCAGGGTGAGTTGCTTGAAACAAAAACAGACAACTTAAAAACAAGACCACCTTCTCAAAATTGCAAGACAACATGAAGATGTATCATAGGGCCCTTTTTGTACTTATCTTAGAACTGAAACAGGATCCCTCATAGTCAGCTTCAGAACCTTATTGATCTGCACATTAGCATGAATCAGAGAGACCCTGTCCAATGATAGTACACTCAATCTGCATTAGATGGAATGTAACCCAGACCTGGGGGGCGGGGGGGGGGGAGATCTGGATTACTAGTAGTCATCATCAAGAACTACCAACGTTATCAACTCGGGCCAGTCTGGATCACGGAGACCAGCAAAAGGCTCTCCTCCATTTTCCGGACTACTAGAGGACACATTTTGGTGGTGCACCAAAGGTCAACAATGAAATGGGTGCCCAGGGGATGCCAAGACTTTAAAGTTTTGTTCTTAGCCCTTTGGAGCCCCTTGGAGGCTGACTCCAAGTTCATGCAAGCTTTGGAGGCTGGTCTGAACAAATACTGTCATGCAGATGGCACTCCTTCCAGATCATGCTATGCCATGATCTGAACCAGCAGGCCTTGCTGGTCCAGATCTTCTGGGCTGGAACATTTTGCTCTTATTTGTTTAAAACTACTATTCCAATAATTTTCTTAGACTGCTTCTGTGTAGATCTTTGTAGAGGAAGAAGGTATTGCGAGACATTTCCAGCGAACATACAGAAGAAGACGCTGGCAGAACTGAATTCTGCTCATCTGGTAAACCTGCTCTAAATAAGCCAGTCTTTCTTGCTGTGACATTAAAATAAAGAGCTCCTTCTTACCTGGATCTGCTGCTGTAGGAGATTGATCTTATGCTGCTGCTGTATAAGCTGTTGCTGTTGCTTGGCAATCTGCAGGCAGGAAATGCAGTGAAGAGCCTTGATGTTAGCTAATCAAGTATTCTTTTTAACTGAGGGCTTTACCCTTTGAACCCGCCAGCATATGTAATGACCTAAGGTATTTTTAAAATTAAAATTGCAGGACCTTGCGATACTAGAAAAATTATGGTCAACATGTACATCAACTGGACATTAACTGGACTGGACAATACACTGTATGTGAAAATTATGAAGTCACACATAATTATACCGTTACCGTTTATTGTTTGAGTTGTACATAGCTTGCTGTTGAAATAAAAATACCACAATATATCAATATATCTACATATATGAACAACACTGACTATGGTAAGATATGCAGAAACATAGCTTTGCACCAACCTAGTGTGATTTGCACCTCAAAAATATATTACCAAGGAAACACTAAAAATGTGGCCTAGGGTTGAACACACGGTGGTCTCCAGGTGTTTCATAATTATGATTTCCCTCCTTCCCAGTCTTTGGACATGGCTGTTGGGAACCTGCTTCCAACAACATCTGCTGAACTACTGGACCCCCACTCTTACATGCATACAGTAATATTCACTAATGTGTGATCCTCAGCTGCAATGCATCCCTAATGGAAACTCATTGACTACAGGAAACAAACCCAGAGGTGGTTAATCCACAGCATACCTTCACCAGTCTAGCTGAGCTCTTGGGCCCTAAAAGGCTGGTGACTCTTAGGGTGCCTCCAAACACACCCCTTGTTCGCCTCAAATGCAAAGCTCCTTCTGGTCCTCCAAACTGGAGCACCAGAAGTTTGCATTTAAGGCTTCAAATTTCTAGCACAGTGCTTCTCATCAGCTAGACCGGAAACTGTGTCACCAGAAGTAGGAGTGCAGGAAAGGGAAGTAAGCGTGCAGTAAAATGATGCTGATTGTTCAACATCTTTTTAGTCTGTGGGAGGGGGGAGGAATGCTGCACTCAAACTGCAGTGTACAGAAGCACTGAACTTGCTTTGCTGCTTCCGTCCCAGTTTGGAAGCATCCTTAATGTACATATTTAGAGGGAACTGTTAGCATTAGACAACAGCACAGATAGAATAAGAATTTGACTATGCCGATAAGTAAATTAAAGATATTTTCCCTGAATCAGGATTGATAAATCCATTACATTCACAACAGTACACCTGCAATTTGCCCTGTTCTTCCTCTGGGACATTCTTCTATTTCTCAGTCTACCTTGCAGCTCCTGACATTCAAGATGGCCTCCAATCCATGTACTAACGTACCTCTGATGGTGCTTAATTCCGGAAATCTGTCTAGCCCAGCAAGAGATATGCTGAGACACTATGAGCTAAGAAATTATAGCAGTCTATCATGTGTTAGGACCCTCCACACAGCTTTCAAAGCAGCTTGGAGGCACACTGAAATCAGCTCCTCTCCACAACACAAAGGATCTGCCAAAGGATCCTGATGGTGTGTGGAACAACTTCAATCCTCCTCCAAATCATAAAATCTTCAGCGCATGAAAAGCAGTCCAAAGCTGCTTCTCACACACTGATACAGGCCCCCACCACAGTGCAATGGGCTGCACTTCTGTAGCACCCTTCTGTGCCCATATGAGGGAAAATAACACCATTTTTACTTTTGTTCTTCTTTCATTTCCTTTCATGGTTTTTAATCTATATTTCGGAAATGCTATGAGGACTAGAGATTTCCTTCTTAGATATGAGATCTACAGATTCCAGCAAACAATTATGGAAAGAGATTACTACATGGTGCAGAGATACACAAATAGTGTTCACAAATCCCTGAAAGTGGGTTATAATTGCATTTAACCCATTGCAACATCACAAATATTGATTCAACCGTATTTATAATTCATGTAACCCATTGAAAGTAGTTTGTGACATACATGGTTTTACCTTGCATCCCTGAAAATACACTGGCTTTGCAATACGAAGAAACTGACTGGATGCCAAATTGTTTAAATTCTGAAACTGTAATCTTATGTACACTGAGCACAATGGAAGTTGAATCCAAGATGAAGATAATGGTGCTACTAATGTGTAATTATAGTTAGTAAAGTTCTAGAACAGGGTTGCTTAACTGTAGTCTTCCAGATGTTCCTGGACTACAACTCCCATTTCAGGCTGTGTTCAGACACAACAAAAGGGGGTACCTCAGAGGCACCTCTGCAAGACAGTGGGTATGATTAAAAACAGCAAAAAAAAAAGGCATCTCTGAGGCAGCTGAGAGAAGATTTCAAGGTGGGATTGTTCACAGTTTACCCCTCTCCCAAGGCTGTCCAGGTAATCAACCAGGCTAATTATCCCTACATACAATCTTACCCAAAAAAGTCTTATAGCATGGCTGATTTTAGTAAACTCTGGGCACCCTGCCTCTCTCCTTTTCTGAACATTCTGTGCTAGGAAGGTGGATTAGAGAAGGCATGGGAACACAAGGGTCAGACAATGTCTCTATGAGGTGTCTGTGAGATACTTCTTTTGTTATGTGTGAACATAGCCTCAGATCCTGTTCTGTAACTTAAGTCTATCTTCAGACACAGTAAGATCTTCGTGGCCATGTTAAGCCATGTCAAGAGGACACAAAGAATGTCTGTACATCTCACAAAGTGCCTAAAATTGCTGATTTCTGAGGCCTTTTCTGGTGCTTTGTGTAACAGCTCCAGAAGAAAACTTGAACTCCAGAGAACTTTGTAAAGTTCAAGGTACAGAATGGCATGCATCACCTTTCCTGGCTCACAGCAAGTGCTTTGGCCCAGGTGTGAACCCATTCCCCATCAGTGTACAGTTGTCCATATTGCTGCAGAACTTCCATTACTTGCTAATCCTAAATCATGTGATTATAAACAAAACCCTACCAACTGAAAGAACACGATCCAATTTCAAAGGCACAGAGACTCTCTAAAATGCTCACCTGATATCTGGCCATGCTCCAAGAAGTCAGGTTCAAAAGGCTAAGCTAGCCAAATGCAGTCCTCAGAACTACTTCTTACCTGTTCCTGCTGCTGCCTAGCCAACTCCATCTGTTGCTGCTGCTTCTCAAACAACATAGCTGCCATGTTCTTCTGCTCCGAATGGGCTGTCAGCAGCTGGTCGCGCAGGATGGACAGCTGGTTAATCATAACCAGCAGCTGCAACTCCTTCTCAGCCAAACTTTCCTGGGTTCCTGAGACATACAGGAGCCCAAAGGAAGAAATGAGAAAGCCGGTGAAATCTTGGTCTTCAGCATTTGAGCAACTAAGTATACCAGGACACAGCAAAGGGAGTTGAGGCAACACCTTCCCATATACTCAAAAGGCATGCAAAGGAAGCTACACAAGTTAGCCCTGTCCTTGGGACTGGCTGGTGCAGTGGGTTTCAGGGGAAGAACAGCATAACGATTTGCTGCTATGCCTTCATGTCCACAAATGGCACTTTCTTCCACAGTGCATCAAAGCACTATTCACCAACACTGAACCTTAACAGTTCTTTCCCTGCTTCCCCACAGCACAAGGTGGTCCAGCCTGACAATGATAAAAACGTACCCCATAATCATGTGTCCTGCTCCCTATCTAGTCCTTTGGCTGGTGTGTAAAAGGACTATATGTGTCAGCTTATCTATATATGTGGGATCACTTTGAATAAGGAACAGTAGCATAGCTCAATCAGAACCCACCCTCATCTGAAGAAACACACGCTGATCCCCTTGCAATTATAGGACAGACAGTAGGAATATCGGCTTCCACATGAGTTGTTGATGAGACACTATATTCTGTCAATATATAAGAGACACTATCTGAAATGATCTTTGAAACAGGTAACAAGGGAGGCCTTTCTGCACTTCGCTTCCCATCTGCTGGTGTGAATGCTAATGCATGCCAAACCAAACCCCTACATGCCCGGACATTCACCTGGATCTGGGCATATGTCCAGGCACTGTCAACATGAGTCCAGGTGTCATCTTCTTCTTGGGGGCTGGTGAGACTGCGCATGTGCCAGCACTGGCACCAGGATTACAGTGACACACCACACATGTGTGACACATCACCTGACCCCTGGCACCAGAAGAGTTATGAATGTTCTCTACGGTGGCCAGGAAAGGTAGGTTTGCAAATGAGTGATTTCATGCACACCATTAGTGGCCGGTGGGGTAACTTCTGGTATAGCAGGAGATGTTTCTGATGTGGAAACACCTCCTGCGAGTGCAGATAGTACTTCCCAGTAGCTTCCCTGGTGTGCATTAGCAGGCCAAGTGCAAATTGGCCTCTAGATTTACAATCTAGTTGATTACACATCTAGTCATCCATCCAAAAGATGAGACTGATTAATCAGGTAACAGCCTTGTTCACTGTGATAATGACATAGACTGTATTCAGAGGTGAGCTACTGTTGTTTTAATTCAAATTTCCTCTTTCCACTAAGCACTGAGTAAGTTAAAAGAACCTGCTTCTCACCTGCAGTTACTCTGAATGGCCTGTTTGGGGCTGCAGATGTACACAGTAAAAAAAAAGAAAGCTTGAAAGTGACAGAAAGAAGGCAACATCTGCACATCAGTGCATCTAATTCACACTTCAAAACCCATTAATATGTATTAAAGGTGAGATAGGAACTTTAAGGTGTTTCCACAATTATGGCATCTGGACTGCTCTAGCCTGAATGTTCCTTCTGGAACAGTTCCCAGCAGGAGAGGTCCAGCTGTTCCAAAGCAAGGCCATCCACACCCACACTGCCCCACATTGCTCCACATCTGATGGCCAGGAACTAAAGTTCTCAGCTTCAGAGCCCCTGAAGCACCCATTTTGTGACCACAATTTTGTATGCTGCCAAAATGAGTTCCCCTGCTTTAAAGAGTTCCACACCTACAGAGGTGTGTGTCCTTCTGCATGCCTCCTGGGGCAGAATTACTCACCATCTATTACTATACTGAATCAGCTGGTCATTTTGGGCCATTTAATTCAGTATACATTCCCTCTAGTGTGGGCAGGTGGTCTATCAAGGGCAGGACCTCTCTGTTCTGCTCCGGGGTGTAGAAGAGAGAGGCCCAGAAGCAAGCTGAGCCTCACTCTGTACCTGGATACCAGTAAGTGTGAAAAGGTCCTTAGTATCTACACACTACCACCTCTAAGCCACTTTCAAGTGACTTTTTTCATGTGTGCAGATGCAGTCTAATTTAGGGATTTTTTGCAGTTTGGGGTCTTGTGGGCTGGGGAAGGCGGAACAAAAAACTATTTGGATTTTTTTTAACCTTGTTTAAACCATGGCCCTTTCCACACTTGCCCATAGAACAAACCTCTACTGGAGGTTAAGGGGCCATTGGTTGTAACAGAAGAGAGAGATTGGACTGCACAGATTCATGGAGGACAAGATTACCAATAATAGGCTCAGTATAGGTAGAGGCAGGTACCATCTAAGGTCAGGAAGGATACAGTTTTTTTGAGATAGTTCCTGCTGTGAAATATGCTTCCCCTCCCTCCTCTCAGAATTGCACACAGGTATATACAGGTTCAGTAAATCAATCAATGCAAGCTCAGACCATGAGTCAGTTAACATTTCCTTACCTGGGCAACAGCCATCATAATACACTGAGATGCAAACATTCTCTGAGTTACAACATCAAAAAGTTGGTAATGTTAATTCCCAGGATGGATAAGGAAACTGAAGCCCTTTAAAATTAGGGGTGCACAGTGTTTACCCTCCTGCATTTCACAGGACTACAGCTTTCATAATGGCCACTTGGAACATGTCCTCAGGCAGAGCAGGATTTGCTAGCTCCTATAGTTAGTGTGAAAAAAATTGTTAATAGCCATTTGTTGATTGTCTCTGAAGCAGTTTCAAGCACAGCACATTAGCCTTGAACTGATATAAACCCCTTACCTGTGTGCAAACTCAAACCCTAATTTGCTCTGCTTGAAACACTCAGAGGTGTTTAGCAAATCATTGCTTGTCTCCACAGGCAGTCCTTAAGATATGACCATAAAAACCAACAAATCCTGCTCCATCTACATCCATTTTCCAGTATAGGGAGCCTTCCAATCTCTGGACTTCCCCTCTCCACACAAACTGTAATTCACTTTCACTGGCCTCTTCTCAAGGCAGCAAATGACTTAAAGTGATTTTGTTCTTTTGTCCAAATGATATTGGAGGATATGAACATGTGTAGGGAGTTACACCTTGCCCTCTGTAATATAACAAAAATATCAGTTCTACTAATCTGATTACAATGGGATTTTCTGATTTTACTTATTTGAACTGCAGTAGAACAGAGTGATGGGCAAAATATATGCACTCTATTTGATAAATAAAATCATAACTGCTATTTTGCACACAGTACTCAAAGTCAAACTAGACCAGCTGCTCACCTTTTACCTCTTTGGAATCCATAGTACTTTTCCCCAGAAGTCTCTCTTTCCAGTCGCTGGACAGCAATTTTTCTATTGTTGGCATTACTGTTGTGATAAGAATGTGAAACATGAAGAATGAAATATGGAGATGGGGCTGTGATTTGGAAAAATAAAGTTTCACAAATCATTTAAAACAATGCATCAACAGTAAAAGTGAAGACTTAATCAATCCAGCCAGGTCAAATATGTAAGGGTCAATAGCCAATGATGAAAAGGAAATGAGTAACCTAATTTACAAGGAAGAAATGTGGCTCATAACAGAGTCTGAACTTGAGGTGCTTCAGACATTTCTGAACTACAACTCCCAGCATTCCAGTTTCTACTCTCTGCCCAGTGGCAGATGGAGCACCAGAATCTGGCCTGCATTCTGTGCACATGACCTTAGATGCCAAGTAAAGGGTCAACATGTAGGTGAGATGATGACAAAATGTTGCTTCTTTCAGAGGATGGGATGGAAGGCATCCACATCAGATGTGGGGTCTTTTGGAAGCCCCTCACCCCTCCTTTCCCACAACTTGTAGATGGTGCCTATGTCTGCACATGAAAGTCCTAATGAAATGCAGCTGGCAGCAGTCATTCAAATAATTCACTCCCAGCTGCTGGATAGGTAAAAGGTGGGACTCTGAGAAGGAAAAAAAACCCCATAATGGTAGTTTTTCTTTCTCTCGAAATTAAAATTAGACTGTTACTCACCATTGCAAGAGCTTCGTAAGCATCTGGCAGCCAAATGTTGGTACTGAAGACAGTGAACAGATGTCTCCGTCGCTCTGGACTTGTACTGTACATTCATCGCTTTTTAACCCATGTTACTTATTAAGGCTGCCTCCAGTCAGCAGCTGAATATTCCATGAGCAAGGGATAATGCAGGATATTGTCCCTAGTCAGACAGTGCTGGCCTTTGCACAGTTTTGTGATTAGCACATCTGGTTATTCAGCTGACACCAAATACTTGCAAGTGCACATGGCTACCACCATTCATGTATGGCCAGCTGTTATGGCCTCCATACATGCATGCTGGATGAAGCAACCAGGGTGGTTCCATACAGAAGGTAGGTAAAAACACTACTCCTGGAAAACCCACAACCAGTTGTGGGATTTCTACCAATAATTTTTGTTTTGAGGGGTAAAAGGTGGGGTAGTGCCATAACAGCGCTATACTCCCTCATCTGCACGGGGCCATAGGCAAAAGGGATGTTACTGCTTGTCTGTTAGCGTTACTGAATTTCCGTGCCACAGTAGAGACTCACCTCCAACAAGAAAAAGTATGTATATATAAGTGCCATCCCACAAACAACCCATTCATAAGCTTCTTCAAGCATAATCTTTCCTAGAATTGCAACGTGAGAAACTGTAAGCAGAATGTGAAGCACATGCTACCAGGCAACAGCAACCTCTTGCCAATAAGAACTGAAAAAGAGCAAAATTAAGTGGATATAATGCATATAGCAGCAATGAAATATCCTTCTTACCTTCTTTTAAGTTTTTATTGAAATCCAATTTGTCCTGATTGCTAACTGCAGACTCAAACACAGGGTTCCTGGAATCTAATGCCTTGTCCACTGGAGATGCAGATTCCTGAAAGATAGTGAGCCATTGTCACTCATCCGACAGCCTTCAGGAAATTAAAAAAGGAAGGATGGCAGATAAGCCTTATCTTCACAAAGTTTGTGCAGGTTGTGTCCCAATACCCTCTTGCAAAAAAGCTACAGCATTCTCTGGTGAGCTGGAGTGCATGTTTAAGAGGTGAGGAAAAATTAATAAAAGGAGTTCGTTCACAAACACTGGGCACAATATCATTTCCAGTTCACAGTGTGGAAAGAATTTAACTCCTATAATACATTTCAGGTCAGCCTCTGGTGGTGGAGGTGCAGCAGACAGAGAGAGGGAACAAGTTCTCTGAATTCACTATAAGAAAGCTACATGTCTTCAAGACCAAGGATTTTTAAAATGGTAAACTCTGAACAGTGATACAGATATTTAAACTTTACAGAGAGCAAAAAATCCATGGTGACCCATCCAGCAAAATCAGCAGGGGAGAAGATGTTCCAATTGGAGCCCGGTCTTTGATCTCTGCAAACATTATCTTGCTCCACAGGCAATCAAAGAATGAGTCTAAAGCCTGTGATCAGACACAGCCAAAAAAAAAAAAAATCTCTTGAGGTGCCTCTAAGGCAACTGAGAAAAGGTTTCAAGGTAGGATTGTTCACACACCAGTCCACACCTCCCCCCTCTCCTGATCATTCTGTGCTAGAAAAGGTGGATTAGAGAAGGCTTGAGAACTCAAGTGCCACACATTGTCTCTGTGAGGTGCCCCTTTTGTTATGTCTGAACACAGCCAGAGAGACTCAAAGGCCTATTTCCTATGTACTGCACCCTGGCACTTATACTGCTGCTACTGAAAAAAACAACAACAACACTGTCTGTACTGCTTGACCAACAGTGATTCTGGGGCACATCAGGAAGAGACTTTGTCCACTTCTGCAGCAGTCTAATTGGAACCCTTGCTTTTGCTAGCTCAAATCAGGAACTGGTGCTGCCCCACCCTTGCTGCCCTCCTCAGTCTAATTGGCAGGCCACCTCAAGCTGTGGCTTCCTGTGATCTAATCAGAGCTCCCAGAACCTCTAATTTCAGATATTTTCCACAGAAATATGGTGTCAAAAAGTGATACGTATACAGACTTTCTACATATATATGTCTTAACATCAAGGGGAAAAGATTACATGAAGCACTCACACAGAGACATCCCTGGTCGTTTAGAAGGTGCTGTCTCAAGTGCTGAAAAATATAGGCCATTTCTGCGTCTACCTTACTGGCCAAATCTAGTAGGCTTGAAGCACTGACACAGAGGCACCCTTTGGGCATTTAGAAGGTGCTGTCTCAAGTGCTGAAATATAGACCATTTCTGCATTTAACTTGCTGGCCAAATCCAGCAGAACCAAGCCAGGATGGAGAAGTTCCAGCTGCTGAACTGCTCCTTCTGCCCTGGAACAAGCTTTCTACAGATGTAAGGCTGTTCTAGTAAAACCCCTGTGCTGACTCTGAAGATTGCAAGGCCTTCAGAGCTAGCTTCTAGCTTCTCCAATGGCTAGGAACTTCAGAGCCCCTGGGGGACCCATTTTGACAGTGAAATTTTGAACTGGCTTTACCAGTATCCCAGTCTAGGAAGCCATCCATTGCAGAAGCATCACATTAGCAGGGGTGTGACCTCCCTGTAAACTGTCCCAGCATGTGAAAGGATGTCCTCCGCACCCATGATGGGCTGTTCCAAAGGAAAGTGCACTGCACTGCCCAGGAAGCCTTGGCTGAAGGACAACACAATGTCATAGAAGAGGAAGAGGAAGAAGAGTTGCTTTTTCTACCCCACTTTTCTCACCCATTTCAGAGGACTCAAAGTGGCTGTCAAAGCTTTCTATTCTTTTCCCCACAACAAACACCCTGTGAGGTGGGTGGGCCTGTGAGAGCTCAGAAAAGAGCTGTGACTAGCCCAAGGTCACCCAACTGGCTTCATGGGGGAGGGCAGAATGAATCGAACCCGGTATTCCCAGATAAGAATCCAGCTCCCTAGCCACTAGACCAAGCTGTCTCATAGGATACAAGATTCTTCTTTCTTTCTTTTTTCATCCTGTCTAAGACATTTTTGTGTGTGGAAGAAATTCTGAGCTCCTCCTGTTAGCAGAAGGACAGAAGGGTGTCAAGCCTTTGCCCCACCTGTGGGAAGCTTTGAGGATCACCAGCTTCACTCTGTGGCAATGGTGACTTGTGCTGTTTGTCAGAGTCAGGCGTGCTGCTGGTTGCCTCTTTGAGTGTAGACTTGTAGCAGCCCTCGTTCTGCTCTTCTGTTTTAACAGTGCAGTTCACCATGTTCCCAGGTCCATTGAGCTCCACCCGAGGAGAGGCAGGACTCCTCATGGACATCCTGTCCCAAGGCAAAAGAGAAAAACATTACTGGGATTTTAAAAGAAGGGGTAGCACTTATTTTAGAAGGTTGTCAGTTTTGAAATGGCAAACAAAGTGCAATTTGGCTTCCATACTGGACAAGTTGCATAGGTAATGACACGGTTTCTCCTCAAGTTCTCCTAATTTTTTAAAGCTATAACCTTTCTGTTCAAATTAAGTTTTAAGGTGTTCCAGCCGCAACAAGAAGATATATCAACATAATAATAATAAAAAACAGGATTTCAAACTTTCATAATGCAAGAACAGCATAAGACAATAAGAAGAGACTTACCCTCTCAGCCTTACAGAAATTCTTTGTACCCCACTACTTTCACACCTATGTGTTAATCCAGCTTCACTCCACCTTCAGAGTAAGAGAACACATCGGCTAAAGGACAAGTCATATTCTTGCCATTTTTTCTAATCTCAAAGTGAATTTTCTGAGTTAAACAATAAAGAAAACAGCTTGTCACTTTGCTGATTTGTTATTTCACTTTGAAAGTGTACTGAAGCAAGATTAAAACATAGGTGTGGATTATTCTTCCAAACCTATTCTTGCTTTTTTTAAAAAATGTTTGTGTCTTAGAACTAATTCAGAGTGAATTCAATAGGGCTCAATTCCAGATAAGTGTGGACTAGACTGCACCCAAAACAAATTGAAGGGAAATTTTCTATGAAAGGTTAAGGCAGCATTGTGTTTGTATAGAAAATGGTGGGCATTATAAGTACAGATCCAAAGTCTAACCATCATTTCATATAACTAGGGAAGAGGACACAAATCCTGAGGTCTGTTATACTAAAGGACTTGTTAAAAAGAAAAGAACTGGCAGACACTCAGCCCAGATTCAGTGTTAAAACGAAGTCCTTGAGTCAAGACCAGGACAAAACATGTGTATACGCATACCATACGCGCTTTTCCTTGCTCAGAAGGAATAGCATACCAATGAGTGAATTGTCCCTCAGAAGTCCCTTGTCTTGGACCTCCCAGGTCTCAGAATCAAAACCATTGCAATGCAACTTGCACAGCAATTTTCTGGCCGTCAGGAGACAAAACAGGAGTAGGAATACAAAGAGTTTGGGGCAAAGCATCCATTGCAACTGGCCAATTGCCACCATCACTGCCACTTGGAGCTCTGGAAAAGCGCAGGGCAGCAATTACATAACAAACAAAGCCTGTCTCAAGCTGTGAATTAATCAAACTGCTGAAAATAAAACCTTCCTCTCAGGAACTTCAGACAAAAGAAATGAAAACAACAAGGCTGGCTGGGTAATGAAAAGCCAGCACGCTGAATAGGGGACAAAAGGAAGTGGGACAATAGGGTGTTGGACAAAAGCAATAAAGTAAAGGGAAGTGTGACAGCTGAACAATGGGGCACTGTGCAGCCAGAGTTTCTGATCTTAGCAGGGCTTTTTTATCTCGGTTCCCTGCCCTTCTCTGAACAAATCATTGTGATTTTCAAGCTATTGGGTTTCCTTTGCTGCTTGCTTTTTGGCTCCTACTGCCATTCCAGTCAGAAGCCCACGTCCTGCCCTTTTTCATCTGCAGTGCCGTTCTATCCACACCGCAGCCCACCAGAGACCAAATAGATTCATCTTTAGGAGACAAAAGCCATCCATGTGTTGGGGAGGAGCACTGATAAGTGACAGCAACTCATCTCCACCACCATCACTACCCAAACAAGCCATGCCAGTGGCATTATTTAGTCTTTGGCTCCCATATATGATGGCAACAAAGAGTCAATAATCTTTCTGCCACTGCACAGTCCCGCCAAAAGAAATATTGTTTGGTCTCCATTTGCACTGGTCATTCCACATTATTCTCAAGAATGACAGGGACAGCAAACAGCCTGTCCAACGCCACACAGCCCTGCAGCATTCAGTTCAAGTGTGTGTGAGATTAATTGTAGCAGTGATCTCCAAAATGTTGCCCTCCAAGACTAAAGCTTTCACCAATTTCTGGCCAAAATTGACACTTGTCAGGAATGGTGTCGCAATAGTCAAAATACCTGGAGGACAAGTTGGAAAGGGTAGAATTATAATAAGGGCATGCCCCCCCCCTTTAAAAAAAACTTGTTCGACAGGTTGGCTGAGTGCATCCAGACTCACTGGAATGACAATGATCCTTCTCAGCATCAAACAGCATAATACATCAGTCTAAGCGGCAGAACCCTGGTAGGATCCATACAACAGCACAAATATTCAATGATTCTGTGTGGCCACAGTTTCAAAAATGTAGGTGGTAGCCGCAGACGTCAACTACTTCCCATGCTTTCAAAGCCAGCAGAGAGGCAACCAAGTGCTTCTAGGTACAAGGTGAAGGATAGGAAGATGGCAAGAATGAGAAAAGCACTTCTAATCAAATGTGGCACCCATTTACAACAGGTTGTTAGCCTGATTGGTGTAAAATCATGTCCATACTTTGCCCTCCAGACCATCCCCCAGTGCTATGATGGTGCTGTGCAGATCATGTCCATATAATATTACTGATAGGTTAAATACAATATGTGAGATCACTTTACATATTATGGTAATAGGAGATGGAGTTTTAATGTAGGCACTCAGTAACAGGTAGGGACTGTTGTATTCAGGAGAGACTGTAAGTCAGTGGCAAAGCAAGTGCCAGAAAACAGAAAGTTCGAAGTTCAGTCCCCAACATCCCCTAAAAGGAAAGTAATGGCAAACCATTTCAATAATCATCCTCTCCCCTAACAATAACCCTGCACAGATGTGCCTACGTAGTCAACCAGAAGTCTTTTCCCACTCAAGGTAACATGATAAGTGTCTGCACATCAAAAGGAGGAAATGGCACTGAGCTAATTTTTTCAGGGGCTACCTAAAAACATGAAATGTTAACAAAATAAAGATCTGCTTCATAAAATTAAAATAGTCCAAGAATGAATCTTGTAAATTTCTTACAGTTGCCTTTAAAAACTAGATATCATATCTCAAAAAGTGCACAATAAACCAAAGCTTCCAGGAACTCTGAGAACTGTTTTTTCCGATTTTTGTTTGCTAACAAGCACTAGGCATAGTAGTAGCTTCCTAAAGGCTTTCTTAAAAGTTTACTGCACATACAGATAACATTTGAATTTGAGACTTCCTGGTTCACAGGTTATTCGCAACTCTACAGCCAGCTCTTAGCAGACAATTAGAATTCCTGAAAGACTGCTGCACGCCACCCACTGCACAACTCTTTTGACTTTTTTTTAAGCCCTATAAATGACTTACTTCCACTCTAGCACTGAACCGCAGAGCTACCAACAGTGCAGAAAACTGCCACTGAGATATAACCTATGATGGATTACATTCATTGAAAGATGGAACATTTATTTCAACAAATGACACAATGGAGCTCATAAGGAAATTACAGGACAATGTATTCTGCATTCTCAGTAGCATGTAAAAGCTTTCAATCTGCTGTTGTACAACTCATTCTTTCTACTGATATGGGTTAGCCTGTCATGAATCTAAATCATCTATTGTATAAGAATGAAGAAAGGTGACCTCAGGTCCTACCCGTAGGATTTATTGTAAAATAGGTAATTTCCCATGCCAACGTCCCATGCATCCAGGAAAAGTAGCAACAAAGGTGTGCTAGATGAAGATCTGAATACTGCCTGGGTACACACTGCTCCTAAGAAAATATCACATTATGCCATTCATAAATGTCAACAATTACCAAAGAAAATTACCAGCGATCAAAATGTAGAATAAAGCCAACAGTAGCCTTTCCATAGAACTCATGGTGTGGGGTTTTTGATCTTTCTGGACAGCATTTTGATTGGAGAAAGAACAGGAGATGGAGACATCAAGAGTGAGGTTCCAAAAACAATCTTATCTCTCCCCTTCCATTCTGTCCATTTGCTGTGTGAACTGACACTGGAGACTATTTGTGTGCCTCTAAATCTAACCATCCATCACAAGATATTGTGTTCATCCCAAACATCCACCTTAGTGCTCAACTTAACCAATTTATCAGGAAGCAGATTCCATGAAGAAGATGAGGCGTTATTGTGACTTCGCATTTTCAGTGGTCTGTGGGACACTTCCATGAGTGCGACACGGGCAGGCTAGGGTTCTGGTTGGAAATCTCACTTTGAGCTTGTCAAACTGCATTTCAGATGTAGCAGACCAAAACATCATATGGAAGGATCAACATGAGACTTCCAACTAGAGTCTTGCCACAACCTTATTCACTGGACGATGCTGCCTATCATAACATCAATAGCATGGCAAAGAAATGAAAAAGATACATACTCCCCCCCTTATGCATATTTACCTGTGATATCCAGGGCCAGGGCAGGCTACCCTGGAGTGAGATACACAACCTGTTCTATACTGGGACAGACTGCTGCTGGCGTGGAGCTGGTGCTGGGACTTCCAAAGGCCATGAATGAACATTCCAAGCTTCTGGAGTTCCTGCCCCCATTTCAGTAGTGCGCACCCTCTTGTGGTGCCAAAATGGGTCCCTTGAATACTGAAACAGGGGTCCAAGTGCCTACTACATATGGCCCACTCTTTCACACCAGGGCTCTAGCATGCCATTACTGCTCATTGTCAAGGTCTAACAGTTAAACTGAATTAGGATCCCATTTTGGGTGACCTAACCCAGTATGAGCTGTGTGGACAGATAGTGGTAGAAGGGGAGGGACCTCCCTTATCCCACAACCAACCTACAGAAAGAAGCTCTCTATACATTTTCCTAGCACGGGAGAATGTCCCATGAGGAAAGGTCATGGATTGTCCCATTTAGATTGCTAGTATCCTCTTCACTACATCTGAAAATTAGGGCCTAAGGCCTGACTTTAGTCAAAGCTCTATAGATGCTGAGAGTAGCGTTAGCTCCTGCTTCAGGTCCAAACTTACTGAAACCACCAATTAATATATATACTGTAATTAACAAGTTTTTAAAGCATATTTAAATGTAGGAAAACTCACATCAAATCATTTTAATAGCCAATCTAATCCAGGCAACCTTTTCCCATACTGGCCAAACCACGCCTTAAAGAAGCTTGTAAGGAAATCATAAGCACTACAGCCCTCTTCCAGGAAAACAAAGGGGATGTTTCCTGGTCCTTATTATGAAATATGGACCTCTTCCAAATTAGCTATTAAAATCCCACTTCATCTTAACCTGGATTCAGAGACATCAAGTTTGGTCCAAAGAAGTTATACTTCATTGTAGCTTATAAGAACATGAGGCAGCCCTTAGTGGAAAAAGCAAAAGCCCATCAAGTCTACAAGACTACTCCCAGCAAGTCTACAAGTCTACTAGTTTTAGGAACTGGGCCCTCTTTTCTTTTCTTTTTTTCTTTGGAGGGTAGGGAAAGAATGCAAGGGATGCTGGCCAAGGTTACTCAGGAATGGAGGAGGTGGGTCCATTTTTGACATGTTACCACACCGTTCCTTCTACAAAAGTTCTCAAAAATCTGTAGATCAGAGTAAGGTTGTGATCAGGCACAAAAACAAAGTCTTTGAGGTACCTCTGGGGTGGCTTAGAGAAGGTTTCATGGTGGGACTGTTTACACACCAGTCTGCCCCCTGCCTGAACATTCTATGCTAGAAAAGGTGGATTAGAGAAGGCCTGGGAACATGAGGGCCACACACTGTCTCTCTGAGGTGCCTCTGAGGCGTCCCTTTTGTTATGTCTGAACACAGCCTAAGAGGAATGTAAAAAGACTCTCCAGGGCATCTTGTCCTGCAAAGATTCAGTGAGCAAAGATGAAAATGAACTGCATAGAAAGAAGCCCATGCTTTCGTTCCAGTTCTTATTACTTCAGAAAGAATGCTGAATGCATAACCCTATTATGCCGAGGGGAAAAGAAAGCCATATTCTTGTTGCAGGTCTCGCTTGCTCACTCGCTGGTATGTAGCCATGTAAGAGGGCTGTATTGTCATCTGGACAATGGAGGAATCAAGAACAATCAGCTGGTGGAGAGTTGAAAATGCATTCATTTTAAAAGGGTGCACAAAGGGAAAGTTCCAATCCTCAGGCGGGTCAAATTCACATTGTACTTAACCTTTTGGTACCACTGGAAGTTTACTCTTAAAATGGGCCCGTTACTTTAATAGGTATCTGCCTGAAAGGGGATTCATTGTGTTTTTATTACACGGTTTGCTGAACAAAAATACAGCCAGTTATCTTGTTATAAGGCTTGTTCCGGCAACGGGGGCCCTTTCCCCATTTTAATAGTCTCAGGTAGTTACCTCAAGGGGGGTGCTCTGAAGAGCAAACAATAGGAATGGAAACAATTGGCCTGATACATGGAAAATGTCTTCCTGTAATAGGGCTTTTAATGTTCCTTTTCCTTGCACTGGGCAGGAGAGCTAAGCAAAGCTCACCTCCAGATATACAAGACAAATAGAGGGGATGTGACTGCAGCCACGAATTTCCATGAGATTCAGAAAGAAACAGGCATGTATGTAGATAATGAGAGCAGCCAGACAGTCCCAACCAAAGCCTAAAAAGTTTTTTAACGTTATTGTTTTATTTGCTGTCCGTTAAATTTTGCTCCTACCCTTCCCCCAAATGGTGGTCTTTTATACCTGGTATTTTAATATGAAATATTTTATAAGTAAGCTAGTTTTAAAAAAAAAGATACTGATGACAAACAAACCCTGCATTTGGATTTTCTAGAGTGAAAAGTCCACAAATAAAATGAATAGAAATGAAAAGGTGTGAGCGTTGCAATCGGAAGATGGACTGAAGAAGGTTTAAATTGCAAGCGTGACCACAGCCTTACTGTATTTTCAACTTCCCTTGCCAATGAAAAAAGAATAGAACCGTTGTTCCAACACTGTGCCAAGCCAGGCAATTAGTCTACTCTGACCAATAGTGTCTTCACTTCCAATGATTCAGATAAAGAGCTGGATCTGCCCACTCTATATTTTGAGACTCTTCTATTTGGAGATAACAAAATGTGACACCTCTATATGGATAATGCACGAATGCATTCCTTTTTTTTTGTAATTTTGGAAGCACTGAGGAGCCATAGAGGTAACTGTGCTGTATCCTATGAGTACTATTCAATACTTGATCACTACTGTATATTCAGGTATTTTTCTTTTCGTTTTTTCCCTTACACAATCAGGACGAATCAGGACAGACAAGATAAATATTTCTTCAGGCAACATGTAGTTAAATGATGAAATTTGCTACCATGAGATATGAGGCTGGTCGCCAGCTTGGATGGCTTCAAAATAGGTTTGGGCTATCAATGGCTACTAGCCTCAACGACAGTGCGTCTGTCTGGGTTTTAGGAGGCAGCAAGTCAGTTGCTGGGAAACTGTGAGCAGCATAAATAGTTGTGCTCAGGCCACACTTATGGGCTTCCATGTGCAACTGGCTAATCGATGTGACAAGGGGCTGAGCTAGAAGGGCTACTGGTCCAATTGTAATTTACTTAATTCTATGTGTGCAGCCTCTGGCTTGACCCACTCAGTGCCATAATGGCACCATAAAAGAGCTTATAGGGCATGGAAATGGCATGACCTCAACCCATTGAGCTCATATGCAGCTATGGAGGGCTGAAAACTGTTGCCATAAGTGCTTTCGTAGGGAAAAAAAAGGAAATGCTTTCCCTTGCCTATGCTGCACCACTGCTGTCGCTATGCAGAACTGCCCAAAAAGGCTTCCATTAGTCTGAAAAGCATATTTGGTAGACACAGAAAATGGCCAACTTCCCCTAACACTTTCTGTGTCTTTGAAAACAGTCCTGTGCAGAAATACCAATGCAAAAGAACAAAATGTTCCTCAGCTTCAATGCTTGCACTGCCACAAGTGATGGAGAACACATGAACAGCCCGGTCTTTGCTTTTATAGCCCTAGAAGCATCAGGAACCAGCATCTCACATATCCAACCTCTGACTTCAGCACCTTGTCAATCAAAAAACTGAACTGACCTGTTGCCATACCAAGTTAACCAGATGCCTAAAATTATGGTAATATTGTTACAGCTAAAACGCTGGACTAACCCAGCATTTTGCATAGGTCTCAGCTACTGAGCACCATCATATAATTATACAGAGAAATCAACGTAATTTTCATTGAAAGAATTGTGTCATTTCCAGCTTTCAAAGCAGAGAGCAAAATTTCCATCTTACGAACACATCATTGGAGTCAATGGCTACATCTCTATAACCACAGTAATAGCACCTAAATCAGACCCTAAAGGCAGATTGCATCCATTGGGATTAATGGGAAATGGCCCCACTTACGGGGTCTTTGCTGCCCAACAGAGATGCAGTTTATATCTCAGAAAATCTTATCCTGTGCTGGCGGTCTAGCTAGTGGAACCATTGTGAATGACTATAGCTAAATCAATTTATCTATAAGCCTAAAACAGAACTCTTGCAATGGCGCCAGCCTCTCTCAACAGAGGCTGTACATTTTTTTTCTCCTTCCATTGTTATTTTATTGTGGCACACATCCTGCTATTCTCTCTCTTTGCACTGCCACCCTTCCTGGCTAAAACCTGACCCTATCTGCCCTGTTTATTCTGCAGAGGTGGCTCCAGTGCCAATAGGAAAGAAAGAAAAGAATAATTCACTGGTATTGTTACAGTGATAAAATTTGTAGGTATTAAAACTTGGGGAGGATAAAATCTTCAAAAATCTGTGGCTTGTGAACCAAAGGTGAAGGGTGCTGCAACTATGCACCAATGGGAGAAATAAAAATATGACCATTGGTCCAATAGTTTTGGTTCTGTAGTCAATGCCATCTCAAACAGATTTGGAGAGTACAAGACGCAAAGATCTGATAACTTTGCTCAGTGAGGTATGGATATACAAGCACTATTCTCTTTTAGAGCTTAATGTCCTGAGAGAGTCCCCCCCCCAAAAAAAAAGAAAGAAAGTAAGGGGGGACTCCAGATTGTGTTTATTTATGCATGGACTATACTGAGTTTTACTTATTTCTGATAATAGTAATACTACATAAAGAGACATGGTTATACATCCTATATAAATGTAACACCATAGCTTCATTGATGACCAAAGCAATTCCATTTAGAACAAAGGCATAGGGTGGACTCAGTTCCACATACCTTGTGGACTGAAACCAAAACTCAGTAGCCAACAGAATTTCCATAAAGAAGTCCTTTAGCCTATTACACTGCTTCTATAACACACAGTTCGGCATACAATGCAGAGGCTGGTCTTCACCTGGGAGTTTGCTGAAGTGGCAGGAGGTTCCTCGTACTGTTGTACTGATTTAGCTATCCACTATACTGCAAAAAATGCTCAGGAGACTGCTTTAAAACTGTTTCCCATTGGTATGCGCCCCTATGCCATTTTTGTGTTAGGGAACAGGCCAGCCACCAACATTATACAGTCTTGGTGTTCCCCAGGAGACCGTGCCTCATGGGCGAATGGATGCCATGTTGGCCAGTGGCAGTTGCTAAGGACTGGCGTTAAAGGACCATGCTGAATCTGTTTTAGGCTCCTATCAAAAAAACATGACCCAGGTGACATTCTGAGATTACACTTGCATCCACATTGGGCTTAATGCGTGCCTGATGAGATCCGAGCAGCATGATAAGCACTCTCAGACACATTGTTCCCACAGAGCAGAGGAAAGGATTTCTGAGCACCTTGCTGCTGCCACTATGTAAACATATAACAGCTGCCTGAGCAATCAACTACCTCTTTGACACTCGGGAACCTTTATTCCCCATCTTCAAAGGTAGCAGGGGCTATAAGCCCCTCCCCCCACCGTTTAGTGACTTGTATGCCAAAGATAAAGTTCAAATGTGGCCAGGCAGCTTATGGATGGAATAAATGCACAAACAGATGCCTCAGTCAGCAATTTGGCTGCCACATTCTGCACAAGCTGCAGCTTCTGCAGCACATGCAAGTGCGGACCCTATAAAGTACATTACTACAGTGTGTTGTATAAAGACCAAAGTATATTAAATATTAAAGACTGCTTCTGAAACTGTTTGCAATAAAAGCAAATAAACATGGTTAAAATTAGTAGGCAGTGAACAGGCTACCAGTGCACAGATTAGGCTTATGAACTCTGGCCACTTCCACATGATGCAGGCTATCCTGTGCCATGCCTAGCCTACGTCGGACTGGAATAGTCCTAGCACAGGCCAAGCGCCCTCCACAGTTTGGGTGGCCTATGTCAGCCCAGCCACAGCCATCAGCTTCAATTGCTTCCTCCCAGCCCTCAGTACTGTATTCTGGATTATTGGGGCATGCAGGATTGGTGCATCAGTGCACTGGTAAACTTCATTGTTGAGATATACTGCAGAAATGGGATAGGGCTCATCCTGGTCCGTAGCTTTGGCCCTTTCTGCACAGGGCCTCATTCCAGATGATATCCCAGGAATAAGCTCCTATCTGGGATATCATTCAGAACAAGACCCAATACAGGAAGGGCCTTTGTTCAAAATGGATGTTACTAAGAGAGGGCAGGGCATAATCTGTCCAACACTAGCGTGAAGAAGGCAGGACTCTAAACTCCTTTCTAGTCCATTCTAATTATAGTGCAGGAACAGCATTTAAGTATGCACCACACAAGGCCAAAGATATAAAGCCCACGTCCTGTGCCCAAACTGCTTTCTCTCAGTATTGATCACTCGCATCTGTTGGTCCATGACTGATCACTGACCTGATCATGAATACATTACAGAAAAGCATCATTCATATGGGAGTGGTGTTCCTTATAGCTCCCCCAATGTGAGTCAAGAGGAGGGATATTTTCTGCTCTAGGGCAGAACAGGAAACTGAGGGACTATTTCAAAATGCTTCTCGACAAAGCCCAGATCTCTTGTCTTCTTTCATCTCCTCTGCTGGCCAAGTCTCCTACTGGCATATCAGGGAGGCGTGTTGTTTCTGCTGTAGTAGGATGGTTCCATTTCTGGAAATTATCAAGTTAGTTCCTTTCTGCACAGACCCTTAATACGTATTACAGGTCCATGTAGTACACAACTGCGCCTCTGCATCCACTTGTTAAGGTGGATCACGGAGCCCACCCCCTTCTGGTCCAACTCCATCTGCATGTAACGGAGCCTGATTTGGATTAAGAAGACCCTAATCTGAAACACTGGCAGTACTACTTAATTGGTACTATCAGTGGATTAGTGGACTAATCCAGAACATGGGAGAAAGCATGCCTACTGTGTTCTGAGACTGCTGGGGGGTGCCATTCTGCAGCGCATGATACCGCACTGCTGACAACCATTCCCACCCTCACAGATACCAAGGCTAGTCCTGTTCCTCAGCATGGTGGGGTTGCAGCTTTGAAGCTCACATGAGCTTCAGAGCCACATGGCATGGGTAATCTGGATCAATGTCATCAGTGCAGTCAGCACTGATGCTGGTCACACCTCTCCACAATCTGAATCAATGGGCTGGACTGATCCAGATTCATTGATCTGGATCAACACAAAGTAAGTACAAAAAGGCCATTAATTGACTCACAGGAAGTCACAGTGTAAAACCACACTGTGCAAGTGATGGCTGTATGTACTTGCACCCTTAAGATAACATTTATTCTACATGTCCGGATACAGGCTATTTATAAGAAACATAACAAATGCACACTGCTTGACACTTATAATGAAAAACAGGGAGGGTTGAGTATACAGTATGTCAAAACAAGTCCAGACAAGCATCCCTAATCTAAGTTCTTTTGCCTTTTTATTTATTTCTTATTCACAAGGAACTTCACATTCAAGTTACAGTTTAACCATCGTTAAAACAAACTTTGAAAACTGGAATAGGAACCACACTTAAACTTTATTCTAAAAGGGAAAAAAGAACACAGGAGCAAGACAAAAGCTTTCAATTACCTTCAAAAATTTGACATACAAAGACAACATTCGATTTGAAAAAAAAATGTTAAAATCACTCTGGAGGGAACATTCTTTAAGTCTTGATGTGCTAACCATCAACAATTTTAAATTCAAATCTGTTACCCTCTGCTTGTTAGAAAAATACCAAAATCTTAAGACGAAATGACTCCCAACGAGTCTTACCAACTATATTTCTGGTTCTAGCTGGATTATTTGAAGTAACTGGTTTGAAGATTAACAGCCAAATGACTAATATCTTACACATTACAAATCCCATTATGATAGAAATTGCTTCAGTTACTCTCTAGTAATTCTGGGCCATACTGGGAGCTGATGTGATTGTTTTATACTTTTTTTTAATATGGCTTTAACATGTAAATTCTTAAACATATGAATACTTTGAATTCTAATAACATCACATGTAATATGAGTTGACTGCTTCTCGCGTTTATGTCATAAAAGGCATGAACAGATAGAAAAAAGTCAACATGGGTTGTATGCTTTGTTTATTTTACTTTCTCAGATTTGCGTTTGGAATAAGCACCACTGCATGAACAAATCAGTTTATCACTAGTATAAATGAATATGAAGACACTAGCCCTTTCCAGACAAACATTTGAATGTGGACAAGATGTTTGTGACTATTCAGCCTGAGACATGTATTCTGGATTCTTGCCCATCCTGGTTTATTAGAGTTAGCTAGGAGGTGCTGACAAATGGATCCAAGGAGTAGTGAACACATGTTTATGAGAGGGTGTGGACCCGCTGGCCTTGAAAAGGACAGTGGTTCATCCACTCCTGAAAAAGCCTTTCCTGACCCTGGTGGCTAACACTCCTTTTCTGGGTAGGATTCTGGGGAGAGTTGTGGCTGTGCAATTCCAGGTGTTCTTGGATGAACCTGATTATCTGGACCCATTTCATTCTGGGTTTGGGCCGAGGTTTGGGATGGAATCTGGCTTGGATGTCCTGATGGATAACCTGTTGTGAAAAAGAGACAGAAGGAGTGGTGTTCCGCTGATTCTGCTCAATCTTTCAGCAGCTTTGATTCCATAGATCAAGCATCCTCCTGAATCATCTATGTGGATGGCAGTAGGAGGCACTGTGTTAAAATGGTTTCATTCATACCTGCAAGGACGATCTCAGAGAATAGCATTGGGTGATTGTGCCTCAGTGGCCAGGACACTATTCTATCTCTTATGCTGTTTAACATCTCTATGAAGTCATTGGGCAGGTCATCTGCACTTCTGGAGAGAAGAACATTAGTAATCATGATACCCAACTGTATTTCTCCATTATGTCTGATTCAGGAGAGACTGTGAATGTCCTCAACAGTGCATGGATGCAGTATGTTGAATCCCAACAAGACAGAGATTCTGTTGGTGTTCTCATGTTCAGGTACTTGAGAATTTGTTAGTTCTAGATAGGGTTGCCTTCCCTCATGTTTGGATTATTCTAATGTACTCTAGGTGGATCTGCCCTTGTACCTGAACCAAAAGTTGCAACTAATACAAGATACAGTGGCCAGATTGAATGGAGCACCTCACTATTCACATATCACACCTGAGCTTAAGCACCTACCAGGCCAGATTCAAGGTTTTATCTTTGGCATACAAGGCCATTAACAATTTGGAACCAGCTTACTTGGCAGATCACCTCCCTCAGGTACAGCCCGTTAATATCTTCAGGGGAAGTCCTGCTGTGGGTACCAAAAAATGCTGAATGTCTCCTTACAACAATCTGTAGAAAGGCCTTCTCTGTGGTGGCACCCACCCTGTGGAATAGTCTCCCCTCTGATATTTATAGGGTGTCTGCACTTTAGGTTTTTAAGTGCCAATTGAAAATTAATCTTTTTTTTCCCAGAGTGGATATTAGCTATTTTTATTCTTTTAAACCACTTCAAGATTATATTTTTATGGGAAATGGCATGTAAATAACTTAAATAATAACACGGTTTTACAACCAGTAAAAACTGCTAACACATTCCATCTTTTATTGAGAAGACTTGTTTTCACCAGCCAAACAACTGATTCTACTGCAAATCATCTCTGGAGCATTTCATCTTCTAAGAAAACATAGGTAAATCTGTTGTTAACGTAACTGAAAATATCTGACCCCTTATGGTTTCCTTGTACCGTAAGAAAATAATTACTCTTGAGGTTGGCAAGAATCTCTGCAATCAACTCTCATCAGAGACTTTGGCTGCCTCAAGCTAAACATCATGTGAAATTCTTAAAAGTAATGCATCTTCTAACAAATCCCAGCTCCTTTCTGCACTCACTTCCAAGGCAAACTGGAAATAGCAAATAGAACTGTGATAACAAGTTTTCCATTCATTCTTAGGGGCCTATGCAGTATGAGTTTTCAAAACCAGCATTGTTTACACACTAATACCTTTGCAAATGATATACAGTATACACAAGCAAACACTTATCCCCTATGAAGCGAATGTACCATAGAGCCATGCCTGCTCGGCCAGAGTACTTTTTCAGCCCCAGGAGCACAGTATATGCTGTCTCTATGCTACATGCCTCATCCTCCTGTTAACTGCAAATGTGGGAAATAAATGTCCCTCAGATTTGAACTGAGAGCAGAACTATATTTTTTGACACACCAAAAATGGCCCTGGAAGTCAGCTATTTTCAGCACATCAAGAAGCGTGCCATGCAGAGCGCAGTACAGTTGGGTCCCTCAAGCAAATGCATCTATCTACTTGACAGCTACAGCAGCACCTGAAGGGAACCAGCACCCTCAGTTCTTTTCTTCTCACTCAGTGGATACACCTGTGGGCATCCTTTCTGCTTTGTGGATGCACCTGTGGGCATCGTTCCTGCTCACTGGATGTATCTGAGGATGTCAACTTTCCCTCAGAGGTGTGCTACGTGTCTGGGGTACCAGCAGTATCAAGACACTTCAGGTCTCGGGCCCTCACATGGTGGGCTTATACTGCAATTAATTACCAGTCCATTTCTCAAGCATAATTTAAAATGATGATTCTCATCTTGACAGAGCTCACATCGACAGAATTACACCTCAGCACCTGAAAGAAAACCTACATCTAAATAAGGCTGCCAATGAACCAATGAAGCTGGCAGCATATCCTTAAAAATTAAAGCCAAAATTGAAAAGTTTGCTCATAATGTTTATTTCAACATTCTCTAGTCTAGTGGAACTGCTGACATGGAAGCACAGAATTCACACACACGTCCCAATTAACTGCAACTGAAAAATATATCAAGAAAGGAAATACGGTATCTAAAAAATGTTGAGGAAAGGGACTGAGAAATTGGGAACATTGCAGTGCTTATTCCAAGCTGTCAATCTTTTTGCTCATTGCTACCCGTGGGCCTTTTGTTCAAGAAGTTCATGCCTCTGACTGGGTGATTGAGTTTGCGCTATGTGCCTCTTGATCACATGGTTAAAGGAACCAAAATACACAATCGAGATGTCAGTTCAGTTTGCAGATCTACCTTAATAATACTTTACAGAACCTCATGTTATGTGCCTTGGTATCTCCCACACACTCCTTTTAAATGGTACCAGTCACCAGCAATACCTTTCTGCTTTCCACATATGATAAACACACACACTGTAAACCATTTTTGTTTTTTTAAATTGTGCTTTGCCCAAACCATTTGAGATCATTGGGGCAAACATCAGGCACCAGCTGGGTTGCCATTTCTGTTGTAATGAGTTCCCACAAGGCATTTCATTTGCCTCCATTTTCCCATTTTCTTTCCCATCTGACACAGCATTCTACAAGTAGGCCAGGTTCAGAGCTTATTGGGCTATTTCCAAGGAGTTTCTGCCTGCTGGAATTCTATTAATATAAATGCATTCTATAGTTCTATAAACGTCAGTATATCCATAAAAATGCTGATAGACCTGTTATTTACCAATGGGCCATTTTCATGCCAAACATGTAGGAATTCGCTATCTGAGTTTGGTATTACAAGGTCTGAAGAGATTTAGGCCTTATGGAAGAACCAACACTGACTCCACCATTGCTAACCCAAACAAAAATTATTTGACTTAATGAGAATTACATGCTAAATTCCATAGTAATATCAGTACTACTGAATTGCTTTAGCTGTGCTATTGAGATGTTGAATGATTTTACAAGCTGTTTTATGGTGTTTTATGTACAAGAACACATAAAATGAGTGACGCTAACTGAGGCCTAAGGACACTGACATTTCCAGTTGTCGTTCTTCCTTACCATCTTGACACATTAGAGCAACTCATAGGGACATGACTAGGTAGGGCAACAGTAATGTGAACAAATCCCTGTGAGACAGGGTGGTAGCACTAGCCTTGAAGGAAGTGGTGGTGCAGCTGCACCTCAAGAAGCTATCTGTGAAGTTTATTCCAACTACTGTCCAGTCACAAATATCTTCTCATTTTCAATGCCATTTTTTATTCTCCCTAACATGCTAATGGTGGATGCACACTGTGTCAACTCTTTCATTCAACTTCCTATTATTCCTCCAAGATCTCTTTCCTGATTAGTTAAACAGTCAACTCTGATCCCATTAGCATACAAGAGCAGTTAGGATTTTTAGACTTTACAATTATTCACATTAACAGGATCTGCCATTTTAATACTCAGTTCCCAATGTGCAGAGATCCCCTTTAACAGATTTTTTTTTACCACTCTGAACAATTTGATGTTATCGATAACTTGACTATTATATTGGTCACACTGGTGCGAAAGGATGTGTGCCAGTGTGTCATAGCCAGCGACTAGGATGGCAGTGGAGCACTTTGTCATGCCCTACTGCTATCCGGCCAGGGGGTGGTCCAATAAGTGCAGCTCTGAATCTAACTATGCCCCTGCCTGGATAGAGAGAGCCTGAGCACTGTTTTCTTTGTTCTGTTAATTTAATATTTGGATTCCTGTAACAGATCAGGACCAATCCCTACCAGACCTGCACAAATATATGCAAAAAGGCTCTCTTTGAATTTCACCTGGTGGCTGATTGGCAGCCAGTGTGACTACATAAGTACATGGTGTTTTATGTGCATGAGCAGGTATTCTATTCAAAAGCCTGGCTGCTACATTTTATACCAGCTGCAGCTTCTTGTACCACTCTAAGGATTGGGTCTCTCTCTCTCTCTCTCTCTCTCTCAGGGAAATAGTTACTGCATAGGAGTACAGCTTAAAATAGGAAATCAGGTATCCTGAACTCAAATATTTCCCTTTACCCAATATATCATATGAGCATTATTAGCAAAAAGACATCTTTTGAGCTTTTGTACAGATGCCTCCTCCCAAGTTAGTCCATAAGGGCAACACGGAGAAATGCCCCATCTCCCTACTACACCCAATAATAGAGCACAGTCTACTTTCCCATGTCCTTCATGCACATATCCATCCAGGATTGGCTAAGGTATGCCTAATCCAATGTGTTCAGCGAACTCAGCTCTCCTATTAGTTTGCACAGAACTGTAGCTTTAATTGTATGGCACCCAATATTAGCTCTACTCATTCTCACTTTTGGTACCACTTTTTTTTAGCTTCCTTGCTCTCTACCTCACCAGTCTCAATGGATACAAAGGTACCAGCCACTGATTAAAAAAAAACTATGATCCCAACCGGGATACCACAAACACTGCTTTAAATATTTACCTGCAGAACTACATTTTAACTGTTGTCCACATGCTGTCATCTCACAGCCGCTGTTTTTTTAAAAAATGTTTGCATTTGCAGCCTATAAGTTATCACATTAGTTCTATGAAACAAGAAACTTTGAAAAGATAGATTCAATACAGGTCTTGATCAACTTCATAGTTTGAGTCATATTAATATTCCTGTAAGCCAGTGATCTATTTATTTAGTTAATGCTAGAGCTGCAAGCAGAAACATGCCAAAGGCTATTGTATTTTCTTAGCTACTTTGAGCCTACAATGTTTGGGTGGGAACACATTAGATACCTCTCCCTTCCTCTCTCTCTCTCTTTTTGTTTACCAAATATAATTTTCTATACTGTGTGACAACAAACCTTACTTTTCAGTCACAAAGAATATTTATGACAAAGGGCTTTATATTAATCAATCCTGGCTCTGTTCTCTACTATCTGGTTAAACCTTTATTCAGATTTTTAAATGTAAATGTGTAAAATAGGAATCAGCTCTAACAAAATAAAGTTCTAAACTATTTCACAGATCCAGCTAAAGGCTTGCTTGTTGTTGTTCTCAAAACCATCAGCAAAGTGAATTGTGTCCATACCTAGCAAAGGAAGTATTTTAGAAGCACTTTAGAGACTATAGCATGTGGCCTTTTTGGAGAACTGGGATGGGTCGAAACACAATGGAAGGGAAGATACAGAAGCAGAGCTGACTATCTGTTTGGCGCAGGGCGGCTGTGCATTTCCTTTGAGAAATATACTTCTGTATGATCGGCAAACAGAGAAGGGATAATTAAAGAGGACATAGAATTGCTAAGAAACTAAATGAATTCTTTGCCTCTGTTTTCAATGAAGAAGACAGAGGGCATATGCTCCTTTTCAAGAAAGGAACCAGAAGAATTAAATTGGGTAGAGGTAACCAGGGAGGAGAATTCTCATGTGCCTTAATAAACTAAACGCTAACAGATCACCAGGACCAGATGGCATTCATCTGAGAGCTCTTAAAGAATGATCTTCTAGCCTAAATATATTCTTTTTTCTTAAGCTCAGGCTCTGTGCCTGAAGACTGGAGGGTAGCAAATGTAACAGCAATCTTTGAAAAAAGATTCAGAAGTGATCCAGGAAATTACAGACCAGTCAGCTTAACATCAGTTTAAGGTAAAGTGATGGAAACCACAGGCCAACTCACACTTGGCCTCCTAGTATACAATTAGTTAACTTCTGGGCAGGTGCATCTGCACTTGCAGGGTGTGTTTACAGACTACAAATTCCCCCTGCCTGCCTAGAAGGTGACTAATTGCATATTAGCTGTGGTGCATGAAACTCTGTACCACAAGCATACCAACCCTCCCCAGTCCCAACCAACCCCTTGTCTTTAGTATCCATCATCAACCATCTACACTTTTTTCAGTTGAGGGGGTCATCTGATGTACCACAAGGGTGCTGGGACCTCAGATGAATCCCTGACATGACTGTGCTCGTGCAGAGCATCAGCATCGCTGTAGCAATAGCGCTGGCACACGTACAGTCACGTAGGATGCTGGGACCAAGATGGTGGCACCCTGTGGAGGATCAGACACACAACCCATCCCAGGTAAGGGACCAACTGCATATGGGCTAGGCTATTGTTAACTAGCGCTCGCAAGAAGAAGAAAAGTTGGCTTTTCCATCCCACTTTTCTCACGCTTAAGGCGACTCAGAGCACCTGACAAAGCTTCTGTTTTTCTCCCCACAACAAACGCCTAGTGAGATAGGTGGGACTGTAAGAGCTCAGAAATAGAGCTGTGAGACTAGCCCAAGGCCACCCAGCTGGTTTTGTGGAGGAGTGCAGAATCAAACTCACTGTGTACAAGATATGAGCCCAGTACTCTAACCGCAAGACCAGACTGGCTAAAGGACAGGAAACAGAGAGTAGTAGTGAATTGACAATTCTCAGAATAGGTAGAAGTAAAAAACAAATTTCCCCAAGGCTCAATATAAGGACCTGTGCTTTTAAATTTATTCATGAATGATCTAGAAGTAGGGGTAACCAATGAGGTAGCCAAGTTTGCTGATGAAACTAAATTATTCAGAGTAGTAAAAAATGAAAGAGATTGTGAAGAGCTCCAGAGGGACCTCTTGATGTTTAGTGAGTCAGCAACTAAGTGGGAAATGTACTTTAATCTTAGTTAGTGCAAAGTGACACACATTGGGATGAAGGATCCCAATTACACCTATATAAACTGATGGGGTCTGAAGTGAAAAGAAGGCAAAAGTGCGTGCATGTGAGTGTGCGTGCATATTCTTCATGGGCACATTTCTATTATGGGGAAAGGGGCTTTTCCCAGGCCAAGGTGGCCAGCCTCCATTGTTCCCTCTGGCAAAGCACCAAGGGAGAGCTGCTAATTACCATGCTGTAGTTCATCCAGACAGGCTATGTTGACCCCAGAGGCCAAGGTTGCCTTGCATGCCCAGGCACAGATGCACTGAAATGTGTTCTGACCAAGCAGCAACAGGGCTGTAGTAAAGCTGTGATGGTGGAGGTGCTTTCCTTGATCAATATTCTCCATGTTTTTATTTATTTATTTATTTATTTATTTATTTATTTATTTATATTTATA
>MTQE01001134.1:69075658-69098952 GCA_014337955.1 Aspidoscelis marmoratus | reverse complement strand
AACTAATATAAAACCACCACCCTCATACACATTAGCCACACACGCACACATTCCTGGTTCTCCAGATTTTCCTTCAGGAACCTTAATGATATTGGGTAATTTGGCCATATAAATCTGCACCCCAAGTTCCCATTCAAATAGGAAATCTGGTGTGCCATGAGCACTGAGTATTTTATAATTTTGGGAATAGGTACAGAAAGTGTTGGTCTCTTCCTCACCCCAGGTTGCCAAAAGTGTGATGCTGGGGGTATTACGCCATGATGTTTATCTGTCCATCCTGAGGAAGGTCTCCTTTGTTGTGACACTTTGGAAACAAATAAGAAAGGCCCTCAAGGCTTGGGTGGAAAAGGAATTTCTCTTTTATGGCATAGCAATAAAGCAAGCAAGTTTCAAAAGAGGAAACTTTGACTCTGCATTGTTGCTGGCTTTCAGTTACAGGAGACCCACCCTAAAAGTTTAGGAAGAATGGCATTTGTTTTGTTCTCCAGCTCTGGAAAATAGACAAGAGGCTCTTTGTGTCTTGTGGACTTCTGAGGCACCTGTTCCCGCTCCACTCCATTCTTCACAGTGCACTCTTATTTATTACTTCATGGTCTACAGTCTGTTCTCTCCAGATTTGGCAGTCCCTTCCCACACCTGCCTCTGGCACTTTGTCTAAAGCAGAGGACTGTGGGCAAGACACAGTTGCTCTGAAATGTACAAAGCCATGTTTATATCAAGCATTTCCTATGAGGAGCACATGGCATCAGGATACCAAGAACAGAGAAGGTAAGGGAGCATACGAGGCATTCAACGTTGACAGGGCAAGCAACATGAGAGGGATAAACCCCAAAGATACATAATTGCTACATTTAAGAACAGCTCTGCCATTATTTACGTACTCATTTAAGATGATTTAGGCTGCATTCACACACAGTAAGCAAGCAAACGAAAAACACCACTGAGGCGATTAAGGTTGGTTTTCAAGTGGGATTGTTCACATGCTTGTCTACCTCCCTCCCCCTCCCATGAACACTGAAGGTGCATTAGAGGTGGAATGAGAATGCAAGGGCCACACACAACTGTCTCTAAGGTGCATTTGAGATACTTCCTTTGCTATATGTGACCACAACATTATATACTGCCCTATGCTGCAATCTGTCCCTGGTATGTACCAGCCTTGGTACACTACAGCCTACCGAATAGGCCTGAGGTTTAAAACAAAACTAAAAATATAAACTAAAATAATTCAGTGTAAGACAGGTATATTTTTACCAGTTACCAGAAGCTGCTGACTGTTGACTCCTGGTGTGTTTCAGTGTAGAGATCATCCCAAAGTCTGTGGAGACACCACTGAGGAGGACCCTCTCCTCTTGGGTTCTACTCTGTGAACCTCAACAAGTCACAAGATATTTCCCCAAAAGATCTTAATCATGGGCACACTCCGAAGCTAGCTTTTATCTTAAGATTAGAAACTCTACCCTGATGTAGAGGTGTATATGTAAGGGCATTCATTCTTTCACAAACCCATTTGTGATTCTCTGGATGATACTGAATTCTAATGCCCACCAGTCCTAAGCATTGTGGACAGTAGTTAGTAGTGAAGGGAACTAAAGTCCAGAAACACAAGATCTTCATCTGTATTATACATGCTATATAAATTATACAGTATTTGGAAGTGAGCCCCAGTATTAGTGTATTATTCCTCAATGCAGGTGAAAGACATAAGATATCTGTCCTGAAACAGGGGCCTACTGTCCATATGCTAGTGCAGACCATGTCAGGCACCATAGTCTGCACAAGCATGCAAACAGCATGCACCTAGTCAGCGATATAATCTGGAATAAGGTATGGTACAGAAAGAGCCACAGACATTGGTTTGAAAGCTGATAATAGTTCAGAAGCAAGCAATCTCAAAATAACTGATTTAATTCATTCTCTATTGTCCCCATTTTTAGGATAGACAGATATTGGCCCTTTTTGCACTGGGTGTCATTCCAGATTATAGCCTAGAATAGGGATCTGCCACCTGCCTGCTAATGCAGACCAGAGTAGGCACAAATGGCCTTCCCTCTAATTCTCCAGAAAGGTCTTGTTCAAAGCTTTTTTAGTTTCCATTTTGTGCTAAAAGAAGTAGGACGGGAGGAGTAAGTGACATTTTATGGGACAGCATTCAGACAGGTGAAAGACGTACCCCCTTGGGAGTTCTGGGGGTGCAGAATCCAAAGTCACCAGCCCCTGATGTCGGCATCTCATCCTAGCAGCAACTCACCTGTGAGGCCGCTTAAAATACAGGGTAGGTTTTTGATGGCACAAAGGAGCTGCTGAACAGGCACCTTTTCTGCCTAGACATGATAATGACGGACCCCCCAAAAAAGTACAAGGCAGCCATTTTCAGTTTGGCACAGATCAGAATCTTGGAATGCGACACGTTCCATGTGCCCAACAACGCTCTTGAAACTAGAATGGCACCCACACCTCCAAACTCAGCAGCAAGACCAAATGGGACTCCTGTGGCTGATGCCTGCAATATACCATAGTTTTCAAGCTATATGAAGGCAATTATGAACCTTACACCTTGACTGCTTTAAAAAGGTTCCAGTAATTGGCCAACTATTAAGACACATTCAAGAAATTGCAGTATTGTTTTTAGTTACATGCTTATTAACTTGTTCAGCAAGTGTTTCTTGGCTAATATCAAGTGAAGATGAAGCGTGTAATAATCCAGCCCTTCTTTCAGGAAAAAAACAAAAAGGTGGGCAGACAAGAAAAGTCATTCTTAGATTTTTCTGCATCTCTTCTAAAGATCACCCAAACAGAACACATGGATATCAACAGGATAGGGCCACAACTTGAGAACATTTGGCATATCCTACTATGATAGTACTCTGCTGAATTAAATTGGGTCAGCAACACCATGCCCCCAGGAAAAGCCACTATTTTAGGAACAGTAGCGTCACACAAACCTTTCATAGGAGGAAAAAGAAAAAATAAACAAAAGAAGACCAATTGGCAAGTTATCTGCACTCTGTGCCAAATGGTTTACTACCAGGGAGGAACCAAACACCTGACATTTGTGAGAAAATTCTCAATACAGAATTGCAACTGGAACCGAGCATAGAACAAGCAGCACAATTACCTTTGACAGATACGATCAGTTTGGCTCCATCCATACAAAATCCTAATTGGGACTGGGCAGAACTGATAGCTGATAGGGGATGGAAAGGCCTTGGCTAAACAGCCCACATCCCACTCCACCCTTCCACGCTGCCCAGAATGTCTCTGCACACAGAATGCCAGGGAGAGAAACAAATTCCTCAGCTACACACACCAACCAGGGACCAGAAATTCTCCTCCAGGTCAAGCCAAACAAATCACCATGAACCAGAACCTAAGATTTACAGTCAGTATGGGGGCAATGCATCAGCCATCTGGGGCAGTCTCAGAAACCCCTGACTGGCCAGTGAGATGAGAGACCGCAGTCACTTCAGGAGAATGGCTCTTTACTCCAGCTAACAATATGTTGCAAGTGTATGATGCCCTTGTTTCAAAACATCTAACCCCGCAAATGATACAGGGATTGCTTTCAAGCATCCAAGCCCCCCACAAATTATAATATTTTATTTCCAAATAATATTCCTATCCATTTTGACTTTTTCCACTAAAGCTGGATGCATACCTTAAGTTTCGACTCAGCTTCCATCCACTTTCAGAATGAGAGAATCCATCAGCAAAGTGACAAGTTGTTTTCCTTCAGCATGATCTAGCTCAGAAAAACCACCTTTGGGCTAAATAACGCAGGGGGAAAATGACTAGTCAGTTTGCTGATGTTTTCTCTCATTCCAAAAGTGGACTGGAGCTGGATTAAAACTCAGGTGTGAACATAGCCTAATAGTATTTTCCTTAGCTAAACATAATGTCTCACTTAAGTGCCCCCCTCAAAGTGCACTCAGTTATGTTAGTGCATTTTTTGCTGCACCTTTCCATGTTTTTAAAAATAAGGGAATAAGCCAAGCTAAGCAGAAACATTCATAGGGCTAGAAACGTCAAAGCAGCAAAGCAAACCAGAGCTTCAAGGGGTGAATTGTGCATTAGATTCTGGTATGGGAAATGTAAGACTTTTGCTTCAAGCCACATGATTAAGGTACTAAAGGGACAGATAAGCCCTTGAATAGTCTTGCATTTCAGGAGCAAGGTTCAAGCACCCAAGGTGCTGGAGATCAAAAGCAGCACAGAAATCATGCCCATCCCACCCCCTGCTTCCTAACTGGAAGGACTTCTTGGTTATAAGCAAAAACAGCTAGCAAACATCATTGTAAACCTTTTATGACTTTGCACCACTAGGAACCATATTGTCTGTGTTCCCACTAATCAATCTTGCCTCCCCCCTATTCAGAAAAAAGGTCTTTTTGGCACAGCGTGAAAAGCAGTGGTATTCTTAAAGGTGACACTTACTTTAAGTGCACTCAGCTGGGATCACTCTCTCTCTGCAGACGGGCGTCTCTCTTTTACTGCCTGCAACCCTGCTGGGCTCAGGGTCATGCTGAGTCTTTTGAAAAGACATCACAATTTTTCAGTGCCCCTCCTACAGCTTATATTCACAAGCGTGAAACATGGTTAAAAGTACCTATAGGGCTTCCACCCTGGAGTGAGGTGTTCTGGCTCCCTTCTGGAACAAAATTAAAAAAAATTAAAATACCAGTATGATCTGGTACCACGAAGGAAGCGTTTTTTTTGTCTCCAGGACTGTCACCCTACTTCAAACAGCAAAAGCCAAAAATAATCCTACAGCAGTCTCTGATGATGTAAGCCCCACAATCTTCAGACAGCAGCACAATTCACACAAAAGTCCATTAAAGAGCAAAGAAAGGCCATCAAGTGGATCCCACGTGTCACCAGGTTCTACTGCTTCTTCCTTAGGGGGAGCCCATCTGGCTTTCTTTTCGATGTACTTTTGCCATTATGTGAAGCCTTTATTTATCAATAGACCGTCTATAGATTTTAGGTATTTGCTAAGGCAGTGAATATCTATAGGCTGGAGGTAGTGACTGGGGTTTTCAGAGTTCTCTGAGCAGCATTTTTCATCTGCAGACATTTACCAGCCAACCAAGTTCTTTCTTCTGTGAAAACCCGGGTTGCATCCAAACATTGCTTACTTAGTCCGCTGTATTTGGATTTTCTAGAATAAAGCATGGATATTCCAAAATATCCATGCTTTATTCCAGAATATCCAAATATAGTGGAATAACCTGATAAAAACCTGATAAACCACCAGCAGAAACATTAGCCTTTCCATTGATTTCAGAAGGAATTGAACACTGAATCGATCAACAGATTACAGTGGGACCTGAGATCATACAGTGTCATTTAGAAAGCCAACTCTGTTTATCCAACATTAGCTAGAGGATCATAGGAGTAGATTCAGTTTTTTTCATCACAGATTCATGTGAGTTTGTACCTATCATAACAACACTGGTTACCATTTTGCCAGCTTGCCCCAAATACTTCAGATGGATGGATGGATGGATGGATGGATGGATGGATGGATGGATGGATGGATGGAAGGAAGGAAGGAAGGAAGGAAGGAAGGAAGGAAGGAAGGAAGGAAGGAAGGAAGGAAGGAAGGAATTGTTAAGATTGTTGCAATTTGAAAAGGATGCTCAGAATCACTTTGTCAGAAATTAGCTGCACCAGCACTTGTCTTTTAGAATAACACCAACTTCTTTCAAAATGGTAGAGGAAATGCTTATCTACCAAAGATGACTTATTAAAACTATTTGCTTTAGGATGTTTAAAAGAGCATCTCTTTCTTTCTCTCTCTCTCCATCCCCCTCCTTTCATTTTTCAATGCAACAAGGCTGTCTAGGGATTGATGTTGATATCACTCTTGCTGCCACACCCTGTACTGTGATAAACCAATTTGCCTACATTTCACAGCTGTTGTTATTCAAATAAAAACTTGTTTACTTATAGCCTGTATTATGGCAATTGAGACTATATACACTGGCATTTATTATCTATGTGTAAACTGATGCAACCTATTTATATAAAAAAAGAGGACCTTCAGGGCTGGACCCTGAGGGTTGTGAAGAGCTGGAAAACTTTGTTTCTAGCCTTGAGCCACCAGAGGACCCCTTTTGATGGTATGTTCTGGCGTGTTGCTGAAATAGATCCCCTAGTAGACTTAAACAGAGAAGAGTGCTTTCTACAAGCCCCCATGTTCTGGACCAGGGCCCTCTGGTTCCCTAGGCCCTTTCCGCACTGGGCCTTATTCCAGGGTATATCTTGGAATAGGGGCCTGCTGTCCACATACTAATGAAGACTGTGCTAGGCCCTGGGTGGGGTCTGTCATAGTGAGCGCTAGCATATGGACAGCAGTCTCCTATTCTACAACATATCGCAGAATAAGGCTCAGTGCAGAAAGGGCCCTAGTCTATCAGTGACCCAGATCAATGGTCCCTTGATTTGGATCATGCTCCATCCTATGCAAACAGTGGATAACAATAGTACATAGGGCTCCAGCTATCCAAACTAATGCATAGACCAATGAGGCCCAGAAACTGATTAAGAAAGCTCCTATTTCATATTAAATATGAGTGCAGAAAGGCTCTTGGGCCAGCCACTGCTTCTTAACCTAATCTACTTCACTGGATTGTTGTGAAGATAAAGTGCACTGGTGGAGAACAACATTCACTGCCTTGAGGTATTTGGAAGAAAAGCAAGCTGCAAATGCAAAACATAACACCAAACAGCCAACCTTCCACTCAGAGATTTCTTTGGAAATTGTAAGCAACCGATGTTCATACATTAAATTTAGAGAGTATAGGAGCCTGTTGTCTTCTTACTTAGTTTATCAAGACTTAAGGTAGAATTTGGAAAACAAAAAAGCTACTGTCACCACAGTTATCACTCAGGGTGCCAAGCTTCTACTTTGGCTGAAAGTCAAGCCATCTGCTCTGAAAGTCCTGCTCCTAATCCGATGCCTACACAAACAGAGAGCAATGCAGTAGAGAGGAGACATTTGCACACGCACCAAAGGAACTTTGCTCTGTACAGTCCAGGACTTCAGGCTTAGTTATAAAAACAGAATCTAGCACTGTGGTACAGTGAATTCTGATTCGAATTCAGGTGCAACATATTTTTGTAATCTATGTAGAATCTTTAGAGATCTGCAGTGTCTTGATTTGGTCAACAAATAAATAAAATAAAATATTACTAAGAGTGAAGGAAAAATGACCCGGGGTCACACTGTTGGAACTGATGAGAAATGGAACTGGACAACATTCAATGCTGTTTCCACGCTTACCTGTGCTGGATTGCTCCACTGGAACCGATGTGACTGGAATGGTGGACAGCTGCTTCAAAACAAAGCCATCCAAACGTTGCCTGTTCTGTAACAGGCCCTGTACCAATCCAAGCTCATGCAAGCTTTGGAACCTAGTCTGGACACCTAGACTGTGCTATAATCTGTCCAGCCTACAAATGCCTCCCTGCTTGCCTGCCCAGATGTTAACCAATTGCAAACTAGCTGTGGTGCATGAAATCATGCATCACAAACAACCCAGCCCTCCTCAATCCCGACCAAAGGCTTACCTGTTGATTCCACGTGGTGACTATCTGCACTATTTCCAGTGCAAGGGGGGCATATGAGATGCTGCACAAGCACACTGGCACCTCAGATGTACCCTGATGTGGCTGTGCATGCAAAGGGCATCACCGTCACAAGCGCAGACACATAGGGCACCACAACCAAAATGGTGGCACCCTGCAGAGGATTGGAAGTGTGATCAGATCCAGGTAAGTATCCGGTCCCACAGCGCTTAGGCTATCAAGTACTAGCATTCCCTAGCTGGTTTTAATGTATCCATGATGTTTTTCTTTGATGGCTTATCCTGCTTGTTGAAGATTATTAAATGTCTGTTTTTATCTTTTAACTTGCCAGTTGTTCTACAGATTTCACAGTTGAGAAGCAAGAATAAAATCACCCTAGAAGTGTGCCACTTTCTCCTTGCACCATGATAAGCAGAACAGATGGCAGCTGGATATCGTGCTAGGAAGTCATAATGCAGGGTATTACTCCACCACAATTATCACCTTCTAGCTAGACAGCACCATGCATTTTAATGATGCACAATCTAGGTATTCAGTTGGTGCCAAGTACCTGGGTGTGTGCATCACCACCACAGCACAAGCACATTCAGCTGTTTTGGCCTCTGAACACGCACGGTGAATGGAGCAACAATGGCAGTTCCATCTACAAGGTAGGTAAATGCTCTTTAGGAGGAGAAAGCAGGACTGTGGTGGAGTTGTGACATATACATGGCATTCCAGCATCGTATTCTCCCCCATCTGGATGGAGCCTTAGTAATATTTTTATAACACATGAGTCCAAACAGAAAGTGTTGATGCTGTAACAGAGCAGGAGAAGCTTTCTTTCAAAATATAAAGCAAGAGCCCCTTCAAATTGACTAATCTTGACCACATGTTGTGACCCTGTAGGACAGCAGCTTGGACAATTTGCACTCCTGCATAGAAGAAAAGATTGACTGGGATCAATAAGCAATACATGGCAGTGACAGTCCCTCTATTTCACTGCTAGCAAAACATGATTAGAAAGAAATGTGTTCAAAACCATCAGTATTGTAAAACTTAGGTTCCAGAAGGGGTCTATGGGACTCCCTTCCACACATTAATGCAAAATTTTAGGGAGGCCCTGCCTACCACTAGTACACACTGTCTACATAGGATGGAACATAATCCAGACCAAGAGGCCCTTGAGCTGGATCACCCGTAGAACTTAATATCAAGGTCTACCACATTAGTGTACAGAAAGTGCAGAATGTTCCAATTACAGGGGACCCATTTTGGCAGCACACCTTATTTTGCCACTAAAATGGGTCCTCTGGGGGCTCTAAAACCAGACATTTGTCTTCCTGGCCTGCAGAGCTCATGTAGGCCGGCTTTGAAACATGCACAAACTTCAGGGTGGGCATGTGAGCTGGGCTAGAACACACACAACTGTCACACATACAGCATTGTTCTGGACCAGAGCTATCAGTCTCAGCCTTGAGACAAGCCTCTTGTTCCATACCCACTGGATCTGTTCCAGGTAAGTACAGAAAGGCTATGGATTCCTCAGAATTCATATCTTTAGAAGCACTATGAATTGAACCATCAAGAGATAAACCTGAGTTGAGCTTCTATAGCACAAGGCAAGAGCATTGTCAGGATATGTTCAGCAGAGACACTGGGACTTCTCATCACATTTTTGAGCCTGCATAAAGTATTTTCTTGCCTAAATCAATGGACATGGCAGGACGAAACTGGGTGCTGCTGTTTCATTTTTCACCAATCATTTACTGTCTGTGAATATTCAGTTTAGGGACTATGAACTATTCAGTTTAGGGACTAGGCTAATTTAAACAGAGGTCACTCCAAAAATATAATAGAGATAGGAAAGCCTTTGTATCTAGGCAGAGGAGAGGCTGGTTTGGCTTTTTATTCTGAGAGAGAGGCTGTGCTTTTAATCCCAAACACAGCTTGGTGAGAATCTCCTTCAATGACAACAGACACTAATTTCAGACCCTAAAGTGCTGCTATCGTCCTCATTCAACCATGCATGCAAAATCCTTGTCAATTGCTATTCTCCCCTTCCAACTGTGAAAGCAAAGCAGCGCTGATCATAATAAAAGGTTATAGGTCTGTAGATTCCACAGAGGGACTAGTAAACATTCTTCCCACTTTCTCCACCAGAGATCAAGTCAAAATACAATTTTACTTCTAAGCAAAGCTCCAGAATGTAATAGCTGGAAGAAAACAGTTTGACTGCTAAGGTACTAGATAATGATCCATGTTAAAAAGCATGAACTTAGATCCACATATCCCAGTTTTCATGTGGCTAAGATTTAAGCTGAAGGAAGCTAACAACTCAATCTCTTTTTTTAGGAAAAAATTAAGAACGGATCAAGCTTTGGCTAAAAAGCAGGTTGGTCTGCTACAACAGTGGTACCTATGGAGCTTTCCATACTTGCTATTAATCTGGTAAGCAAGGGGTTCAGGAGCCTCCCTTCCACACACATGAATGCAGTTTAGAGGCGGCACCATCCCCTGCTAGTATGCTCTGCCTGTGCTGGATGAAGCACAGAGTCCAGTCTATTTAACAGCAGACCTGTTTAAAACAGTCTACTGGTATAAGAGTGCCTGGTAAATCAGATCATGGAGGAGTGTAGAATCCACACACCTCCATTGTCCAGTTTACCAGGGGCAACAACACGTGTTGCCAAAATGACTTTGCTGGAAGTTCTGAGGCTAAGAACTTTCATTCCTGGCCATGGGTGTAGGAAAGCTGTCCTGGAACAAGCTATCCAAATGCAGATGCTCCTGTTATAGGATATGCAGACCACTGCAGCAGGTGGACCGCTGCAGCTGATTTGGTCACATGGGAGCAGTCCCCTGAAGGTAAGTGGAGAACCAATTTGTCTATCTACTCAAATAAGCAGTTTTCCAGTTCTCTGCATTGCTTGAAAATTGTGGCAACTCTTTGTTTCCCACTTAATCAAATGTTTTTCTTTTATAATCAGCATCATCTTTAACACTATCATTATGCAGACAACCTTTGTACAATGTTGTGGACCTGGTTCAGCCAAATCACTGTGTAGTGTAAAACTGTGTTATGCAAATAATTGTCACCTATAGAACACTGGGAATTCAGGGAAGATGGAAACACAGTCTACCAATGTAAGTCAACAGTAGTGTGGATGGGTGACCAGTGTGTTTGTGTTGCTATCCAGTAGTCATATTTTACCAACATTGTTACAAAAATAAAACCCTGGTCTAAAATTCTTTTATACAAAGAAGTCACATTTTATTAACTATGCAAAAGAAGAACAATGTTACCCAAAACCATGTTATACTGGGGATGCTTAAATTGCAGAAATCATGAATCCACTCAATTCAAGGCTTGCTAATGAAAATGTCCTTGTTCTCTATCCTAGGATGGAGAAGTGTAGACTGATATTGCTGACATTCAGAAAATCCTGAATTGAGCCTTTGGCCCACCATTACTTCACAGGCCACAGCTTGAAAATGTCCATGCATCCTATAGCTTACTATCTGGACTATAAGACCAGGATCAATAAAATCCAGAGGTGAACAACTTCTAGAGCATACTTGATGCTTTAGGACATGCTGACCTAGATACTTGTCATTATGAAACAGAATTCAATACAATCTATTCTTTTCTTCTTTATGTCTATAGTATTCATACCAGTATGCCCAAATCAAACCAAAGGCCATTGTTCAGGATTGGAGCTGTTCCAGATATAGACATATGGCATTGAAACAGGTGGACTAAATGCAGTTAGTGTATACTTGGAGAACATGAAGTTTTTCAATAACTGCTAAGTTTCTAACATGTTTCAGCTTCCAGCTAGGCCAACTTTCCTCCCATATGAAATGAAAGGAGTTCTTTGAACTCAACAGCTTCTCAGCCAAGAATCCAATGATTAAAAACTCATTAGTGTAAAGGAAACAATCTGGATAGAGGTGTACACAGCTTGCAGCCAAGCCAGCAGTAGCACAATTTCTCTATGCATAGCAGGGAGCATATTTCACTCACTGGAGATAGTGAGATACACTTCAGAGTACGGAAGGAGGGTCAAGAGAAGATATTGATTTGTTGCTGTTTGAAAGAACCGATATCCCAGTAGTTGGACAGTTAGGTAGCTTACATCTGTCACATGCAATCTGTCAGACAGGGAACAAGATAAACAATACACCAGCACCTTTTGCCCTTATAAATAACTCCAAATATCAAGAACCAAAGCCTGGTTTCAAGCATTTACGAGTATATGGCAGCAAGGAGTATGTTTCATTTACTAAATGCTAATAGCCATGCAGGGAGCTGACCTGAAGATGACTAAAAGAGGTCTTAAGACCAAGGCAGTGTTGAAAGGTTCTTGTTTTAGGACTACCTCAAACATTTATCACTCACATCTTCACTCCTCCCCCATTCTCTTAACTGTTTGCAAAATAAAAATTATAAATCTAGACTTCTGCCCTTCAATATATGATGTTGGGGAAAGGGAAAACAAGGTTAACAGGCAGCAAGAAGATGAAGAAGCAAGCTGAATAAATAAATATGAGCTGAATCAAAGCACTCTAAATATGCACCAGAGTCTTTTCTGTGGTGGCCTCAGACTACAGAACATCCTCTATCTGGAAGTTTGCCTGGTACCTATATTTTAATCAGCACCTAATTTAAACAACTCTTTACTGAGGCCTTTGATGTTAAACTTCCTAGGAGTGTCATCCTGTCAGGGAGGGAGGAAAGGAGAGTTATAGTTTATACATATTTTATATTATTCTACATATTTTATCTTTTTATTGTTGTGACTTGCTTAGGAACCTTCAGGCGAAGGGCAAAATATAAGTCTTAAATAAATAAAATAGTAATGGGTTATTGACTGCTACCATTACAATCTTCCACAATGTTCTACAATGATGCTACACTGAGATATTGTGTTGAATTAAAACAGCATCTAGACCCTGCCAGAGCAGGGGGGGGTTTCAAAGAGGGGATGGCATACATCAGCTGGAGTCTCTGCCAAGATATTGGGGCCCCAACAGCTGTCCCAGAATGCCAGATGCTGGCATCAGCTGTGGTGCTACAACCAAAACATCCAGCAGTTCTATCCGCTAGGAGTGGAAACAGCAACTATAAATGGCACTGGATGAAGGTAACATCATGCTGTCCCATCTAATATTGGGTAATTCTTATGTTGGGATGTTATTCTTTTTGGCAAATAGTTGCAGCACTAGTAGTTAGGGGAAGAAGCAGTGACTGTTGCTTTCCATTTAATGGCACTGATCCATGCTTTGATTATATTTATTTATTTATATTTTTAGCCCGCCCTATACCTGGGGGTCTCTCAGTGGGCAACATTTAAAATCAAACATCATTAAAACAATAATATGTATTAAAACAATGGCATCTGCAAGTGGGAAGGTAAAAGTGTATCCTCATTTAACCAAAGACTAGGGCAAAGAGGTGTGCCTTCACTGCCTTCCAAAAAGTGTACAATGAAGGTGATTGGCACGCCTTATAGTGCAGTTTGGTACAATCAAGTGCAAGGCCTTGCACTGCCCCACTGTACAAGACACCACTGGTCCCTGATAAAGACTTAGAAGCAAGTATCCCTGTAAAAATTATTAAATATATAATATTGTGAAATGAACAGAAGACCTGGAACTGAAGACCTCAAGTGCTTGCTTTTTCCTGTTCCCTGTTCCCTCCCACATCATTTTCCTTTTGTAGCTTGTCTCTTTAGATTGTAAGCCTGAGGGCAGGGACCTGTCTAAGATTAATATAATATTGTAAACCGCCCTGAGACCTTCGGGTATAGGGCGGGATAGAAATACTCAATAAATAAATAATATCCAAAAAGCACAGAGAAATCCAATAGCAAAAACAAGAAAGTCACATGACAAGCAAATAGGATATATGATTACGGCAAAGAGCAGGAAGAAAAAGATGGAGTCATTTTGGCCCACAATGAGCAGTATTTACTACAGTTTTTTTAAACCTCTTACCCAGACTAGCACATAGTGGTATTTATTGCCAATGGGTGATTATTGAGATGTGAATGAATCAACCAGTTTGGATCAACTGAGCAATCAAGCAATTTTGCCCGCAGGCTACATTATGTGATTCCGGGCCCTCAAACCTGGCATACATTCAAAGGAGTTAGCAGCCAAAAAGACACTGTTCAACTTCCATGGGAGAAGTGATTCATTAAGCAAAGAGTAGTGTCCTCAGAATGTTGTTCTGCAATCTTTGATAAACACAGAATTCAGCCTGCATACAACCCTAGGTTATTTGCCTCTTGCCTCCAGACAAACAGCACTAATTTGGATAAAGTATAAGGGTACATTCATATACACACAATAGTCTCACCACTAATAATGTGGCCCAACACAAAGAAGGAATGAGGGATTCTCAGCTCATGTACTTACACTAAGGACCATAGTGTAAATCTCTTATAAAATATACTATGGCTCAAGAACTGCAACTCCGTGTACTCACCCCCAAACTTCCTAAGTATTTAGCAGCCAAGTAAAGCTTAAAAAGGACTTTGTCAGCAACAGACTAATATGGCTATTAGGATTACTTTCAGGACCTTATCCAAACCACATTGGTAGAGGCATAAGTTGGGTGGAATAGACTTCCAGCAAAACAAAACAAAAAATAAGATGGACTCCTGGTATCATACAGATGAGACCAAAATATGCAGAAAGTGCAATAAAAAATAAGACACCAAGCTCACCAGTTAGCCAAAACACCAAAAGCACACACACCCCTCACGTCTGGGTTTCTGCCACTCTTAAGGGTAATTTCAGCCCTGATAACAGAAACCAAAGTTGTGAGTTCTATAGAAAGTAACAGATAAAAATTAATTTGTGCTACCAGTAGATTCTGTAAGATTCTGTTTTTCTGGACAATTGGAGGCAGGGATAAGATGAAGGATAGAAAAACTAGATAGTTAAACATATTGTGTGTTCTAAGTAGCTAACTAGCACATGATTTCAAGCTTTCTTCAGGACAACAGAATTTTCAAACTTTGCCTAGGACACAGAGATGCCACTCCTTACTTTGAGCAATGGGGGAATTAGTTATGCAAGCAGAGCTCAATAACAAGAAGAAACCCAAGATATCTGAAATCATCAAATGTCTGTTTTCAGACTAAGAACAGACAAATCTAGATTTGCTCCTGAAGAAGAAGCTTTTCATGGAACTGGAAACACTCTGAGACCCCTGATGAGTAACGTACTAACTTTAATACCTTGCTTGTCACATGCATACTTTATGTTTCAGAGTGTGCAGTTGAACCACCATAAGGATTCAAATAAACATAGTTCAGACAAGTAGTTGCATTTAGAGATGTGCTCAGACTAAAACCGTATGTTCAGTTCACCATTGTACTGAACATCCATTGGTTCAGTTTGACAGAGAACCAGTTAATCAAACAATGATTGTTTATTTTGAGTTTGAAAACAAGTAATATCTTTTTCCCCCTTGAAAAAAGTGTTTTTCAAGGACAAAGAAAACATGGACTGTTCAATCAAATAGTTCATGTTCACAACTGGGGGTACTGATTTGGTTCAATCAAATTTTTGGACACCCAAACAGCTAGGTGTTTGGTTGGATACAAAAATTCACAAATTAGCAGGTTCGCTGTGAACTGCAAACCAATTAAACCAGTTTGGTGCATCCCTAGTTGCAATTTCACCTTATGCTGTTCTCCTAAAATACCACCCTGAAGATTCATCCAGTCTTACAGCAACATATCTAGGAGCACAGCTTTCCACCAGCTGAAAGGGGCTGAAGAACCCTGATGCACACATGAATTCTTCTGTCTCAACTTATAGCTGTACACTTTATTTTAAAAAAGAAAAAAGAAAAATAACCTTTAAATTTGATTTACTATTTAATTCAATGGATCTATGTCTTAAATATCAAGGAAAGCCCATTCCATGGCCAACCTAATTCTTTTTTCCCTTCTTTGCACCTGTAGCTGTACAATTAATCATCTAGCTCAGTGATGGCAAACCTTTTGAGCTCAGTGTGTCAAAATTTGCAAGAAAACCTAACTTAACTCGGGTGCTGTGTCACATCTAGAAACATCCATAATTTTGTGATATTTATAGCTCTAGTAAAAAAGTTAAATTTTTGATATATGTATTTTTTAAAAGCAAAAACAAACAATTCTTTACATTAGTGACTTTTGTTGCTGAATTTCGTTTGCTAAATCTTCAATTGAAAGTTGGTATTTCGCACACTTCAAGAACAAGCAAGCACTACACAACCAGGTACCAGGGTGACCAGGTGTGTCACCCAAAAGGGCTTGGTGTGTCACCTGTGACACGCGTGTCATAGGTTGGCCATCACCGATCTAGCTAATCCTGGATACAGCAGCAAAAAGAGACTTAGTAGTTAAGAGTCTGAATTCCACCATGCATAATTTTTTTTCTTTATCAAAAACTGGACTTACTCTGGCCTAAGGGTGTGCATGAATGCAATTTTCAGGATTAGATTCAAATCGAATATCCAAAAATTTGAATCAATTTGACTTTTTAAATTTTAACATTCGATTCAAATTGAATACATTCAAATCTATTTGTGCAAATTTTCCATTTGAATTTCCAAATACGAATGTCGACAACATTTGTATGTGCCTGTACACATCCATACACATCCTGTATTTATCCAGTATGCATGCCATTTTTGTCCTGTACGGATCCGTACAAATGCATACAGATGCAGGAAAGATACATACGGGCACGTAGGCATCGTGTACGTATCTGTACATATATGAATGTCTGAATAATTTGCACAAATAGATTTGAAAATTCAAAATTTGTTTGAATGTTTAAATGTGAATATATAGACATTTGATTCAATTTGAATGTCCAAATTCGATCAAATTTTGGATGTTTCATGTATTTCTGCACATCCCTACTCTAAGCATAGCAGCCACAACCAAAAATACTGCACCAAAGCTTACCATTTTCACTTAGGCAGCACAGAGCAATATAGCAGGAGATAATAGGCTTCTCTTCACTCTTACAGGCTTTTCTGATCCACCACATGAGCCATCAGAGTTCAAGCAAAAAACCTAGCAACAAATAGGGAGGATACTATCTATCTGCTAAGAACATGCCTACACTTACCTTTAAGACTCGATACTGTTCCATATACTGTCAGAGCAAAAATAGGAAATCTATGGGTGTTTTTCCACTGTCACTAAAAGTACCCATTAAGTACCCATTAATGGGTACGTAATGGCATTTTTGTACCCATTAATAGGTACTTAATGGGTACTTCTAGTGACAGTGGAAGAACACCCTATGAGCATCCAGATATATCTGGACTACAACTTTCATCTTTCTAGCTAGCATGACCAGTGGTCACAACTAAGAGTTGCAGGCCACTCTCTGAAGAACCAGGGAATGGCTGTAGCTGGTTCATTCCCTGGCCTCGCCCAAGAAGTATGCAATGGCAAACCACTTTTGTACCTCTGCCAAGAAAACTGTATAGGGGTGGTAATGCAGTCAAGCAGTAGCTGGCCATAACTCAGTGGTCTCCATGATAACAATGAAAAACTAGAGATTCACCACCCAAAGATTTACTGGAGACTAAACCAACTCTGATCAATCCTAAGTATTAGGCCTTTAGGCGGGGAAGGAAATGGTTCACTGAAGCATGCTGAAACCAATAACCAAACTTTCTAACTTTAGCAAATTAGAGGGGTCTTAGGATAAATATTATCTGTCTTAAAGCTAATGCCAAAAGCAAAGCATGGAAATGAATGGATTTCACTGCAACAGAAATGCTGGTGAGGTACATCTTATGTTATAGATGGAGATCCCTTCTTTATTCACTCTTTATGCAGACTTCAAGTTTCTAAGGGAAGTTTCGTTGCAACATGTTCAAGTTAGAGACAGAATGCTGTGATCATCATCAGATAATAATCAGGATGTGCTTTTAAACTACAAAAACAAAAACCACTGTCTGGCCTTCCACAAAAGAACTGTGCTGATGAGGAATAATATAGTCTCGTACAAAGGGCAGTAACAGATGATATCCAGAGACATGCTGTGTTATCTCTGAGATGTAGGAGGGGAAATCCTTCCCACATGTTATTCGTAAGGGGTCAAAAATGATGCACATGCTATAAACGAACACAGAGGGGCTTGCGTGATCTGTGTAAGACAACATCTTTCTTTAGAAAGTAGTAAAATGGGTTTTGTTTTGTTTTTTTACAAAACAAAACAATGTGGGGGGAACTGGGTCGAAAGCTCCACCCACCCCCACCACCCAAATCGGCTTCTCTTTTTGAGAATTAACCTCTTAGCAGGCTGGTGTCTGGTTGCTTATATTATAACATGCTTGGTGACCTCTGCTGGTGCCTACAACTGTAAGAGCGTCACCCCGCCTGTCACCCATTGACTATGAAATCATTGTGCTAGAGAGCCCCACAGACGGGCTGGCGAGACAGTGCCTCCAGTCAGTTATAAATATGCTGTTTTGTTTTGGGCAGGAGATTTGGGGGGGGGAGATGAAAATGAGGAAAGGAGGAAGTAGCCCCTATTCTCCAAGAAAGGCTACACACACACACAGTACTGTCTCCCAGCTTGGACCCCTATGATCAAGTTAGCAATATACCTAAATAAAGGATTGATACGGTCGCTGTCCATGAATGGAGAAAGCCATGCTTAAGAGAAGACATGGGAAACGGTGCAGAAAACCTGATGGTCTGGTTTTATGGGGGGGGGGGGTTGGAGAGAGAGAGGGAGCGAGCAAGCGCATAGACTTTAACCCTTTTCTTTCTGGGACGTATTAGGAAATATGCAAACATGTGCATTCAGATCAGAAGCAGAGTACCAATCTGGCTACTTGATTTAGCCTTAGACAGGCTTTCTTCAGAGTGGCTTTCATCGACGTCCCAATGAAGAATCGCCTTCAGAGCAAAGTCTTCTGAATACAAACCCCAAGAGGATTCACCGCTTTACTTCTCTCTCGCGCGCCCCCCTACTTTTTAAAAGTCTGAACCGGTTCCCACGTGTAAACGGTTGCATAAATCTCAAGAAGCGATTCATTGATTCTCCGGGCCGAGCCCTCCCCTCGCCCAGAGAGAAGCGCCGAGTGGGAACAGAGACCCCTTTATGGAGTTTGCGAAGAGGGATCCGAAGCGCTCACGCAAGCAAAATTAATGGGAAAGCAAAGAAATCAAGCTCGGCGCCTCCCCCCCTCCCCCCCCCCGGCTAAGATTAATTGCGAGCCGAGATGCTGCCTTTCGACGGCGTGGGAGGAAAAAGACAAACGATGGAAGTTGATCGCGCGTGCGAGCAAAGGACCGACAAACACCACGAGCGAAAGCAAAGCGCAGGCAGGAGACCAGCGGCAGCCGGCGCTCGGGGTGCGCGCCCGCGATGGGATCCAACAGCCCAGGAGGGACGCAAAGGAAAGCACCTCACCGGCGGCTACAAGTTCCCGGAGACCCCGGCCGCCCCCCTCCCTCCCTCCCTCCCTCCCTCCCTCCCGTTCCAGAAAGGAGATCCCCCTGGCGCCTCCTTCCTCCTGCGGCTCCAGATCGGCACCGAAAGACAGGTCATCATCCCGGGGACTAAAGGAGGGATCCGCGCAGGGAACCCGCGGCGCGGCCGGCGAGGATGCAGGAGCGGCCCGGAGGTGGCCGGAGAGACGGGCGGCACTTACTAAACTGCTTGGCTGGACTCGGCGGCGCGGCTCCGTCCGGCGGCGGGCGAGCGGCGGCTTCTCTCCTTCCTATCCGGCTCTCGGGCTGTTGTGTCTTGCGAACGCCGCCCCGCCCCGCCCCGCCCCGCCCCGGGGGCAGGCCGGAGCCGCCTTCCCCTCCTCCTTTCGCCCTGAAGGGAAGAGGCGGGCTGTCCGAACGCGAGCGGCTGCCGTCGTGGGTTGCGAAGCGAGAGGAGGAGGAGGAGGGAAGTGGGAAGGACCTGCCTCCGCCGGCCGCCCATCCGCGCACCGCCTCTAGGATCCGCCGCCCCGCGCCCTCGCGGCCGAAGGAGCCCGAGCCTCGCCTTCCAGCTCGCCGAGGTCCGGGGCAGGGCAGGGCAGGGCAGGGCAGGGACGGACGGCCGCCTCTCTCGCCGCTTTTGGCCCCTAGCTCCCGCCTCCGACTCGCGGGCCTCAAAGTTTCGCGCAGCTCCAGCGGCGCCTTCGTGCTTGTGGTTCCGCACCGGCGGCTTCCCGTTTTGTTTGTCTGTCAACGGTGAAACAGCAAGCCTTCGAACTAGACCGAGAGCGCTTCACACGGAGGGCGCCCGAGACTCCAGTCCCGCTGGCGCGGGAGAAACTTCGTTGCGCGTCTGTTTTTCAGTTGTAGCCGTTAAGCGCTCTTGGTCTTTTTCAGGCAAATACTGGTTTTGTTTTACCCTTTCCTTTGAGAATGCATTTTGTTGTTCTTGGTCGACAACGTGGGCACCTTTCTGCAGTTTTCTTGGCGGAGATGCGGGAGTGGTTTGGCGTTGCCTCCTTCCAGGAAGAGGCCGGGGTTCCAACCGAGAACCCTCTGCTTTCCAGACAGTTTGCTCTATTGCTCTGTTCAGGTCTCGTCGGGCATTTAAGAGTCAGACACAAAAATCGCGTTGTATTAAGCACCAAGGCAAGTCGCAGGTGGGGTCATCTGCTAAACCTGTGTTGCCTACAAGCTGAACCAATGTATATATGCTTTGCATAACTTTTGGGTTTTGCCTCTTACCTATACCCCATCACTCCATGCTTTTGTATTCATCTCTGTATTGTAATTTGCTATGCTGTAAGCTCTATCTGTAAATAAAGCAAAAACTTCCTCTGCTGGATGACAACCTGTTCTTTGAACTGATGTACTTCTACTAGCTATATCCAAAGGAATTGCAGTGCTATCTCCACCCCAAAGCCGCACTCTGAGGGATCTATAAAAGTCCACTCAGCTCAGACTTTGTTTACACAGCCCCTCCACCATTTGCCTTGAGAGGGAGTTGCCACTGACACACACACACACAAACTAGGAGAGCCTATTTACATGGTGCCCTCCAAATCAGTTAGCAGGGCCTGGCTATAGCATGCAGGTGGGGGCAGCCCCTCAATTCAGCTTGCAGTGAACAAATGTCTGCCATGATCCAGATCAATGGGACAGGATACTATCAAAATAAGAAATTTCATTATGACTTTAAGGGGGTGTCACCTGAACACACACACACACTGGGTGCTTCAATCTGACTTCTAAATATGTCATTTGCAGACATGAGCGCAGCCCTAGTATTCCATATTTGAAACCTGAATATTGGTTTAGGTTCTTGATACTCCAGCAATTGGGAGGTTATGCTAGTTTTTGATTTTCCAAGCCAGTTCAGGATAGCCTTGACTTCTGACAGGCAAACATAATTCTATATACTATAATACAGTATCCTGTTGTAAAGCTCCCCTGATATCTGTAGCGTGATATTGGAGTGAATTGCTTTAGCAGTGGAATATTAATTGGCTTGTCTCACTTCAGCCAAAGTTGAGCATAAGTGTTACGGGGGTGGGTTACGGAAGAGTTTTCTCCTGCAATACAAGGACCTCTTATTTATCTATCCATGTATCACAAGAGCTTGGGTTCTTGAAGTAGGAAGGCCCCCTGTTCTCAGTGGGGTTGTTTTGCCCTTGTGGAAATCTGGGAATGTTCTAGTGGAGACAGTGGCCAGGAATGCTTATTTCAAGCTCTCAGTGGTTCTCAACCTGTGGGTAGCGACCCCTTTGGGAGTCGATCTACTCTTTCATAGGGGTCGTTATGAAGTAGCAACGAAAATAATTTTATGGTTGGGGGTTAGGGTTATGGTTAGGTTGGGGGTCACCACAACATGAGGGTCATCGCAACATGAGGGTATGAAAGGGTCACGGCATTAGGAAGGTTGAGAATCACTCCTCTAGCTGCTTTGCCAAATTTGGCTCCTCGTAACTTCTACACTGGACTATTGCAATGCTTTTGCTGCAGAAACAGCTCCCCTCTTTGGCACTATTATTTGTTCTTTTACTGAGTTTTATCTTTAATTTTATATTATTTGTATACTTCACCTTGGTTTTATTTTAGCCCACCCTATGAAATATAAATATTTCATATTCCACTTTTTTTGTGATAAGAAAAGGGTTACAAGCACAACGTGAAACACAGTCAGGAAACATCTTTACAAATAACACAAATACATAAAATTTAAAAATTTTGTCTTAAAAAATAAACAGTGAAATTTGATTCTGCTAAGCTATAGCAAGAAATACAACTACCATAAAAGGTTGGATTTTTAGAGCCTCCACTTTCCTATGTAATCAAGAAATAATAGCTACTAAAAATCTGGGTACACCGGAGTCAAGAAGACACAACAGCAAAATGACAGGCCATTTTCCTTCCACATTATCTGACCCAAAGGTGGATTTTATGAAAAGTGGATAAAATCCTGTCAGAAAATGCTTTTTAAAAACAAAATAAACCCAAGCTAAACTTTTTGGTGTGATGCTGAAACACATTTTGTGAAGTTACATCATGGGTGGTGAACACAAAACAAAAAGTGGTGAGTGACAAAAAGTGATGGCCCATCACATTATGTTGTTGCTGTGAAAGGGGAGGAAATGGGCTAGGTTGCTTGGAATGAGTTATGGCAGAATATACAATGTGTATGTTAGAAAGAGTTGGGAGAAAGATGTGCTAACTATAAACGTGAACAAACCACTTCTCAGCTCAAAGCACCCGAATATTGTGTGTAGCTAGGAGCCAGTTCGGTCTAGTGGTTAAGGAGCCAGACTCTTATCTGGGAATACTGGGTTCGATTCTGCACTCCCCCACAAAACCAGCTGGGTTACCTTGGGCTAGTCACAGCTCTCTTCTGAGTTCTCACAGCCCCACCTACCTCACAGGGTATCTGTTTTGGGGGAAAACAAAAGGTTTGTCAGCTGCTTTCAGTCCCCTTAAATGGGTGAGAAAAGCAGGGTAGAAAAGCCATCTCTTCTTCTTCAAAGATATAATATAATAACCAGGCTTCCAGCTGGAGCACAAGCAAGGAAGGCTTATGAGTGTCTAATTGATGAAGCCAGTAGCTCCTCTGTGTGGCAGCCCACTTCCCTTTGGGCACTGCTGGTGGTGCGAATCCATCCTGAACTATGGCTAAAGATTCATGAGACTATGGCAAGATCCACACAGACACAGGAGGGGCCTAAGCATAATGCACTACACAAACCTTGGGGCCAGGGAATGAAAGTTTCCTGGTGTTGAGATTCCCAACAGGGGCTGTTATGGCCACTGCAGGAGTGAACCAGGCCCACTCTCTGTGTTGTAGTGTGGTTTTTATCACTGCAAACCCAGTGTTCTCAGAAGGAGATTCCATTCCCAGGAGCAGGGTGGCAGTAGATGCATGCAGTGATGTGAGGGCAGTAACATATTACTTGCATGCAAGGGCTGTCCTATAGTTCATTTATTCATACATATGCAGAAAGCTATACAGAAAGCACTGTTTCCTATATTTAAAGTCTCCCCATGCCTGCCACAAATTGCTTTTGGCTTGCTTTATGCCTGATAAAGAGATAAGTTATCTCCCTATTGTTCTCTAATTTCATTGCTGATTGCTTTGGCTAGCTGTGAAGCTTGAGGGAGAGATCTTATCAGAATTTATTTGTTGTACCTAATTGCTTAGGCTTGCTTTACCCCTGGGATTCCTCATTTTATTTATTTATTTATTTATTTATTTATTTATTTATTTATTTA
>MTQE01001134.1:69012187-69074681 GCA_014337955.1 Aspidoscelis marmoratus | reverse complement strand
ATTATTATTATTATTATTATTATTATTATTATTATTATTATTAAATAATTTTAAGGACACAAAAAGTCTTTAGTACTGAATACTGTTCCCATATGAAAAATAGGATAGGGATCTTGTTCACAAATAAGCAGAAGCACAAGCAAAAAAATGTGTCAGTTCACCATCAAACCAAACACCCATTTGCTCAGTTCACTGGCAAACCATATAACTGAGCAGTTTTTCATGTTCAATTTCAAACTTGTTCAAAAAGAAGAAATAGTTTTTTCCACTAAAGAAAGCGCCTTTCAGGGGCAAACCCACTGTGAACACAAACTGTTTGGTCAAATTGTTCATGTTAGCGAGCAGAAGTGTGAAATTTCAGGTTATGCAAACCACTGCAAGTTCAGTTTGATAAGAACATCTGCAAACACAAGCTGTTTGATTAAACTTTCAAACACAAACCGAATTTTGCACATTTGTGAAACCACCAAGCAGAACATGAGAACCAGAGCCCTAGTCCTAAGTAGCTAAACCTCCTCCTCCAATTATGGAAATGGTAGAAAGTCATCAGGATTGGTAGCCAGTGGCAATAAATAACATTTTAGTGCTTTTAGTGAGTTCTTTTAGATCTGTTTATGGGTGTTTTTCCACTGAGCTCCTTTAATCCAGATCTAAGAAGATCTGGATCTAAGGAATGGGTACTTCCCTTAATCTGAATCTAGTAGATCCAGATTAAGGGAAGTACCCCATGTGTTTCCACTTGTGATCTAACGCGCAATAGCAATGGGTGCTAGCCTGCCTGCTGTGGAAACACCAGAGCACCCATGTGCAAATTCAGATCTATCCATGGGGGGGGCGGTCTGCCTCTCACCCCAGGTGTTTTGGGCGACAGGGGGTGCAATCTCCGAAGTGGCTCCGGAGAATCTTTGAAGATCCTCTGGAGCAGCTCCATAGAGTCTCCGGAGTGATCTGCCACTAACTTCGAAGATCCTCTGGAGCCTTTGACAGTGGCATTGCTCTTGCAATGGGGTTTTCTTCAGAGCCTGCACTAATCTCCAAAGGCAACTTCGGAGCCAGCTTTGGAGACGCTCCGAAATCTTGAGTTTGGGCCACACACCCCCATGGGTGCCTCCCCCCCGAGTCTCCTCTAGACCCCATTGCCCAAACAGGCTCCCTATAATTAGGATTTGATGGCTGAAGGAAATCCAGATTACAGGTCCTGAAGGACCCATATGATCCGGATTTCCCTAGCTGTGGTGGAAACAGATGTGTCTCTAATGGGATCTGTAGTGGAAATGGGGTCATCCGGCTCTCAGCCAAATTGGTCCTTAATGGGTGCTTCAATGGGTACTTAGTACTAATAGAAAAACACCCTATACTGTGATCTGCCCCAAGACCTTTACAAATATAATGTGATGTAATGTAATCTTTCTGGATATCATTTATTCATGTGTTTCTAAGTCCACTGTGCATAACCAGCTGGAATGGCAATGTGCAAAATTACAATTTGTTAACAAACAACCTTTCTTGGAATTTTTTTTGGGGGAAACAGTATTCCATAGCTAATTTTCTTTGCTTGAAAGAATCGTGTCCTTTTATTGAATGCTTCAGTCATTGCTGAAAATTAATGCACCAATCTTTGAGTAAATGTTTAAATTGCATAATACTCTTTATTCACAGCACCAGAGATATATCCTATCATTTTTAGGCCACACTTTATCATCTTGTCAGGCATAATCCAAGATTTCAGCTGCATCCTTCTCTCTGTGTGTGTCCAATGTTATTTTGTTGCAATTGGTTCCAAGAACAGAAGTCATACATTCATTTCATATCTCTTCTTTCAGCTTCTTCTATTTCAAGTTATCAGGGAAGAGAAAGGTATCCTCAAATGCAGCTTGACTCCTGGTTACTACACAGAATCTTGGACATGGGTTTTCCAGAGTCTTCTTCCTGAAATATGTCCAGAACTGAAACAAGGAACTATGAAACGCAAATCCTCTATGACTGTGGTCACAAGGTTTACTCCAGCTTCAGACCACTTTCAGAGTGAAATAATACATCAGCAAAGTGACAAGCTGTTTTCTTTCAGTGTTAAGTCAGAAAATTCACCTTTGGGATAGATAACATGGAAAGAAAATTAGCAGTCAATTTGCTGATATGTTCCCTCACTCTGAAGGTGGACTGAAGCTGGATTAAACCTTAGGTGTGACCTCAGCCTATGAGAAGACAGCAGCAGCAGGCCAATATGACTAAAGAAATCAAGTCAATTGCATGCATAATTTGCATTTAGTATAGAGATTTCCCATGTGTATTTCAGATCTCCAGTATTTCCATAATACTCCAAATTATTTCTAAGTCTTAAAAGCATGCCTTCATGCAAGAACCCAAATTAAAGCTTCTCCAACAGGTGGCTGTCCTGGCTTTCTTGAACACATCCAGCAAGAGAAAGGCCACCACCTCTTTAGGTAATTGGTTTCAGTGTTGAAATGTTCCAACTGCAAAGAAGGCTTCCCTGATGTTAAAGCTGAATCTGTCCTGTTATAAGTTAAGGTCATTATTCTGTGCTCTGCATTCTGGGATAATGGAGAACAGGTCTTTACCCCTTCAGGCATTTGAAGAAGGCTAACATATCCACTCTCAGTTTTCTTTTCTCAGGATTAAACTTTTCTAGGGCTACATCCAAACATTGGTTACTTATTCTGCTATATATAGCAGGATAAGTAACCACTGTCTGGATGCAGCTTTTCTATGTTTCTATATAGGATTAGGATTCCAGTTCGGTGATTATCTTTACTGACTTTTTGTGAATCTGTTCCAGTTTATCTGAATTCTTCCTAAACTGAGGTTTCCAGAGCAGAACACATGTTCAATGTGTAGTCTAACCAGTATGGAACATAGGGTGTTTTTCCGCTGTCACTAGAAGTACCCATTAAGTACCCATTAATGGGTACAAAAATGCCATTATGTACCCATTAATGGGTACTTAATGGGTACTTTTAGTGACAGTGGAAAAACACCCATAGTGTACTATTCTCGCCCATGATTTGGAGGCTAGATTGCTATTGATGCGGGAAGCCAGAATGACATTTGCTTTTTTTTTTTTTTTTCCTCATCAGTAGCAAAGCATCTCCTTGAGTAGTCTGAATTGTGATTTGGTAGTAGTGGATCAAAGCACAACTTTATTTCTTATTGTGTAATGCATTATTTTGTATTATTTGTGATTCTATAATGTATTATTTATGATTCTATAATGTATTACTTATTATAGCATTTATTATACATTTTATAACGTATATTTTCTATTTTATGTAAACTGCCTTGGGCAAATTTTCTTTGATTTAATTTGTTGATTTAATACATTTGTTGTTCTACCCGTTGGTGGAAAGGGTATTCTAAATAAATGTTATCATCATCATTATTAAATGCCAGCTACTAATCACCACCTTATCACTTTATCTTCTCCCTACATTACATGCTGATGAGCCACACCACACTGAAAACTCATATTTAGTTTGTGGCTGATTCTAATTTTAAGGTAAATACTGTCAACACCGGCAGCTGTATCTTTGATTTTTCTGTCTTTGCATTTTGATGGATTTTGCTCTATTATTTTTAGCCCAGTGCTTTAGTCTGTCAAAAGGCAAGTTTCCCATCCTCATACTACGTGGATGTGCATGACTACCATGCTTCTAAAACTGAAACATTCACTTGGAAGTATGGAAAGCACAACAACCATTTCTCTATGAAGGATTTCCCCAGCCTAGTGCCTTCTAGATATTCCTGGACTATAGTTCCCATTATACATGTCCATTGCTCATGCTAGCAAGGGCTGATAGGAGTTCCAAAATATCTGGAAGACCCCAAGTTGTAGAAGATGTTCAGATATTCTTTAATGCCATCTCTTTATGCTTGAAGAAATGCTATTGGTTGATGTTGATCTTGTGACCAGACTACTCAACAACTTCTTCTTTGTATTTTGTGAATGTGTCAGATTGTGCAAATCTAGATCCAGCTGGGTCCACACTTTGTTGTGACACCAGTATGACTCTGGTATGACAGCATCTTGACAGCTTTTTATCCAGGCACAGCATGAGTGCAAGCAGGAACACCACTGAGCCATAATGATCAGCAATTATGCTGCAACATCACAGCAGCATAACTGCCATTTGTTATGGCCCAGCAGTGTGGGTACTTGTAATGTGTTATGTCTAGGCAAAATGTTGTCAAGATGCTGTGATGCCTAAGTCTCTTGTTCCCACATGGGTCTGTGTTACCATGGCTGGGCAACATAGATTGGATGGAGGGCAAGTGAAGGAAAAGTAAAGTTCTGAAGGAACAATAAAATAATATAGATATCAGTGTTGGGACCATAGAATAAAATATAATGTCGCCAATCTCTCTTGGACAACAGGCAAGACTTTGAAGAGAATAAATAAATAGTAACCCAGTTCTAAAACTGTTTGAGGACAGTATTCTCTCCATTTGGGCTGTAGCTGGACACTGAAATAGTCAACACTCAATAAGAAGGATTTCTTCCTACCACATTCACTGCACTCAGTAAGAATCAGATACTTGACACAGGGGAGCAAGACCACAGGTAGGGACCTCACCAGAAATCCCTTGTTAGCCAAATCATCCAGAACCTTCATGGCTCCATTTTGGAATGCAGAGACACCTTAGAACACAACGACCAAGGGGTATTTGCTAAGGGCAGTAAAGTGTACCCTATACTGGAAGGCACCTTTGACAACAATCACACCTTTCTCAGGGTCACTGTGCTTGTCTTCTTGGATATGCAGAAATAAAACCATCTCTTTGCCCTGGCCTTTGATTAAATGGGTATACACTTTTCTCTTCTCACTTGCAGATATATACTGTTAACATATACTGTTATTGTTTTAATAATGTTTGATTTTAAATGTCATTACCCACCCAAAGACCTTGGAGTATAGGGCGGGATAAAAAAGTAAGTGAGTGAGTGAGTGAGTGAGTGAGTGAGTGAGTGAGTGAGTGAGTGAGTGAGTGAGTGAGTGAGTGAGTGAGTGAGTGAGTGAGTGAGTGAGTGAGTGAGTAAATTAGTCTGTCCTATGCAGTCACCTAGGAACAAATTATCACAGTGCTGAATAACTGCCCAATTTTGCTGACAATATCCTCAACTTGTAAAGCAGTGTGCAAAATCACACTAGGAGCTCTCTGTAATGAAAGGTAAGTACATAAGGAAAGAGGGACGTGATAGAGATATCTAAGATTATGCTTGACGTGGTCAAAACAAATAAGGAAAAGCTTTCTCCTCCCCTCTTTTTCCCAAATAGTAGAACAAAGGGCCATCCAATGAAGCTGAATTTGAAAGAGCAGAAGAAATTTGGTGTTTGTCAAATAAATAAATGGATCTATTACAAGGAAATGGAATGTTTTTGTTTAGTGCTGATAAGCATTTTAATTCTCCTTGGATTTAATGGATTTTGGGATTTAACAGAGAAGCAGTGTCCTTTTAGTCTGCTAAAAAGTGGTTTCACTGTACCATAATAAAGTCACTAGTTTTTAAGATCTTGCAAACAAACAATATTGTTTTTGCTCAGTACATATTAATCTGACTGATGGAAACTCTTTAGTATCCTATGGAGGGATTTTCCCCATCACCTGCTGTCTGGTTATTTACTAGAGATGCCAGAGATTGAACTCCTGCTTGCAATACATGTGCACCAAGCCCTCTAGATCTCTGGGGTGTCATGGAGATCAAATAAGGGAAAGATGACACACATTAAAGATAACAATACAGTAAAAAAAGAACAATACAGTAAGAGCATTGCCCTGTGTTTGCTGCTAGGCAAGTTCCTCATCATTTCTGATTGGGCTTGTTTACAAATTGCTTGCTCAGACCTGTTTTTCTTTCTTTGACAAAGCACACGTCTGCACACACACAACTGCTTTATATATTTAAACTTTCGTCCCCAGAGAAGAAAGGGAGGGGCAACAGAAAACATATCAGTGTGTTGAATGTTTGTCTCCAGGACAGTACATTCAGCCACTGTCTTTTCAAGGCAATGGGTCTCAGATGCCGTGCCAAATATGGCTTTGATTGATGCTATTCTTACTTGCTGTGGAGCTGCCCCCAAAAGAGAGCAAGTGGGGAAGATTTCCTGTCATGCCAGCACAAGGGTCCAGCCAGGCTTAGCGGTGGGAGACTGGTCCCCAGGAGGTCAAAGGCGACTGATTGCTTTGCCTTGGGATTGCCCATCAAAGCCCTTTATCTCAGGGGTCTTCCTCAGCTAAGCATTCTTTAGGCCTTTTTATTTTAACCCTTTTGTGGGAGAACATTGTTAATTACTCCACCAAGCTAAGCTCTTTCTTTCTTTCTTTCTTTCTTTCTTTCTTTCTTTCTTTCTTTCTTTCTTTCTTTCTTTCTTTCTTTCTTTCTTTCTTTCTTTCTTTCTTTCTTTCTTTCTTTCTTTCTAAATGAAGCTACTCCTATTGATTTATCCTGGATGGAGATAATGGAAAAAAGAGAGAAGGGGGGGCAAAAGGGGGCACACCCATCCAGAAACAACTGGACATCTAAAAAAGGGGGGAGCCAAAGGAAGAACAAAAACAATTAACAATCCCAAAGGAGGGGAGAGAAAAGGCTTTGTTCTGGTCGCTATAGCAACAACAAGGCCAGAAGAGAAGGGAGGAGAGAGTGTCACCACTGAACACTTTCACTTTCCTTTCAGCCTTCCACCCATCCTCCAACCCTGACAGTGATGGCAGCAGCTTGCATGTCCTGGAGGCAGATACAGAAAAGGAGCATAGAAGGGGTATTTAGCCCATCCAATCTCATTGATGCATGCCCACATTCAAGGGTTTTTGGACAGCTTTGCTGAGAAATTAATGCAGGGTTTTCTGGAGACTAGGGTGATGACTTGCATATTGCCCCCATAGGAGGAAACACATCACAAAGGACAGGAACAAAGGACACACAGCTAATAGAGCCATGTACCAATTCAGAAATATTATCTCCAGACAAAAGTGCAAATTTAGCTCATCAAAACTGAGGCTATATCACCTTCCTGTATGTTATTGCCTGAGTGTTTCCTGATGCTCTCTTTTCTCCATTTTTTTTCTTTAAGCCAGACTTGATTTGGACAAACACAGGACACATTCAAATGCTGTAGATGCCTCTATTGCTGATCTCACTAGGATACTTGGCCATTCTACAAAAATGGTGGGGAGATTGGATAGTGGATCACTTCTTGTTTGTACGTATCACCACAACTTCTATAACTGCACTATTATTATATCTCCAGTCCTTCTGTTCTTACAAACAGGGTTGGGTGGTATCCATAATAATTTATGCTCCTAGAACTATTATGACCTGAATTATGCTGGGAGATCATGTAATAGCCCTGCATACTGCCAAAGGGATCTAAATCCAGTCAATCCTTCTATAACATGATTTTGCTTTCACAAAAGTTGGGGAAATGTGATCTTTCTTCTTTAACACATCCCTGGGAAATTTCAGTAGTAAGATTTACCATGCCAGTAGAAGGACCTTCCATCTGCAGTACCACTGTCTTATTCCTTCCATAGTGCCCCTAAGTTATTTAATATACACTTATAGATAGGGCCTCTCTGGTTTTCCTAAACCCAAGTTTCTAATAGGTGGCAACTTTTTAATAGATGCTAATTTTAGCCTATAAGACCCTAAATGAAGTGGGCCATAAATATCTGAAAGAATGCCTTCTTCCATATCGACTTGCCCATGCCCTAAGATCTGCAGGGGTGGCCCTCCTGGTTGTACCACCACTCTCAGTAGCAAAAGGGGTGGGCATCCTAGGTAGGGCCTTTTCAGTGATGGCTCCCAGAATTTGGAATAGTGTCTCCCCTGAGGTGCATCAGGCACCTTCACTCTATGTGTTTAGAAGAGGTGTGAAGACAACACCTCTTTACCGTGATGCTTGGCTAACTAAGGGAACAGCTTTTCCTCCCCATATCCAGGCACTGTTATGGTTTTAATGTGTTCATTTTATATGTTGTAACCTGCCCTGAGACTTTTGGGTATAAGGCAGGATAAGAAATTCAAATAAATAAATAAATCTGCATTTCAAAGTGGTTTGTGGGAATCAAAGAATAGTATTATTCAAGACATAAGTGAAAATGGAGGTGTATGCCAAGTCAGTAATGGCCAGTGTGAGTCGAAAATCCTTCCAACGTGGTTTCAAATGAAGCCTATAAACCAGCATTCAGCAAGGTGAGGGGACATGCACCCACTGTGACCACTTCTATTCCAAGCACCCCAAACTGTGCACATAGACTGAGTCACTTGATGATGGCAACATGGGTTAAGCCTGAGAGCTTTATACAAGTGCACATTTTGAAAAAAAGAAAAACCTGAAAATTTATTTTAAACTATAGCTATTTCCACATTCACCTTGCTCATAGCAGGCCAAGTACAGCACACTCAGTCTACAATCTGAGGGCAGGAATGATGTCCAACCCAGATGAACACCGGCAGCACAGCAGAGGTGCCATAGCTGTTTTGGTCTAGCTGATTCCCTGTCCAAGGTACAACCTACCCTGCCAGAAGTTGTATGTTGTATCTGGTGCACAAGGGTGGAACAGAACAGAACACTCTTCAAAGGTACCATGCCTACCTCCATGTTGGGGTTTCAAAAATTATATTTTAAGTTTGCATAAGCTTTGAAGATGGGGCTGTGGCATTTTCTCTGATTTAGATGAGGTATGGAAGCATGAAATGCTGGAGTGGAACAAGATACTTTAGTGCAGTTGTAGACCTCTTCAGATTGGTCCATAGATAATTCAGAATAGGAACCTCTTGGGATAGTTCCAGACCATGATGGTGCTAGCCCCATGCAAAGGGAAAGCATCCCATGGAAGTTAAATTCAAGGATAGTGGCCAGCGTTCACATTGCAAGTGCTGGTACCATCCCAAACTGGACAGTCTGCATTGCCATAGAGCATTGAAATGGTGATCACAATGTGACTGAGTAGCTGCAGCCATGATCTCTTGCCCCCAAGCAATCAGGGTGGCAATCAGGATGGCTGAACACACTTTCAGGCCATTCTGGGATGAAGGCAGCATCACAGTGTGTAGATGTTCCATCCCAGAGTATGCAGGGCCATCCTGGTCACCCAACTGCAAAGAGACCCAAAGTGTACGAGGCAGCTGCTTGTTCCAGGATAACAAACAAGTGCAGAAAGGGCCTGTGATTGCAAAGTTTTGCAAAACCTCTAACAATATGAGACTCCTGTACAATCCTCTCTCCAGTAGTGTCCATTTATATTTTCAGATGCCCCTATGCCACCCAGCAGCCTCCCCAGGTGACTGGAGGCAAGGATAAAAAAAAAGGGGGGGCATGCAGAACTTATTGTATGCCCCAACCTAGCTGTGTTTGCCAGGGTTCCATGACAAGAAATGGAGCCATGGACACAAATTCTGCAGTCACCTTTGCTGGTTCAAATAAAGACATGCCCTAAGCGTCTGAAATCTACAAAACTGCCAAACCACTATTAAAGTTTCTTAAAGTTTCCACTATTTGTTTTACACTTTTGGATGGTATTTATTTAAACCAGTCCTATACTGCTTCTTATGAAAAACATTTAAAAAAAATTCTCAAAGCAGTTTATGTTCCAAATTGGACGGGGGGGAGTTAATATCATGTATGGTATCCTACTATTTGCTGCTCTTTGGCACAATAGATAAGTCAATAGAAAGACTCGGGGATACCAATCTGTGTGAGCTATGGATCCCTTCTTAATTTTTTAAAAAACTATAGGGCAGGCGAGTAATTGCAGAAAACAGAACAGGTAAATCACCCCTCCCCAGTGAAACCCCATTTAAGTTCCTAGAGATTTATGCTTATCCAAAATACTTATGGATTAATATTTGTTCCAAAGCAGATCATAATCACTTGACAAAATTGTTCTCTGAACTGAAAGTATCTCAGGCTCCAGAGATGGATTCAGATACAAATGTTTTTGTTGTCATTTTAATCTGATCAGCAAAACTAGCCAGCAATTGAAGAAGTGATTCTTCTGTTTTATAATCTAGGATGTGGACCTATTGTGATCCAACAGTGAAGTCTGCCCTGAGTGTTAATGTGGGTGTATCTCCTGCACAGAAGTGCTTCATCTCCCATCAAGTCCATGGCAGTAAAGCACTTTCAGCTTTTCAAACTGCATTTTTGTCCATTGCTCAACAAAATGCAATGCTTCCAGAAGATTAAAGCAAGGCTTTCTGTTAGCACCTAACCCTTTCTTCTCCACCCATTACCAGTTTTTCATGGAAAGAAGAGAATTGGTGTGTGATCCTCTGGGGTATACAAATAGTAGCACCAACTCAAGAGCTGCCTCCAAATGCTCCCCCACCAAGGTTCTACTTGGACAGTGCCATGGCCCATGCTTTCTTTGTGTGTTTTTGCAATGCCCAATCTGGGCATTCAGCCAGTGCCAACTTCGCGGATCTGCACGTCACTGTTTCAGCCTCCATGAATGCTTGGTGGGTGGAGTGATGACAACCACTCCATCTAGATGATAAGAAGAAATGCTACAGCTGTAATAATCCGCAGCCAGTGCAGAAATCATATGGAGAGCTTTTTAGGGTGGAGAAAGCAGGACTATGGTGGGGTTGCCTATGCATGTGGCAATCTCGCCGTAGCAGTGCCATAATGGCACTATATTCACCCTATCCAGACAATGCCAAGGTTGTACTATTCTGCTTGAGCTTCATCATTATATGTAGCTTGGCCAAAATGAAATCAAAGGTGGCTTAAAATGGATGCTGTTGTCAAAGACTAGGTGAACACCTAGACTATAGGTAACCCAGGTAGACATTATCCAGAGGAGACAAGGCAGAAAAAATATCCTGTCTCCTTGGAGGAGCACATTTCTAAGATTGCTAGGTTTTGCTTTAGAGACATGGTGGGCTGGCCCAGCATGCAGTAGGTCAAATGACAAGTACTATATTGTTGATATGGTGTGGGTCAACCACTCTGTGACCCCAGGGTAAAAAGCAGAAAATCAATGAATCCTGTTTATTGACTGTACAGAGTGCCTTTTTCCTGAAATGTTCAATCACTACATGTTGGAGGGGTACCATTGTCCTGTCAGACTTGTTTTTTATTTATTTAAGATTTAAACTGCACCTTTTTTCCACAGAGCTCAAGACAGTGACGAGTGCTTATCTCTCCTCTGCTAAGCTCCTCAGATCAACCCAATGGTTAGGCTGAGAACCAGTGGCTAGCCCAGAGTTACTAAGTGAGTTCTCATGGTCAAAGCAGGATTTGAATTCTGGATTTCCAGGCCTGTGTTCAGGTCACCACAAAGTGCTAGCACAGGGTAAGTTGAAGAGGATAATAAATAATAATAAATAAAACGTTTATTTCTAATGCCCTTTCTTCCAAAGGGCCTGACAAAATAAAACATATACAATCAATGAGAATATACACAGGATGCCAGAGATCAATTCCCACATATTCCCACCCTCATTCCAATTCCCATAGTCATATATATTTCAATAAGAAATTTTAAAAACATATCTTTTTGTTTGATATTTTGTAACATACTGTAACCCACCCTGAGACATCTAGATGTACTGTGAGATTTTTTAAAAAATGCAATGTAATCACTTTTCTGGCCATTTTGCAATCAGCCTAAACCCAAACCCTTGAGGGAGAAAAGATATTGTTATGGTACTTTGGCTGGGCTCCAACTGTAAGGGTATTTACTTTAATCAAACTAGTTAATCTAGTATTTTAACACAAATCCAGTTTTGAGTCAGGACCAGAGGGAGGGAAGGAAAGAAAAGACTGAAGATAGGAGATATGGAAAGACAACACTTTCTCCACAATGGAAGATAAAGGCAGAACGCAAGATGCTCTTTTCTGTTCCAAAGAGCTGGGAAAGTTTTGTGCCTTTTGTCTGAAGCATCACAATGCCACAACTCTCCTTTATGCTGAGCTTCTTGCAATAGTCTACAACTCCATCTCAGGTTACATTTAACGAAATCCTGGGAATGCACCAGGCAATGACCTGTTCATTTTATGGTTGAGTGGAAGGAACAAACCGTGGGGAACAAGCCAGCTTTTACTTCCTGTAAGGAAATAAACCATTGTTTAAAAGTGGGCATTGCCCTTGCTTCTTGCCAGTCAGTGTGGGAACCTGTAGTCTAAACAGCCCTATTTCCTACTGGAGGCAGCAAATACATACGTTTTGTTCATTGCTTTTCTTTATTTCTTAGTGAACGATTCAGAGGATACAATTAAAAAAAAAAGCCTAGGAAGGAATAAAAGAGGTTAGAGAAGAACATGCTGGTTTCAGTTTTATTTCCTGTCCTGGTAAACATGATCAGGATAATTTTGTTTTATTTGGCTCTTACCCCTTTTTATGCTTAAAGGAAGCCTGAATGGAGAAGAAGTTTTGAATGAATGGCAAGAAGGTGCAAGGCGGTCTGGTGGTATCAATAGTGCATCAGTTAGTCGGCGGTAAAACTGTGGAGAGGGATGTGATGTTAACAGAAGTTGAAATACAGCACGGAGTGTGTCCAGACTTAGGAAAACTGTGCATCAGAATGCACGGCCATCACACCTGATGTCCTATCCTGCATAGTGGTGGCATATTATGCCGCCACTACTTCAAATTTACCTACTCCGCACTTTCAGGTAAATTCAAATGTTCCCACTAGTCTGGACAGGACAGCGAGAACAGCCAATGAGAGCTGAGCCTGCAGCTCAGCTCCCATTGGCTGCTGCTCCCATGTGATGTGCATGTCACTGCACATGCCACGGAAGTCTTGCAGCTGCCAAGGAGGAAGCTGTGGGGAGGGTGCTCGAATCCGGATGGTGCATTGTGGCTTCATAGTAGGTAAGCTGTGTAGTTTCTTATAACAGCAGATTTTATTCTGCTAATCTGGAAGCTGCCACGTGGTAAGCCTATGCACAATGTACACCCACAGGAGTTGAGAGGGAATGGTCACAGCTCTGTGGTAGAGCAACTGCCTGAGAAGCAGAGGGTTGCAAGTTTTATTCCAAGCATGTCCCAGGAAGAAGGAAGTGTCAACCCTTGCATAGCATTATGATTGGTTCCCCCAAACCACCATTCAAATGACCCACACCTATGGAGAACTGAAGGTTAGGAAACTACAGAGGCCTAAGAACTACGATTCCCATGCAGGTCACCAGCATGCTGTAGGGGAAACCCAGGTCTATGATCTATGGAGCTTTGAAAGTTAGCAACAGCAGCTTGTACCGAATATGGAGAGGGACAGGAATCCAATGAAGGGATGATAATAAAGGCGAAACATGATCAAAATGGTGGTGCAACAACTTGCTCTTGCTGGCCCTCAGGGGTCATTTGAGGTCCTGTACAAGCACGCTGCATCTCGGACAACCGTAGATGTGACTGCAACTGTGACTGCGACTGCGCAGAACGTCAGCGTCATCAAGGTGACAGCGCTGAAGCACACACAGTCGGAGAGGCACTGCTGCCAAAATGGTGGTGCCCAGAGGAGGACTGGGTCCCGTTATAGAATAAGGTAAGGATCCAATCCAGGGGTGAAGGAGCAGGTAAAGTTGATTAGTGCTCAAGTGGGAGCACTAATCAACGTTGGGTTATCACACTCCTTTCCCACCCATTAGACAGGAAGGGCAGAGCGAAAATGCCTCTGGTCAGTAAGAAAGGAAGAGGTTCAAGGGCTGAACTCCAAAGAAATATAAGTGACAACATTGACCCCAAAGCCAAACTTCATATAAGTGCTATTTTTGGAATTCAGCTGTCATGATTCTTAGCCAAAAGAGTGAAAAAAGGAAGTTACACTGCTTTTCACAAAGTTTTCCATTTCAAAACAAAACAGAAAGAGACCCTGGTGGCAAATAACAAGACAAGGTTGTCTAATTCTATTGTGACACACCCTGAAACTCTTGGTAGAGAGGATAGAAATATAAATATATACATATAAATTTAAGATACATATTCTGGAAGGAAAGGTACTGCTCTCTAATCCCCCCAGTCTTGCTTAAGGCCTTATCTGTAAGGCACTAATTCTAACTCTATGATGAAGTCATAGATCAAAAGACTGATGTCAGTCATGGTTGTGAATTAGGACTGGGAGATTATCCTGAGTTATGACACAAAGATAGTTGTAACAAAGGCGCCATCTACCTGTCAGAAATGGTGTGGATGTAATCCTGCTGGAGGGCAGGAAATCCATGTGTCTCCTCCTGTACCCAACTTTGAATTTGACTTGAAAGATCAGAGGGGGAAATTCCTTCTTAAATCTCTTTAAAGTTCCCTAAAAATAGATCTTTTTAACAGTGAATAGTAGCTTGCCCTCATTCTACCTACCTCCACACCTATTATGGACTTCCCCTAGCAAACTCTGATTCCCTCCTCCCACTCTCACCCACAAAAGAAGGGTGATTATACCAGCTGCAGTTGCCTGGTTTGTTTTGGCTGGGTATGGACCTGTCTGTTGGACTGGTAATCAGACACAGGAAGGGGTCTTCTCATCCTGCCTCTGCAGGATAGGTAGGTAGGTACATAAGAACATAAGAGAAGCCTTGCTGGATCAGGCCACAGCCCATCTAGTCCAGCATCCTGTCGCACACAGTGGCCCACCAAATGCTCATGTGCATCTCAAGCAGAGACAAGGACAAACCTCCTGCTCTTGAGTTCCAGCAGATGGCCTTAGAAGCACCCTGGTTCCCCCCCCCCACACACACCAACCTGAAAGATGCACCTAGGCATTCATTCTAGTAGCCATTGATACATCTGTCATCCATAAATTTATCTAACCTACCTTAAAGCCATCTAGACTGGTAGCTGTCACCACCTCTTCCGGCAGCACATTCCATAAGCCGATGACTCTCTGGGTGAAGAAATACTTCCCCCTGTCAGACCTTACTCTCCTACCCATCATCTTCATAGAGTGCCCCCTGGTTGTAATGTTGTGCGACAGAGAAAAGAAATTTTCTCTATCCACCTTTTCTATACCGTGCATAATTTTATATACTTCAATCAGGTCCCCTCTTAAATGCCGTCTCTCCAGACTGAAGAGGCCTAGAAGTTGCAGCCTGGTTTCATAAGGGAGGTGTTCCAGCCCCCTAATCAGACAGACAGACAGACAGACAGATGCTTTTTGGAAGTCAGAATTTTTTAAAGGGGGAGTGCTCACTCCCAGAATTCACCAAAGCTGCTTCTTTAGCATACTCTTGTCTACATGGTGAGAGATGTCAACTTTAGCTTCATCTGTTAGCATTTCATGTGGATGAAGGGAGGTGGGTGTGGGATTTGGAAAGCCTGTTCCTTTTCATGGAAGCCAAAGGTTTCAATTTATACGGAGCTAGGCTTGGGGCAGCCCCTAATTTGGCATGGAATGCTGGAGTCCAGGAACATCTAGAGGGCCATGGTTTAAGACCCCTTACAAAAGCAGATCATTCCCATTTCTCTCTAGATGAGGTCACAAATGAGGCAGAACACAGAGGACAGGGAACGCTCAGGTCAGTCTTGTGGAATACACAGAGGAGACAGAGAAGATGCTGATGGATGTTGGGAAAGAAAAGATCCTGTGTGGTATAGTGGCTATGGTGCTGGAATATGACTCAAAAGATCCACCTGCAAATCCCCCCTGCCTCCCCCCACGAACAGAAAGCTCAACAAAAGATCTTGGGGCACTCACCATTCCTAAGCACAGCCTTTTTCACAGGGGTTTTAGGAAGAAATGGGAGAGAACTATGTCGATTACCTTGAGCTCCTTAAATGAAAAGTAGGACATAATTACAGCAGCAGCAGCAGCAGAAGCAGAAGCAGAAGCAGAGTGACAGTGTTCCTCTCATTGCTTACCCCTGCTGAGATACCAGGGATGAAATGGAGTTGGTGAACTTCATCCGTGCAAGTTTGAGGACACTGCCTGTGATGCCAGTAATGTAGGATGTGTTTCCATTTCAAAGTAAAGATGGCCTGGAGTTTCCAGAGCTGCCAGTCTCCATTCTGCCACCCCCAAGTATTATTTATTTATTTATTTATTTATTTATTTATTTATTTATTTATTTATTTATTTATTTATTTATTTATTTATTTATTTATATTGTAGCCTACTCTGTACCCAAAGGTTTCAGGGCTGGTTACAACATTAAAAATCAAAAGTAAAATGTATATACTAAGACAGTAACAGTGACTGAAAGAAGAAGAAGAAGGAGGAGGGTTGGCTTTTCTACTCCACTTGTCTCATCCATTTAAGAAGACTCAAAGCACAACAGAACACCCTGTGAGGTAGGTAGGGCTGTGAGAGTTCAGAAGAGAGCTGTAACTAGCCCAAGGTCACCCAGCTAGCTTTGTCGGGGAGGGCAAAATCAAACCCGGTATTCCCAGATAAGAGTCCAACTCCCTAACCACTAGACCAAACTGGCTCCAAACTGGGGTGGAGAAGCAGTTCCCTTATTTAACAAAGGCTAGGGCAAAGATATGTGCCTTCACTGATCTCCTGAACATGTGGAATGAAGGGGCCTCATGCACCTCAGAGGGGAGATTGTTCCATAATCTGGGGACCATCACTGAGAAGGCCCTATCCCAGGTGCCCCTGGAGGCATTACAGGTGCCCATAAAGTTCAGTGTGCAACACGATGAAACAATCCATGGCCAATGTAAAGGGCTCCATTAGAACCCGGGAAGCACACTGGCTGATCTCAGCGGGGTTTCAGTGAGGCCATGATAAAGGAGGTGCCTCCCCTGTGTTTTCCACCACATGTGTGGTATTATGGCCTGTAGGCCAATTACCTAGGACCTCCTTGAATTCTTGAATAAAAAGTTATTTCATTTTCTTTTAACTTAACTCTAGAAGGTGGGTAAAATTATTTTTATTGTACGATAATTTTATTATGCTTTATTTACAGTTTGTAATGATGTTATACAAGAATGTTAAGATGTTTAAAGTTAAATTAATTTTTAAAAATTTAAACAGGAGATATACAATTCTCCCTTTTCCATTTTTTAAGAAAGAACTTTTTTTAAAAAAAAGTAGACTTATGAATGCCTGATTTAAACTGAAAAAGACTGGCACATTGATAGAAGAACCTGCCTTTGCAATCACAATTTTTTTTCCTCCAAAAATTGCCAAAAGTGCACCTGGATCTTTCTTATGTAGAAGTGGCTTCGTAAAATACAAAAGCTAATGTTGCTTTTCTCTGTATTAGTCTCTTCCAAAAACAATCACCATTATCAAAGAAAAAGAGAAAGAAAGAGAGAGGGACCTTGGGAAACCACAGAAAATCAGCCTCTAAACAAGACAGATGAACCTTTAAAGGACAAGGAACATGCAATCTGACACCAAACACTGGACAATATAAAAGGAAAGATAAAACCTGGGCAAATGCAGTATTGAAGGAGAAACAATGGCAGGGTTTAAAAAGGAAAAACACCATGATGAAGTAACCAACAAAGCATCAAAGAAAGGAATAGCTAAAGGACTCAACAAAGACCAAGCCAGAACAAAAGACTAAAAGGAACAGGGAGAGAACAAAGAATGGAGAACAAAGGGACTGGTTAGAAAACAAAGAGATAGGGTAAGCTCCACCTCCTAGCCCCCTCCCAGCATGATGAGTATGTTTTAAAGGAGAGGTCCTGGGGTGTTTAGGTGGCAAGTATAAAGTGATTTATTTTTGTGCTCTTGTGCAGAAAAGTTTATGGTACCCCAAAGTGGGCAAGAAGCAATTAAAACAAAAACAAAAAAGTATTAAATTAATTGGCTGGGGCCGTGTATCTTTACTGTGGACGTGACTGGGTCTCTCTCCTCTCTGTTATGTTCAGAGAAGATCAAGGACAAATTATCCATCAGGTTTCAAATGCTAAACCTTTGGCTCTGAAATTTCTATAGCTTGCCTGGGAGGGTCAGGTGCTCAGAGTGCAGCCAGTGGCTTGATTCTTCCAGGCAGGAGTGGGAGGCTCAAAGGCAGGATGCCTGCTTCCGGGGCTGACATCTGGGTAGAAATGCAGCTCTGCCTGCGGTGGGTGGGAAAGGGTTGGCCTGTGGCAGGAAAAGAGTAAGTGAAATGGCATAAAGATCTCATAACTGGGTAGTGTGTGCATATGTACATCTCTGTGTGTATGTCGCTGGAACACAACTACCAACTTTCCTGACCATTTTCATCAATGGAACTTCCTGGTCCAACAACATCTTGAAGACACCAGACCATGCATCCTTCCTCAAGGACTGCACAGCCCTCCCCCAAATGTGTGGGGCCCATCAAGACCACAGGTGTTTCAAATTTACCTGCTTTTCCATGCAGTGACTAAGGTCCTTTTCTGTGCACCTTGATATTGTATACTGGATCAAGACACAGCCTAGAATGGTCCAGAAGTCTAGTGTCCACACAAACTCTGGTTTACTATGTATGCACATGTCCAGAGATCCCAGAATCTTGTTTCATTCAACACTGAATTCATAAGGACTGTAATGTTCTGATCAAGCAGAAAACTCAGGGAAAAGTTCAGGGGGGAAATACATGTGCTTAATCCCAGAGCCCAGAGCAATAGCATAAAAGGCACTGCAGTTATTAACAAATAAAGGCTGTTACTGAGGAACAATTAAGAGAAAAGTGAATTGCAAAAGAAATAAGCAAAAGGAAGATACCAAAGGAACTTGTAAGCCAGAGTGAAGATGATGTTGCAATTGAGGTTCAGGCTGCATGATGGGGAGAGCAGCTGACAAGAGCAGGGGACCAGAGAATCCTAGATAGGATAAATCCAAGAGAAAGGGTGATACACAGGTACGGTATTGCAATGCATGAGCATATGAATCTTTCCAGCTTTGCTGACATTCTGACAGGGATTTTAAGTCAAATCCAAATAAACTGCAATGGGTTAGATGCCAGTATGGCAGTGCAAAGGTTACAACATCTGATATATATATATATATAAAGGTCATGGTTCTCCCCCTCTTTGAAATGTTGCAAGACACCACTTGGAGAAAAACACCTTGACTGATATAACACTGCATAACTGATTTCATGGATGCCATACATGGGCTTAGATTGGAGATGTGGACAATAGTGCCCCTGAGCTGTGGGGTTAACTGTAGTCAGAATTGCAGAGATAAACCATACATTGTTTCTAGAAATATTCTTTGGTAATTAATGGCTCATTGCAGTCTTCAGTGACAGTCTGCTCCACATCAAAATATACGTACTCCCTAGAAATGCACTTCTTAGTTTAGGCAAATTCCCAGGATCCTTTAAGAATCCACCATTATGATCAATTTTAACAGTGAAGAATATATATATGAGCTGAGGTACTGAAATTATATCAAGATGGAAGCAATCCTAGGTTTTCAGCCAATCAATTCTTGGGGTACAGATTTGCCTGGCCAGGCCGGTCAATTCAGTACCTATTTGTCATTGAACCCTCTATTTCTGCAAATCCTTTGATCCAGCATAAATCACAATTGTCAAATGCTTTCTTGGTATGAGGTCTAGTTCAAATAATCTATATTTTCCAGTGCAACCTGTAAATATAATTAGCTGTATAGTGATTTATAATTAATGGCTTAGCTGAACACAGAATATATGTTTGACCCCCTCATAGCTTTCATTTTATCAACAGCTGTTAAAATCTGAGGTAAAAACCAGTTCTAGCAACAGGATGGTATCATCTTGATAAACCAATCAAGATCAGAAACAAGGAATCTCAACTGCAGTTCATAAAACCATGTACAAAGCAGGTTGCCTTAGGGGATGGACATTGATATGGAACTTCTAACTCATTCACCTAATGTTTGAGGTCCTGTAAAGAAATAAACTGGGTTTTGGAGGAAATTCTCAACTCCCCAAGTCTCAGGCCAATATCATCTTGGTGCAGGAGCAAGGGAGAAATTTCACTTGAGGTTGTGGGTGATCCAACAATGGAAAAAGGCAGCTGCTATTGTCAGCAAGTAAAAAAGGGCTGAGATAGATTATCTTACGATATTCTCTAGCACAGAAAGTTCAGCACAGAAAGTGAATTTCAGCAAGTGATGGTCAGTAATGTAATGAAGGGAAAACCATTTACCGTATTTTCCGGCATATAAGACGACTGGACGTATAAGACAACCCCCAACTTTCCTGTTAAAATATAGAGTTTGGGATATACTCGCCGTTTAAGAAGATGACACCCGGTGTATAAGATGACCCCCAACTTTTGAGAAGATTTTCCTGGGTTAAAAAGTAGTCTTATACACCAGAAAATACAGTAAATAAGTGGGCAAATATGAGGGGGTTTAATACTCTTTTGAGGCTGCACTGGAAAAGAGATTCATTCAAGGGCAAAATTCAAAAACTGAAGAACTGTTTGGCTGAAAGTACAATTCTAACATACAGAAGGAACATGATTCCAAACAAATGTCTTGTAGACATCTTTTACTGCAAAGTAAGGAAATAGGCAAATAAAGGTGACAATGAATTAGTCAACTGTACAATCACTGAAAATGATGCACAAATTTAAGATGAACCATGAAGACTTCGTAAAACTCTCATTGGAACATGAATACTATCACTGAACAGAGGAAAAATACCATAGGGCAATGCAAATGTTACAAGCTGTACCCTAAAGTGAGAAACCAAACTTCTTCAGGTGTTTACATTGCTATCCGGCTTACATTGCTATCTGAATTAAGACTAGCCAGGCTAGACAAAGGCTACGACCTAATACAAATTCATGTATATGCTATTACATGCCTCCAAGCACTTTATTTTTGTGGTAGTTATTTCCTTTCACTTATGGAGTCTGAAGCAACAGGAAAGCCCAAATTCAAAATGGGTTTCTAGGTGCTCACTATAGAGTTCTATAGGCTGGTCATCTGTGCAGCCTTGTCATCTGTAGTGCTAGGGGTATGAAAGATGCATGTATACCTTGTGCTTTATATGTGTATAAAAGTAACATCTGTAATAAACCAAATTATCCTATTTCACATATGAGTTTCTTCATAGTATTTGACTCTCCAAATGCAAAGGGCAAGGAAGTCTGAAAAGACAGTCACAAAACAGAAGTCTGTCAATATACTATAGAACTGAATGAAGGAAAATTGTGCTACAATATCAGAGCTTCTCAATTTTTCTTTAAGTCCTATATGTTTCTTAATAATAATAATATAACCCTCTGGAGTTTCCTAAATTGTATCTCCCGTGAACCACCAGCAGGCTGCCCAGTGATCACCTTCACTATCTTTGCTTAATTCAAAATTTGATGAAAAGCTGTGATGGACTCAAAAGCTCTTTCATTATTTGGGGGATTCCTCCCCCCCCCTTTTCACAATAAGGTATATTGTGTTTCAGTTGTTTTTTTATGCCATTGTCATTTGAATCCTCCTAGGAAGGCTTTCTGGGTTATGTTGGTAAATGTCTAGTAGGTGTTGGATGTCTGCTCCTACTTGGATGGTAGATTACAGAAATGGAAATAGAAACAGAAACCTCCAAATACAAAGGTAGCTATAGAAAGAATTAACATACTGGGTCCTCCTTATCTCTTAAAGGTCTGGGTGAACCAGTGTGATTTCAGTAAGCATCTAAAATAAATCAGCATGAATCAGCAACATGGCTTCCACGTTTTGCCCAAGTTCTGAAACATTTGTTCAAATGATTTGAACATATTTGTACGAATATCATACATATCTGTACGCATTTGCGCTTATAATATGGAACAAAAATGGGATGCATATGGGATAAAACAGGATGTATACAAAATGCATACAAATAAGTGTAACACATATGAATGTTGTTGACATTCGTATCTTTAAATTCATATCTAACGTTTGAACAAACAGATTTGAATGGATCGGATTCTAATTGGTTTTTGTTGTATTAGGATTTTAAACATTCAAATCAAATAGAATTTGACATTCGATTCGGCTCGAATTCGAATGCAAAAAAAAATCTGTGCACACCCCGACTCTTCATCTTCTTCAAGGGTTCAGCTTCAGCTTATTGTCCTCATCCAGCTCATTACTGCATCCAGACAGTATAGTTAATCTTATTTGTCTTTACTGTAGTTAATAATGGGCTTTTGTATGTTGTCCAAACCAAGAATGATAACCTTGCCCATAGCTGCCAGGCTCTGGAAATCCCTCTCTTTCTCTCTTAGGTTTCTCCCCAATAAAAGCCTGCTGATTGTGCCATCTGGATGATTGGCAACTAGCACCCAAGGGATGGCCTCATTCCCCTGCCATGAGGCTGAGTCCCTGATCATTGTTCTACTATACTATTATTTATATCCAGAACTTTGTATCTCCACCAGATGCACCTGGCTAGTGGCAGTCAAGGCAGCATGGTCTTTAGCCCAGACAGAATGCAAACCAGTATAGCTGTCTGTTTTGGAGAAAATCTAGAAACTGCCTAATATAGTCAATAACAAAAAGTATCATTGCACTGCCAAATGTCTCTGGAGTGGATACTATTTTATGCAGCTAACAATTTTTGCTATGAGGCCCTCACCCTATGCCCTGCCATGATTTTGTACATGAGTTTCAGGAAGCTCAAATGATAATTAAAATCCTCCAAACAGGTTACAGCTTGACCACATTTACTGTTAGAGCAAGCAATTGCTGTCTGGATAAAGAGTTTCACAACTCCTTCCATCTTGTCATTTTTTATTTATCTGTGCTTTATTTATCTTTCATAATCTTTTTTATTATCTGATTGTGCTCACATCAGTCTGTTCAGCAGTTTTGGTTAAGAGAAACTTTTGCCTTCCTTGATTGGCATAGATCTCTCTCCCCCCTCTCCCCCCTCCCCCCCCAGCCTCGCTGCCCAATAATTTTTAACTCTTTCTTCTCCATTGCAATCCTAGGCACGCTTACCCAGAGGAAGAATGAATAAAACTGACAATATACTTAGGGTGATCAAATGTTACAAAATGTCTTCTGTATTCTTTCCTGAAAACAGAAAATCTTCCACATATATCAACATGAGATCTGTCTAGATACTGACTTCTGATATGGGACCTCACCCTGATATGGGCTGCTTCTGATATGGGACAGAGCTATTGGGATGGCCTGTCCCACACCAGCCCCAACCGCCAGCTCCAAAGCCTCTGAATGTTCTGAAGGCCAGAAGCAAAGCCTCCTGATCTTTGGAGCTCCAGGAGAGGGGCTTGGGATATAATACCTTGGGGGTTGTCATAAATTAACTTGGGCATTTTTAATTGGAAAAGCGGCATACAAATAAAAATGGAAGTGACATGGAAATGAAATGTCTGGGTGGTAACACACTATTGTGGCTCCCAAACATGTCCTCTGTGACATACTGGACAATGGGGGGTGGGGTCATCTGCACACCTCTGCAATCTGGTAGACTGGCCCTAGCACACCGTTAGACCTCACTGTTGAAGTCTACTGGCAAACCAGGCCAAGTCACCATTTTGGGTCCCCTAGCCCTGTCTACTTTCCATCCTATGCAGACAGCACATGCTAGGAGGGGGATGGGGCTCCCATAATCCATACTACTGGGCAGAAAGGAAGCCTCTAGAACCTTTCTTGGACAATATCCCATGTGGAAACCTCCAGCCAAAAGACTCTGACAGGTATATCCAAAGGCAGAGGCCTTTTAGAATGGTATGAGGAAAATTGTACATTATCAATGGACGGTATTGGAGGCAGTGGCACAGAGAGAAATTGACAGCCAGATGCTTTTTTCTTCCCTTGCTGGTGTATTATACCTGCACATGTTAGGTTCAGGTTAAATTTAGTACTCATGTTACATTTCAAAGGATTGATTGATGTTCCAAAATTTCAGCCTTCACAGAGAAACAGTGGCTGTGCCAATGAAACCAAACGATCTTTCCTGCTATCCCAGCATGGGTTTGCCTCTACTGACAGGAATGACCTCAGAAATTTAGGGAGGAGGGCTGGAATTCCCTCCTTTCCATTTTTCCTCCCTCTGCACCCATGCAAGGAATATTATTTAACATTGCACAGAAACCATTCCCTGAAAATAGAAGCGCCAGGCCGAGCCTGCCAGTGGCTGTGTGAGATAACGTCTACTTGCAAACACCGGTGCCTTTGTGAGGCTGTCACTGTCTCTATTGTTCTGGAGCCTATTGCCTCGGGGATATTGTTCATGCTTTTTGTCTCATCCTGGCTTCTTTTTGTTTGACTTTACTTACCATTTCATTCCTCTCCTTTGTGCTTAGGTCCTTTCTTTTGTCTCACTCACTCTCTTCCCTTTCTCTGTGGGATTTGTGTTTAGCAATTGTTCCAGGCCCACTGGAAAAACAATGTACCCAGAGAGGCTCTTTTTCTCTTTCCATCCCTTACCTATTCAGGTGGGGCCGCTTTAGGAAGAGAAGTTCCAAAGCTCGAAGATTGGAAGATTTTCAAATAAGAAATGAGGAGCAGGGCACTGTCTTTAGAAAAGGTTAGGAACCAAACAGCCTACCCCCAACATATCTGGGAAATTAATGCACACATTAAGCCAATCCAGCCTCATCTGCCTTTTCATTTCTCATCAAGCTCGTTAGTAAACTATCATAATTACAGTACATCAAGATGTTCAGTGTGACACACTGAATTGAGACAAAAGAACATTTAACACATTTCACCAATGTGGGGAAGTCTGTGTTATTATTAGCTGTTTTACTATTACTTGTGCTAATTACATAATTATCACTGCTTGTGTTTCTCTGTGTTTCATGTCCCTCTGAACTCATTGCTTACGCTGCTCCAGGCAACCATGTATAAGTCTGTAATCCTACCATTTCACATAGAGAAACAGCACAGTGTAATTCATTTAGGATCTGATTAGGACTTGAGAATTCAGTGCCATGAAGTTCACTGGGCTGCTTAACATTTCTCAGCCCAGCCCAGCCCTTGGGGTTGCTGTTAGCCAGAATGAGCTCTTTGGCAAAAAGGATATATATGCAAATAAGTATGTCTGATGAAATGGATGACAGTCCATATGAGACTATGCCATGATCAGATTTTCCCAGTGCTCTTCTACCATATCTTCTCAGTGATGGCCCCCAGGCTTTGGAATAGTCTCCCCCTTGAGGTACATCAGGCTCCTTTGCTGTATACGTTCAGGAAGGCAGTGAAGATGTACCTCTTTGCTCTGGCCTGCAGTTAAATGGGGACACCCTTTTCCTCCTCACTTGCAGACACTGTTGTTTTAATATATGCTCTTATTATTTTAATATATTTGATTTTAAATGTTGTTACCCACCCTGAGACCTTTGGGTATAGGGCAGGATAGAAATATGAACATGTTTCTGTACGAGAAAAGGTGTGTTAAAGAAGGCTTGGGAACAGGAGGGCCACACACTGTCTCTCTGAAGCACCTCTTTTGTTATGTCTGAACATAGCCTCCATCTTTAATGTGCAGCAAAGTTGTTTCTAAACTTCAGGAGGATATTGAACAGCCATACAAATGTGTACATTTACTGGATCCTAGGTTAACTCTAAAAATCTGCATTTGAGATTTGATTGCTAGCTCTGTGGTCTATAGTCTCCATAAGGGTTTTGCTGCTTGTGTGTGGCTCAAAGCCTGACATCTGATTTTAAGGTTAATCTACCTTGCTATGTTCCCTGGGCTAGGATCCACCACATTTTTTGGTGAGTATTTCCAGCTCCTAAAGAGACAAGACAGTTCGGGTCCTTCAGCTATTTCCAGGAATAACTACATTTAACATCCTGCGCAGAAGCTTAAAATTATTACAGGGCACTTGGAATCACTTATATATAAGCAAACCATTGTTCATTCAAGAGTACGTGAAGGCATACCTTTCAAAAACCAATTCCACGATTATTCCCATCTAGGTTTGCTCTCAGCTGCATAATCTGGTAGGATCATAAATAAAGTAATATTCATGTTTCATCATCTCTGCAGTCATCATCATCTCTCTAGTGTTCACACCAAAGTTTTAATTCAGCTTGAGTCTACTTTCCGAATGGAAGAACACATCAGCAAAGTGAGCATTCATTTTCTTTCTGCATTATTTAAGTCAAAGGTGGCTCTTCTGAGTTAGATAATGCTGAAAGAAAGGTTTAATTCCTTTCTCACTTCAGTGTTAGAAAGGGGTGACTTCTCACAGGAGTGGAGGGAAGAGCTCTGAGACTACTTCATGAAAGCCATATTGGTGCGAGGGCCACAGCGTAAATGTGTTTTAGTGTGTTGTGTTTTATCATATGCTGTGACCCGCCCTGGGACCTTTGGGTGAAGGGTGGGATACAAATGTAATAAGCAAACAAATAGTCCATTGTGACATTTCCCTGCTGACCCTATTTCCAGAGTACCAGTCCAAGACACTTATGTACATAGGAAGTTTCTAGGTGGTGAGGAGGGTCACACTGGAGATTCATCTGTTTGGTCTTGGTTCTCCCACCCCCACTGTGACCATGACTTGCTGCTGTATACCATAGCCATGGCTGTGGCATAGTCTGGGTCGTGCCTGAGCTACAGGATCTCATCAGGTTGAAACAGAATGAGCAATTCCATACTCAGGAACAGAAGTCTATGGACCCTTTCACCCTGTGTGTGGCTATCTCACACTATGGTGGGCTGGAATGGGCTGGATTAGGCACTTGTTTGAAAGTGGGTTGGGTCGCCACTAGGCTACTCTTAGATCAGCCCAACTTCAGGGGGTGGGAGGCCTTTGAACTTGCCAACTGGAGCTTTTTTGGCTAGGTGCCCTCAAACAGCAAGATTCTAAAGCCACTTCCAGGTGCCCAGGTGAAACAATGCTAAGCTTAGTATCCTGTCCCACAGCTGCATCCTATCTGCTTATAGACTGCTTGGAGTAGGATATCACACCATTTTCCCACCATATCCCATCTCAAAGTGCCATCTGGTGCAGACAGATTGTGCCAGCAGGAGGTGTAGTCTTTGCCGGGACATTCCATCTCTGCACTACGGTGTGGACAAAGTGGCCTAGAACATCCTTTGGGGTCAGTCTAGCACCACAGTGTGGGAAGGGCCTAGGATTTCAAAGTTCATTTCTCTAAAAAGGCAAGTTCAATATGTTAATTCAACAAACCAGGAGAATTTATGATGGTTATATTTTCTCTTTCTCTTCCTCCTCCTCTTCTTGTTACAGATTAAATTTCCCTTTCATGACTGCAATTATTTACTCATGTTATTTTTGTCCTGATAGAAGCCTGTCTTTCAGACACAAAGATTGTCAAGCTGCTAACAAGTCTTCTATCTGCAGAATTGTAGTACTTGGGCTATCAACTTTCTAAGCAAAATATAAGGATACAAATTCTCCCCAGGTCTGATAGAACTTGCAGTTATTTCATCCACTTCAGATGAAGCATTCTGAACAGTTTGATACAATCTGAGTAAGCCATTTGTTAAAGGACCTGATGGCTGCAGATTAGCTTGCACAAATGGCCATTGCTTTGGTTTCTTACTGCACAAGCATTCCTCATACTTTTCTCTTCAGTTCCTCAAAAGGCATGTGTGAAAATCTACCTTACAGCATAGATGAAACCACTGCTGTCAGGGAGATCGCTGCACTTGTGCTGGCTGCAAGGTTGACCATCAAACAAATTCGCACAAAGGCACACATCATTACATGCCCCAGCTAGAATCTCAGCCAGTTGTTTGTTTTATTTGCTCCCTTACCCTTACTCTGACTTCTTCATTTCCATAGGGACAAAACAGTACCAGTCGGGTATGTGTATTTGCACATGCAAATCTCTTTGGTAACACCACACAGTCAGCCTGGTGCTTTTGATGGCCCGGCTACAGCGAAAAAGGCTAAATGAAGGGGGGAGTGAAGTTGGAGGGGGAGCGGAAGGGGAAGATGCCGCCTTTTGTGTAGGAATCGCATTCACACTGCAAAGCCATACTTCTTTCATGTGCTTTTTACATAGCTTTTTTTTTAAAAAAAAATTGGCAAGGAAAGCTTTTTCCTTTAAGGGTCTATCTTTCTAATTTGCTGTTGATTTTGATTACTCTATATTATATTTCCCTTATCATAAATCACAAAGGACTTATTTATTAATGTACGAATATATAATTTAAAATACAGTATATGTAAGAAGATGATGGGAATGGCTGTAGCACGATAGTAGAGCAGCAAAAGGTCACAGGTTCAATCTCCAGCATCTCCTCCCACACACACACACACACACACACAAAGATAATGGGAAATTACTTTTGGAGATATTCGTTCAATCGCCACCATCACTAACAATAATAAGATGACAGCAGTGAAGATGGCAACGCACAGTACAAATAAAAACAGGAGACCTTGATTTCTAAAGCATATGGGGACTCATTCATGGATATGCAAATGCTCTGTCGCTTAAAGAGAGTACAGTCCAGAGTAGGGGTGTGCACAAATGCAATTTTTGACATTCAATTCGATTCAAATAGAATATTCAAATAAATGTTCGAATTTGTATGAATAGAGAAAAAATGAACGTATTCAAATTTGAACCAATTCAAATACATTTGTATCTATTCATATGAGTATTCAATTCGTATTTGATGATACAAGTGTCGACAACATTCGTATGCATCCTGCTTTTGTTCCGTATGGGTGTGAATGCACATGGATACTAATAAGATGCATACAGATACAATGTAATGCATATGTATCCGAACACATATGAATGTCCAAATAATTTCTACAAATGATTCAAAGTGTTCAAATTCATTCGAATGTTAAAAAATGAATGTATAGACATATGATTTGAATTAGAATGTCCGACTTCAAACAAATTCAATTGAATTTTGAATGTTTCAAATATTCTTGCGCATTCCTAGTCCAGAAAGAGTGCCAAATTATATCCCCTTGCAACTCTTTCTGTAACACAACTGCTATTCCTTGTTGAGGCAAGATTGGCCAGGACTTATGGAAGTCTAGTTCAGCAACATTGGAGGGTTGTTGTTTGGCCACCCTGCTAAAGTCTGCCATTCGACAATGAAAGAAATCTCTTAAGTTTTGATTTATCTACACCTCAAGTCACTCTTAACCATTGATTATCTTGACTAGGACTGATGGCATTTGGAATCTGAGCATCACCTCCTCAGAATTAGTTTAGAACAGATGTTGCTACATAAAATAATAGCCTGGTACCTTGCAGTAACCCAAGCAATTTAGATCTGTCCATGTCCACACTTATGCCTGCAATTTGATAAACACCTGTGAATGTATATAGCCATGGGTTAAATATACAGCTTCAGTACCAAGTTGCAACTTGATTTCTATTTTAGGTTTCTCTAAAGAGATTATATAATTGCCTATTTTTGCCTATTGAAGAACCACCTTTTTACCCGGTGCTTCTTGTGTAAATGGTTGGGATTGTGTCTTACCCCACCCACTGTTTTAATAGGTTTTTTTTAATAATGTTTTCAGTTCTTTTTAACACTGTTGAAACCTTATTTATACAATAGTCTATAATATGCCTGGGGGTGTTTTTATGAAAAGTGCTATGAGAAATGTTTGAAAAGAAGGGCATGCTATGTGAAATTACCCGAAGTTCTTGCCTATAATTGACAATGCTCCGAACAATGAAGACTGAAAAACTGTTTTAGTGCTGGAAACGAGGGAAGATTTTGTGGAAATACGGCATGGATTGTTCACACTCCACATGGTTACACAGTGATTCTTAACTGTGCACACTTGTATAGATTTAGTTTAGAATACTACAAAGTCTAGACTATGCATTTCCCTGATATCCAACTTCCCTCTTTTCTCACCACCCACTCTATACCCATCAGTATATCAGATATGTGGATTGTAGAGAAGGCTCTTTTGTTTATTGGCACGCCCACCCTCAGAAAACGTGCAGCAACAGGAAACCTACATAGACTGTAGCCAGAAAAAAACCAAACAATGACCATCGTGAGAGACAACAATGCCCCATTGTCTCTTGCGTTGCCTTTTCAGTCTTTCCCATTCTCAAGTCAGAGAAGCCTCAGTAAGCATAGAAGCAGCTAGAAGGCATTTCCTCCTCTTCCTCCTACTGATACAAAGGACATTCTGCTTGGCTAAGAAGGCAGGCATGGAGAGAAGCATCATCTTGACCTAATAACAGGGTCTGTTAATTCTGTTGGCAAGGAGAAAGTCCTTAAGGCTGCATTAAGACTATAGTGTCTGTACTATGAAATGAATGAAGTAGGCTGTGGGCCTATTTTTGCATTGTTAGAGCTTTAGGGAACAATAAGCTTTTGTTGTCTCTGGGGGTCGTTTAAATGAATGACAAATGCAAAGACACACACACATTGAGATTTCTAGAGAAGTAGGTAGGTCTGTCTGTGGGAGATATGTAAGAGGAAGCAGATTTTCCATAAGTCCACAAGGGCACTACAGTTGGGTTCATACATGAAAAGGAAAGAAAAGAACAGTTAGAAAGGGGCTGATGAACTCACAAATGGAACCAACATTTAGGGCTAGGAACAAATAGTTACTTTGTCTTGGGGGCCCTTGTGAGGCACATCCTGAAAGCCATTTACAATGCACCCCAGCATGGTGACCCCAGCTGAAGGGCAGAGTTTACCCTTGACTGTCTGAAATGTTTTGAAACAATCACGCAACCTTTTAAAAGGACACAGCATAAAGGAATCTAGGGCACCTTTAACAGGCTCCTAAAATAGTTGGTGGAGGCCATCTCTGAGTGCATGTGTGCTGAACAGCATTTCAGCCTTTGGAGGTGTGCAAGGGCAAGGGCAAGCTCCATTGGAACATGCTGTGTAATGACGACATCAAACTGAGACATGTTTCCTTAGGACCCTGTGGATGCTCTAACGTTTGAGTGCCTGTTTCAGAACACTCAAATGCACAGCAATAACAGACCACCTATTAAACACTGACTGCCGCTGCTACAGAATGTTCATATTGCTATGTGTAAACTTGCAAAAGGTACTGAGGAAAATTCAGGATTAACTCTTTAATAGAGAGGGCAAGTGATCCTGGTGTGATGGCACTGTGCAAATGGAATATGCAGCATGACTCCCTTCTTGCCATCCAAATAGGTTGATGGAACAATTGGTTGTGAAATTAACTTGGGTGGTTAGAACCAAAGAATGCCAAACACCAATCACCAGTGATTGCCACTATGTCAGGAAGTGAACAATACGCTAGCAACAGTTTTAGGGTAGAAGACCTAGGACCACTAGGAGAATCCATAATTACCTCTTAGAAATTTATTGCAACAATTGAGAGATCAATCTGCCACCATCCCTCACCCAGGGAAAGTGAAACTGTAGCAAATTTAGGGTCTCTACATTTTTATCTACTCTTGAGGGGTCTTGGCATACAACCCTGGGTGTTGGAGAAATCAGGACTAGTTTGGATGCTGCCTGGAAGAGATAAAAGCATAAGGAAGAATGAAAGAAATGTTATTTGTATGCTTTTGAAGCAGAATGGAGTGGGTGAAGATGGCACTCTCTGCATTTCTTTTTCAGTAGAAAGCCTTAATGGGTGGAGGATGCTATAAATAAACAACTAGTGGTTAAGAAACAAAGATTAAGCAGAAGAAGCACCATATCCGCCAACTCATCTAGAAACCCAAGTCTTTATCTTCTAGCATTATTAAGCAATTCAGTAGCTTCAGCTGTTTTAGTGAACTTGCTCAACAACTCGATAAGTGTAGTATTAATTTTTTTTAAGTGTAGAAAATCTTAAGGAGGCTAAAAGCTGAAGTTGTAAAGTTACTTTGGAGATGCTGCTCAGTCTCCAAATCAGATGTTTAAGAAGGCATCTAGATCTTAAGTTTTGAGTCAGTTTTGGCCTTTGGAACTAACATTAAGCATCTGAAAATGTTTTAAAGTGATATCTGCACCCCAACATAGGCCATTCCACATATTGCTAAAGTGCAACTGCTTTCTGCACTAGACTACATGGCCAATAGCAAAGAACAACCTAACAGGAAACAAGTTAGCTATCTTTAATGTAGCTCTCATTAACTTTGCTTCCACTAACTCTTCCTGTTCTTTTGCACACTGTAATTGTAACTTACATCACAATATCACTTTCATATGTACCTGTCGCCTCTTTTTCCCTTTTAATGTTATATTTCCTCACTCACGCACGCATCCCCCCTCCCCATAAATAGTAAGCAGGAACTATGGAGACATGGCTATACGTCATCTGACAATACTGTATTTTGCAAAATCTTCTCTCAGTGCAGGGGATGATAAATAGAAGGCAGGAGAAATCTTGCACCCTACCAGGAAGAAGTTTGCATCCTGTCTTATAACCTAAAGGAATCAAGGGAAATGCACAATTAAAAATGCATGTTTTAAATAGACATTGGAATGTCAGAGGTAAACCTAAACAAAAGCAACAGCAACATCCCCACTACTCAGAAATAGAGAAAGCATGTGGAAAGAAGATTGTCTTCAGGACTTTTTGAAAAGAGGACCCCGCAGGAGATAGAAATAAAGAATTCTGAAGCCAGGATGGGGAGCTCAGGTTGTGTAATGGCTAGAATGTTGTATTCTGATAAAGCGACATTCAAATCCCCAGTACTAAGCTATGAAACTTATTGGGTTTTCCAACAAAGCAAAGAAACTTGACTTGGGACAGTCATTTCCTGTCAGTTAGTCCCACCTACACTGGGTTCTCATGAGAATCAAGAAGGGCAGAGCAGAATATAACTGAAAAAATACAATATAAAAATGGGCCACAACCCTGGTTTTGAATTATTTTATAATGGCAAGCTGTATAGAAATATTTGAAAGAGAAGAGGGAGACAGCAAGAAAGCTTGCTGTGTATTGTACCCTCACATGCAGTTCAAAAGTATTCTGCCACTCTACACTGTCTGTACATCCGCAAGGTAGCCTGGCGTGACACTCCACATTGAAGTGGTGTCTTGCCAAGGACTTCTATATGGCGGAGCCATGTGATTCAGCAGGATTTAAGTGAAACTTGCAAGCAGAGGCTCACCCCTCTACCCTTTTGATCCCAGGCTATGGATCCCTACTTTCATGCTTTATGCTTCCCCAAAATTGATCAAAAGCCAGGCCAAGTAGACTCCAAAGCAAATAAGAGTGAACCCATAGAGCAGAGTTTCTTCCCGCCACCTTTGCCATTACGAGTGTCCAGTGAGCAACTTGCAATAATTTCCATGGCATAGCTGCCTCATACATCTCCATATCCCACCCAAATGATTAAAATGGGAATGAAAATATTCCTAGGATAATAATAATTTGATATATATGTTAAGATACTTCCATCCAAGAAAGGCCCGTAGGAGCAGGGACAAACATTGTCATGTCTTGCTGACCATTTTTAGCATTGTTTGCCTTTCAGGAAGCTGATGGAAATCCCCTGAGGCCTGAAAATGCATGGCTCTGCATGGCCATATTATTATTCAGTGTAGTATGGTGGCATTTGTCCCTGGCAACTTTGACCAAGAGTGTGAAGAGAAGCAAGTGTGCCCAGGTAAGGTGTGTGTCCCTTGCTCCAGGAGGGAGGGTTTGAAAAGGTGCTCTAGCATATTTAAACACCAGCCCTGTTGCAGGGTAAATGTGAGTATTCCAAATAAACTTGAACAGCATTTTTCATACCCTTAATCCAAAAGATGGTTCATCTAAGTATTACAAATGACCATAAAACATCTCTCTCTCTTTCTGGCAATATAATTTTTATTTTTATAAAGTATACATAAAAATATTCTTCTTTGAGTTTCAAAAGGAAACTCCTACATAGGTCAACAAATACATATATAATTTGTTGACTTCCAGCCTCCTTCTAAAGCTTCTCTGGTATCTCTTCTCTGATGTCCCTTTTTATTCAGCCTTTCTTTTTCCAACTGTCTTTATTCCATTAATAGTCAAGCTCAGCAGTTATAAGTTCATTTTCTGGCTCTTCTAGAAAATCAATAATGGGTTTCCAGTTTCTGACAAATTTATCCACAGTTCTATTTTTCATTAAGTTTGTTCATTTATCCATCTCCGCTTGATCAATTAATTTAATCAACCAATCTTCCACAGGTAGTATTTTTCCTTCCATTTTTGAGCATACACAATTCTTGCCGCTATTACCATATTCTAGTGCAAAACGTCGACCTATTCTATAGTAAGTACAACGATAAGTACAATTCCTACAAATGATAATAAAAACTTAGAAACAATTATCATTTTGTTTCAGCCAGGGTGGCTGCTGTACTCATTTCCAACAAGTAACAAGAGAGAGATACTGAATCTCTGTGCACCTGTTTTAATTTTTTTTTAACCAAAATGTAGGGCAGCAACTGCAACACACTCTATATTTGAAGCTCAAATTATGAAGACAGCCATGAAAGCTGCGACTGTTCTCTCAGAGAGACTTTCTTTTGGTCATCCAGGAAAACTGTGGCATAGCCAGCAGCTGAATTACATCTCAAGCCTCAATTCATGGCCTTAACAGAAGCAGCACCCTTGCATAGGCCTGAAACAGGCATTGTTCTCCATTGTGCATGGCCCTCTGTTCTTTTTGGTACTGTAAGCCTCCTCTTCTTCATAAAGGCCCAAAATTTGGACACTGAGGAGTCTGATACACACAGCTAAAAGTATGATTCAACAGGCAACAGGCACAATGTATCTGTGACAAGGAACATTTAATGCAAGACTGAACATTAAGAGGAACGTAAGAGGAGTCCAGCTGGATCAGGCCAGAGCCCATCTAGTCCAGTATCCTAGCTCACACAGTGGCCCACTAATTGCTTCTGGGCATTCTCAAGACAAAGCTTGATCTCAGTTCCCTGCAAATGGCCTTGAGGGGCATCCTGCCTGTCTCTCCAATCTGTCGGCAGTGCCTATGCATCCATTCTAGTAGCCATTGATACACATGTCCTGCATGAATTTATCTAATCCTCTCTTAAAGCTATTCAGTCTTGGTTGTTATCACCACCTCTTCTGGTAGGATGATCAGTGGTCCACAGCAGCCCAAAGGCAGGGAACATGGGGACAGGGGAAGGATGCTCCATTCAGAAGCCTCCTTAACCAACTTCTGATTTTAGGTGTCCATTTTTTATCTCATGGTCCACCAACACTTCATAAATTCCAGCTTATCCCACTCTACTGCCATCCTGTTTTACCACCCTGTCCATTACAATTTGCATGGCTATTTCCTATGTAAAACTCTAGATTCAATGTAAAGTATGGAAAACAAATCAGCCTTAAACTATTATCTTCAGAGTACACAAAATCCGCCAGCTAGTATGCACTGAATAAACCCACTTTCCATGATCTGTGACAGTGTAGGTAAAGAAAACTGCAAACCAGTTTTCTCCAACAGGAAGGCCAACAAGCAAGGCATATAGTTTGGGTGGAATAGAGTCTCTCAATGTTTCTTTTTCCAAGGAAGATGGATCCCTCCTTTAACACAGACTGAAAACAAAGCACAGAAAGAGAATGCAAAAATAAGCAAGCATCAAGCTGAGCATCCAGCCAAATGATCTATAAAGGTCCCCTTTTTCTGTCTGGGGCCAAGGCATGAAGTGAGATTCTAGTTATGCACCAGAAGGTTAGATTTACCATATGGCAGCGATAGTACTCTAGTGAAAGTGAGAGATGAAAGAAAACCATCCTATAATTCAGATCAAAGGCCTTTCTATTCAAATATCTTTTTCTAAAATGGACAAGCCAGATGCTTCTTTGTACAAAACCTCACAAGATATAAGCATCAAAAGTCCTCTTCTGATACTGCTCCTGAGAAACGAGTGCTGGACACAGCATAAATTTGCTTTTCCTTGTCCTGCCTGGAACTGCCCAGAGGACTATCTCTTGCAGAAAGAAAGAAAGAAAAAAACACCCCTCGTGCCTCGTATTTCCATCTCACCCACTCACTCTACAGCAATAGTATTTGCTTCCAGGACAGGTGGACCAATAATCTCATTCGTTAAAAGGCCATTTCGTATGTTCCTGTGACAATCATTATACAAAGACACTGGATTCAAATCTCTGTGCTGAGGCTTGAGATCTCTAGTACCATACAAATGCCATAAAGGCTATTTCTGAGTTGTCAGAACATTTGTTAGTGCTTAAAGATAACCAATAAAATTTTATTATGTCCCACTCAAAAGTCATATTGTGATGGAAAAACTTCTGCAAACATATTTATATTTTATATGTTGTGGATGAACTCTGTAGTAGGACTGCTATTAGCTGTAAGATCTCTTTCCTCCTGCCCCCATTTTATTATTATTAATAATTTATATATTTAAAATATTTGTATATCACTATTTAAAATATAATCTTGAAGCAGTAGAAAATAAAAATAAAAACAGGTTGTCAGTGCCAGACTATATTTGAGGGAAAAGAATAAAAACAAAAAAGGGCCTATCTTATTACGGAAAAGTACACTTTGCAAACATATTTTTGTGAAGCAGAAAATAAATGTTACAGTTTTTAAAAATAGCAATGTTGGAATTCACTTGACTTTTTTTACCACTTTAGAAAGGAGAGTTGTTTTCTCCTCACTCAGCAACGACACTCTCCAAGGACATGGAGATGTCAAGAGACTGCAAAAAAGCATGCTTTTTAAACTACTGTAATGATTAGAACAACCACACACACTGCAACTCAGATCCAAGTCCTGACAGAACTCTGCTTTTCAGTAAAGGCCCTAGCAAACTAGAGCCTGTTTTTCTTAAGTGCAGCTATGCCCTCTGGTGTCCAAGATCAATGTTACTTCTCCCATTAAACTGAAGCTTGCACCTGCGATGCATTGTTTAGAAAGTGCAGGCAAGGGCTCTCCAATTCCATTCTTGCAATGATGGTCAATTCTTGATTGACTCAAAGAAAATATATCTCTGATAGCTCCTATTACAAGAGAAAGACTGATGAATTAAGGTACCTATGAGCAGACTTTCCAGATAAACACAGGTATCTTTTTTTCTTTATAACAAGGATATTCTACAAACACTCAAACTCAATTCACTTCACATCAAAGCGATTGCAAAGGAAATTTGCATTTGTGTGAATAGAGCCACATTGAATATGGTACGTTTTGGACCTGCTGCGGATGCTCTTCAAATCTGCTTTGAATCCCTGCCTCCAAATCCCCTTTGAATCTGCTCTGAATCTGCTACAGATGTGATTGAGGAGCTGCATTGCCACCTCCAAACCTTTGCGAATATGCACAAAAGGAATGCACAAAAGTATTCACTTTGCATTCCAATGTCGGTCTTCAAATTAGCCAGTATTCAATTTGAATGTGAATATTCACATTCATATGAATTCATGCAAATTGTGAACCAGACAAATGTTCATGCACATTCCTAGTATAGGCAGCTGCAGAGGTTAGAATGAGCTCCTAACAAAGTAAACGAGATAGGTTCCTCCTACCAGATTGAGGCCAAAAACTTGCATACAATGCAATAATAAGCTAACACTAGTTGAGCTGCCAAACCCTCCCCCCTTTTTGCTTCCTGGGCCCCAAGCAAAACAGGCAATCTTGTTTCTAAGTAGATATGCCTCTGCTACAATTCTAGGTTTTTTTTAATCTTTGGGAAAGTATCCAGACTGAAGGCGAAGCAAAATTAACAGGGAACCATAAACGAAATCTAGTAATCACAAATGAACTTTCAGCCAGGAAATACAAAAAATTAAATTTGTACAAGATTGTACTAACTCCAGCTAACTAATTCAAGTTTGTTTCACTCATATAATTCCGAAAAGAATATGGGCTCTATCCAGTCATATCTCGTGGGCATGGGAGGGAAGAACATCTGTTGGGGAACAAGGCGTCTTTCTTTGCCCTGGCAGCTTCTTGCATTGCCCGGTCTACTCTTGAATTTTGGTTACCCATTTGAACAGATTCAGGAAGTGAATGGAAGGCTTCAGAAGAGAAGCTGAAGTTGAATTTAGTTTAAGTAAAACCCTGCTTGCGCAATGCTGGATTCTACCTCTTTGTATGTTGCCCATCTTATCTTCTAGAGAATGTTCCCATGCAAAATAAAAATTTTATCTATCAGCAAATGCTGATCTTCTGTATATATGTAATAGCATAATAGGGCAGAGGGTTTTTTTTTCCTTTTGGGTCAGATACTTGTGAACAAGATTAAGGGCCTGTGCAGAAGAGCCATAGAATGGTAAGGTACTTAGCATTTAACATCATCTGGAAGCCTTAATCTGTAAGTTTGCTTGTTTAGTATTTTTGCCCCACCCTTCAACTAAGATTTCATGGTGGGTTACAATCCTAATATTTTAATCACCTGCGTGGTAATTATCTAGTCATCAGTTGGGACCTTTTCACTAAAGCTGCAGCACTAGGTCTCTATACAATTACTGCCCACCAGCTTGCATAAACACAAAAGATTTTCTGCAGATGACTTGACTAGCCTGTTTCCTTCCTTGTACAAATTAACATGAAGATAGAGCATTGATTTTGATAACATCAGAACTGAGGAATGAACAAGAAGCCAAGAGATAAAGGATTAACATGGTTATCTCAGATTTTATCACTAAGAATTTCCTGCAACTAATTCACAGACACCATGTTCTAATCACTTAATTCTAAATCATCCAAGCATCTATTTATGTGGTTTTTCAGAACATAAAACAATTTCTGCTAGTGAAAACACTTGACTTTAGCCTTATTTTAGCAGTATTCGTGTTTCAGTGCCTCTTTCTCATTAAATCAACAAAAATGACTATTTTGATCACTGTAAAATAACTAGAGATTTATATTGATACCAGACACTGTAATAACCAACTGAGTATCTATTAAAATGAATGCTAACCTAAGGACAATTTATTAAACAGAGGACCAAACATTCTTACTTAGATTTCATGGGGGTCATGTGGCTCTTGACCTGCTGAGGCCCTTTCTTGGGCATGCCTGCAGGCTTCACATAATAAGGGAAGAAGTGGTTTACAGGTCAGAAGGGGAGATTTGGAGGCAGTGGAGTAAGGGGGGGGTAGAAATGGGACAAATATATAAGGCTTGGGAGAGAAAAAGGAATCAAATAGGGAGTTTTTGAAAGCTGTGAGGCTAGCAAGAGAGAAGATGAAAACATGGATGCATTGGTACATAGCACTCATTTCACAAATGGGCTTAACAGAATCATAGAATTACAGAGTTGGAAGGGACTTCTAGGGTCACTGAGTGCAACCCCTAGCTCAATATACGATTTCCTAAACCATCCCAGATGTAGGTCCAGGTTCTGCTTGAAAACCTCCAACAAAGTAGAGCTCACTACCCCGTGGCAACCTATTCCACTTAACTGATCACCCTGTCAGGAAGTTTTTTCTAGTATCTAATCTGTATTGACTCCCTGGACGTTCCATACCATTGTTTCTAGTCCTTCCATCTTGTGTGAGAAAAGAGAAGATCCCCCTGTACTGTGACAGCCCTGCAGTCTTCTCTTCTGCAGGTTAAACTTCCTGGATCCTTCATCTGTTCCTCATAGGACATGGCTTGCAGACCACTACCATTTTGGTAGCCCTCCTTTGGACTTGCTTTGTCAATGTCTTCTTCTAATTGGGTGCCCATATTTGGACACAGTAGTCTAGATGAGGTCTGACCAAAGTAAACAGGAATAATTACTCCTCGTGATCTAGACTCTCTGCTCCTCTTGATGTATCCCTAGGATGGTGTTTGCCTTTTTTAAAGCTGCATCACATTGTTGACTCATCTTCAACCTGTAAGCAACCAGTACACCCAAATCCTTTTCACTTATGCTACTACCCAGCCAGATTCCTCTCATTCTGGTATTAGTTTTTATCATTTTTCTTACAAATACTTGTTCCCACGGTATAATTTTCATTTAAACATGTCATGGGCCCTTCCCATATGAACCCTTAATGCAGATTAAGGATCCATATAGTACACATCTAAGTCTCCAGGTCTGAACATGAATGCAGGTCTATGGCCCACCCACACAGCTCATATGGCTCCATTTACTTTAGACAGAGCCTAATCCAGATTTAGGATGCCTTAACTTGGATCACTGGTAGACACATTCAACTGGGTCTATCTGCAGATCTAATTCAGAATAGAGGCGGTAGGCAGAAGGCATGTCTCCCGTGTTCAGGACAACCAGTAAAAAATTTCACATCCTTTGGTAGAATTTGTGACCATTATTACCCACATTATGGAGCAAAGGGAGGAAATTATATGTATATATTCCCTTATTTAGATACTGTAAAGAAATAGTTGTAATTCTTGCTTTTTTGTGTCATTTTTATGGATCTTCTTTTGTCTGTTTTCCTTTTGATTAGAAATAATGTTGCTATTTAAAAAAGTAAAATAGCACCATAAATCTATTAAAAACAGTATGCAAAGAAGTTGTCCATTAATAAGGGCCATTTATGGGGCACAATCCATTTAGTAGGCTAGATTTTGGGTTTGTCAGACCCGCTCTGTTTTGATCAGATAGAACCAAATGCAAAAATCATACAAAGCATTAACTCTCCAGTTTGGGTTATCCAGTCTGTGGCTGGCATATTTGCCTTATATCCTATCTGTTTTAACCTCCACAGCCAAACGATATGCACCTACACTTCCACCTTATTGGGGTACAAAGGTTATCCTACCCATACTGAAGAGCATTAGAGAACAGTGCCTCTAACCATATTTTGAGTGAAATAAATTTTTAGTACCAAAAAAGCTAAGGCCATTTCTGGTGTTGCCTATGCTGGGGCAGTCCATAGCTGGAACAATTCACATGGCCTGGAGCAGGCATTGGGGTGGCCTGTTTTGTTCCAGCCTCTGAAGCCTACATCAGCTTTTGAAATGGCTCTGATGGGTCTTATTGCTCCTGGGGATCTACTTTGGCAGTGCACCCCATTGTACCGCTAAAACGAATCCTCAGTGGTATACTGGGGAAATAAGCTGGGTGCCATTTTGGGCTCTGTAGTCTAGTCTACACTCTTTGTCCTGTGCAGATGGAGAACACTAATAGGTAGTGGGGCCTCCCTTAGACCATATTTGGAAGGGAGGCTCTTAAGGTTTTTTTCATATTGCTGGCATACTCACTCACACTCTAGTCAGATAGAAGTCTACTTGTAGTTGGTGGTGGTGGTGGCAGTGGGTTTTTTTTAAAATGATCAGGCACAGGTAAATGGCAGGTTAAAAAAGTTACAATTGTGTGGAATTCCAGACCTGCACAGACCTCAGACTTCAGCTAAGAAGGAAACACATTTTTTCCTCTGCAGATTTTGGGATATAGGGTTATGGATAATAAGGAAGAAGAAATTGTTAACAAAATGAATTTATTTATAAAGAACTAGAACACCATGTTCTGTAAAAAAAACTCACTGAAAAATCATATAAGAATGAAGCAAATAGCTTGCATTCATCTTCCTCTACTGAGCCAACCAAAGAAAGAATTTGGAAGAAAAATACTAAACTCTTCACATTATCTTTCACTCATTTAAACATATTACACAAGGTATACTGTCTAGCAGGTGTTAGTTAGAAACACTTTGCAGCAGGGTGATATTGTCTCCTTTAAGCATGATTCGACCTGTAATGGAAAAGAATATTAGAGTTAAGAAAAAAAGTTCCCTTTAAATTCATACATCTTCCATCTGCACTGCGTGACAGTACTAGCATTAATAAAGGTGCCAAGATCAGCTGCTTCCCTTTCCATGCTTTAAATCCCTTATGAAGCCAATTTAAGCATCATTTATGTAAATTAGCCAAACACCACCATTTGGCAGGATGAACTATAAAGAGAAATAAATACTTTCACCTCACTTAAGCTCCGTTTGGACTTGGCAGAAGGTGTGTCATTAAAAAGCTAGTGTAGAAAAATACATTTGGAGGGATGACAGGAGACAACTAGCTTGGTTTCAAGTATAGCCCATATAAACTTTATACCTATGCTCTTGTTAGTTCAATCAAGTGTATATGATAAAACTATAGCTTAATTTATACAGTGTCCAGCACTATGGACACTGACAAATTGTGATCTGCCTTGATTTAGAGGCCCTCATAGATTCACTTAGCATAGATTTCTACTAAAACCTCTACAGACTTGCATTGGATTGACTAAGGCCCCTCGTGTTCAGCTGAATGAGGAATTAGCCTCTCAATGAAAGTCAACTGGGTTGAATGAATCAATTTGCCACTGAAATTGAGACATCAAACAGCAACCTGGCAGCATGCTGGGACATTTTTCCTACTCCAGGAACCACTGAGTTCAGCACCATCCCTTATGCCTCCTGGAGGAATCTGAAAATCCATCTCTTCTGGAAGGCCTTCCACTGCTTCTGAATGTGGTTGTTTTTAATTGAGGTGTTTTACTGAATTTTCAGTCTTTGTTTTGTGCTTTTAGGGAAACTTTTATTGCCATAATATATGTAGGGCTTTTTTGTACTTGTCTTTCCTGTGAGCTAAAGATACAGTGGGATACAACTCAAATTAATTTTTGCACACATTGCTACAGCAAGAACTGTATTCATCAGTGAGTGAAAATCAGCTCTAAGTGTGGCTTGACACGCTATTGGCAAATTTTCACTACTTTTGCGTTAAAGCTTTTATTGCCTGTATTATGTGCTGCAGTTGATGACTAAAGAATTGGGTTTTTAAATGCAGAGTGTTTCTTGGGTGTCTGTGTTTTCCTTTTCCATGAACGCATCTTTTATTACTTTGCACAGTGTTTTGTTGTATACGCAACTTTTCTGGTGCAATTTTATGCATTTTTCTGTGCATGCTTTAATGGTTTCAAAGAACAATGCCAGCACCTCAGAGGCTCCTGCAGTGGCTGAGCAGAAAAGTAGCTTCCACCTTCATAGTTTTCAGAGGTCATCAGTGGAAGAAGACATTCTTCTTTCTACCATTCCTGCTCTGTTTTGTCACTGCACTTCCGTCTGGCATCTATGTCTGTCAGCCCTACCATCTGTGAAAAATATTTTTTGGGTTTGGAGAGGGATGACATTTTGTTTGATGTGCATTTTGTTTGTGTGGCAAGTGTGTGTTGAGCACTGCAGTTTGTGGAAAACCCTTGACTGGGTATGGAGGCACATTGCTGCAGGCGTCTCAACTAACATCTGTGCAGGGCATGTTTTAGGCACGGAATTTGTGTTTTGGTATCACCTTCATGGTAGCTGCCCTCTGGCATGGCTGGGTTGTGCATCTTTCAATGCAGGTTCTGTTCTTCAACTTACTTGCACTAACAAGCCAACCCCCCATTCAGATCAATCAGTGGAGATTTTTGCCATGGTTCTTTCAAACCCTGGAATTCGACTGAAGTAAAATTCTTGATTTACAGAGTTTCCATTTACACACCATTTTCCACAGATGGAAACAGTGATTAAATCCAGATATAACTTTATAAAGGCGAATTCTTTCTGGTAAACCTTATGAATCCCATGGTGAGGGAACAATATAACTCTTTCAGGTAAAAGTAATATGTGAGATTTGTTTCCAGATTTGCACAATTTCTTCCAACATGCCACCCTCCTTTTTCCTGGATTCCACTTCTCAACAGTCCCAATTGTTCTATTAAGTGGAATAAACGAGATGTATAGTTCAATATACCCAGCAAGGTACCAGAATGGATGATAGCCTAGGGAGACGGTCAACATGGCAATAGTGGATGAAAAAGGAAAGATATGGGCATCAGGCTGCAGGAGCATTTTGTACAAGGAAAAGTTTCCAAATGCTTTCATAGCAGAAGTTTGAAAATCACAGTGGAAAGCTAGTTACCTCCCTGTAGCACCCATTTCCCAAACCATGGCAATCTTTAAATCATATTGATAGAGTTCATTTAATGCAAACAAAGCCCAATTTTCTCTAAACGGTTTTCAGACATGACCTGGGAACAGCTTAGCAGGCAGAAAATCTAAGCTCAGTTCCAGCTACGTGACAATATTTAGAGTTTCCATTCTGGCATACTTGATCAGACCATTTAGTGCATATACCTGTGCACAGCTTCTGGTGTACAGTACATTATTAAGACTTTCACAATGAATTTTCATTTAAGTAATAATTTTCCACTGGCTTTTTGATAATACCAAAAGAAACGTAGGTATGGTGGTCTCTATTAAGGAATCTTTGCTCACCCAACTGCTTCCTTGATTTTGTCTTAGAATGAATCTCTTCAGCATCATCCAGAACTAGGTTCATATATTCATCAAACCCCTGTAAGCAGAACCATAGCTCAATTAATTCCCCAAAGGTAAGAGACTTTCATGATCAAAACTAATCATACTGCAACAAGAAAATCTTTGGCCACCTATATCCATGAAGCTGATGCAATAGGCTAAACTAGTGTAAAAAATGTCCATCTTCACCCTAAACGAACTGAATCAGAAAAAGTCAGAAGGGAGAAACTTTCTTGTTCCTTCCCCAACAGGGCAAACAAATGAGCTCTGGCCACATACAGAATTGAGAAGTTAAACAAGGATAAAAGCTTTGTCTTATTTTTGATTGAAGCACCAGTAAGGCACAAAAGCAGAACTGTCCCAAGTGTTTTCTATTCAGCAAGTAACAGATTTACTGGCCTACTTTCAAAGGCAGAAGCTTAAATTGTTTATGAGGCACAAAGACAAGCTTCTGCACCTCTGCTTTTTGCATTTCTGAGTAAGAGAGCACCATGTTAATATATGTCCCTGCATTTGCCACAAAACTAAAACCTTTCATTTTACACAGTTTCTGCATAAATACTTAGACTTGTATTGCTTCATTAAGTGTCACCTTTCTGCCATATCTAGGGGTATAGTTAAGATTATGCAACCCAGAAATGCAGGATCAAGTAGGTATTCACAATATCAAAGGTTTTCAGGAGTTATATATGTTTAATGCTAACATATACATGCTGTATACACACAGTAATTACTTATTGCAATACTCACAATTATACAGCCTTCTATTCGCATATTAACCTGTTCATACAGCCACACCTGAATCCTGGACCTCTGCAAAGTAAAAAGCAAAAGATATGTTAATGTAATAGTTTAGAGACTTTCACAGATTCATTTACCTGGTTTAATAATCAGTCTCAATCTGACAGTACTTTCTATTAGCCATGCTAAGGTTATAAAATTGACTGCCAAGGGAGATTCATCTTACTCCTCTTTTTGAGATTTGTGCTATCTGGTAATATGTTTAGGCTTGCTAAAATTTGTGTAAAATTCCTATCCTTTGCCTTCATGTGTTAAAACAGTTGGTTATTTTATGTTCTTATGACTGACAATATTTCAGTACTAAACTGAATGGCACCTTTAGGAGCCCTTGGGCATACTGAAGCAGAATATAAATGTTGTGACAAAATGTATGTGAACCCTTTGAAATTTATCTGGACTTCTACATGAAAGGCTCCTAACATACAATCTAAACTTCATCAGTCGGAATAGATAAATGCATTTTTATTTAACTAACAATAGACACACTCACAAAATTCTATAGTGCTGGCATATTTTTTTCTCACAACTATAAAGAGTACTTGTTCAAATGAATTGATACAGATGAAAGGGTCAGAGTTGAGCTTACTTACATTTTGTAGGTACCTGAAGATGAGGTTCTGTTACAGCTGATTTAAGGAAAAACATAAGCATGAAGCAGCACCTAGCTGCAGCAGCAAGGTTAGAAGCAACAAATTAGTATAAGTATTATCAAATGTAAGCCAGTACTGTAACCAAGAGTCTATATTGTTTTCCATGTTTATGGAGAAACAAAAAATGACAGAGAAAAGAAAATGGAAGTGCACTAAGAAACTATCTTTTGAGGCAAAGATTTGTGTTTCTTCAGAAGCAGCTATGCTGTTGGCTAGTGTCTTTCTCAGAAATGTTTTTATCATGCACTAAGTACTGGTGACAAAACCAGCTACGCCGAGTGGGTTGGGGCTGTAGCTCCGGTCTACCTCGCTGCGGTGCTCGAGTACTTGACGGCCGAGATCCTGGAGCTGGCCGGCAACGCGGCTCGGGACAACAAGAAGACCAGGATCATCCCGTGCCACTTGCAGCTGGCCATCCGCAATGACGAGGAGCTCAACAAGCTCCTGGGCAAAGTCACCATCGCCCAAGGAGGAGTTCTGCCCAACATCCAGGCGGTTCTCCTGCCCAAGAAGACCAAGAGCCACAAACCAAGAGAAGCAAACCGCCATCGACTTCAAATCATATTCTAATTTCAGCCATAATCACTCTACTGTTATGCAAGTCTATTATTTATTTGTTAAAATATTTCCCACAAATAGTTCTGGACACCCCAGCTCATTCAATTCATATAAGCTTTGAGGTCAATAGAGGTATATGTGTGAAACTCTCCCAATTACCTTTATGAATGAATGGAGATTTACCCCCTTTTTACACTTACTTCATTTATCCTGGTATAGGATGAGCTGCTTCATACCAGGATACGCAATCTGCTCCTGGTGTGGAAAACACTGTCTGCACTGCACCAGCTTTGAAGACAGCATCCCCTCTCTCTAAATGCTAGGAACAAAAGATCCTTGTCTTTGACCTCCTGGAGGGGGGAATTTTGGCAGTGTGCCTTGCTGCATCACTAAAACTGAACCCCCCTTGGCCTGGTATACTATCTCTCGGTAAAATAATCCTCTAGAATACCATTGTGGGTTCCCTGGGCCAATCTACATTCCATCCTGTGTGAGTGGTGAGAGGTCCCCTTTACCCCACACCAGCATGTGGAAAACAGCCCCCTAGACCCCTTCCTATACTGCTCTAAAAGCATGAACAGGAAGGGCCTTAAACACATGTCTTTCCACTAAAAATCCTAAAGACAAGAGGAGGAACTTGTGTTCATTCTCATGTGGTGGTCTCTAAAAACAATCTCAAAATATAAGATCAACTTCAGATATAGAAAAACAATTACAGTATTAATTCTTAATTCCAACCATTGTCGGTCTGAAAAAAAAAATCCCTTGAACTTGGTGCATGAAAGATACTGGATGTGAATTCCATAAACTGGTAATGACATAATGGAGAAGCAGGGCTGGATACTATCTATTCATTGATGGTCATTCACTCCTCATCTCCTAATAAGCTCAATGGTACTATTTGGTCATTTGCATCCCACTGCAAGTGCCAGCCCATCCCAAACTTCACCCAGACCTAACTGGATCTGGAAGATGTGTGAATGGTCCCATCCAGGATCCTTCACTTCACTGTAGCAACTGCCACACACAGATGAGCAATGCGGCGCACAAATGTGCAGTCACAGCCGCTTCACAACTAACAGAGATGGGAGTGGCAATGCACGCTCAGAGCTTCTCCAGGGCAGAAGCCACTCCATGGGATGCGTATGCCCTGTATCAAAGCATCTCCAAACGTCCTCATCTTCGAAGTTCGAAAAGTCTGTCAGATAAGAACAGTATTCTTCTGGCACGCCTAAGAGTATCAAAATAATCAATAAGGTTACGCAGCTTTGCTCAGGTAGCACACAGCCGATAAATACAATGTTTTGAGCAGCCAAGAAACGTTTCGCTATGCCTAACAATTGTCTTATGAAGGCAACCTAGCACTACTACACCGAGAACTTATGTACAGCATTTTTATCCCACCCTTCACCGGAAGACCAGAGCGTGTCACGACATACAGTAAAACAAGAATCGTAATTACTAAATTAGTAGCTTTATGGCCCCAATCCCTGCCCTCTCTCACTAGATTTTAGAAGCCACCATAGGCAAAGATATGGCGCCACATGGTAGCTCATACAGGTGCAGAGATCTCGTCCGTGTTCTTAGGTTCTACCTGGCGAAAGTCACCCCCACCCCGGCTGCCTCTATTAAGGCCTGCCCAGGCCAGGCCAGGCCAAGCTTACCCCCCCCTCCCCGCGCACGGAAGGATACAATGGGCTGCACCATCACCTTCTGAACTTTCTGCCCCTGCCCGCGATACGCCATGGCCGAAAAACTGGGCAGGAAACACCCTGAGGAGGACACAGTTAAAAAAGCGGCGTCGTTCCGATTATTTCCACACACGACCAGGCCCGCGGCTCCGCGAAGACTTCCCCGATCGCCCGCGCCGCCGCTTCCCTCGCGCACTCCCCTCCGATTAATCTACACCTACTTCCGCTGAGGGCAGGAAACTGCGTAGGTTTCCCGTTGCGCCCACAATGGCCGGCGGTGTGACGCTGAGGGTGATGGTGACTTCAAGTCTGCGCACGCGCGTTGACCACTGTGACCTTTTCGGCGTGGGCTCGGAGGCGGTGCTTGCGGGGCACGCGCCATCTTGGAGGCGGGCAAGCGGAGTCAGTGAAGCTGAGACGCGGCTGCGGCGGCGGCTCGAGTCGAGTTTCGTTGTTTCCCGAGGAGGAGACGAGAGCGAGAAGAGGGTTCGATCAGCGTGGGGCGAGAGAGGTCGTCGGCACGGCGGCGGCGGCTCCTTCCCGGGGCTCGGTAAAGTCCCTGCGCGCGGTGGCAACGGGCCCGCTCCCCCCCTCCCGGTAGGCGAGTAGAGGCCTCCTCGCTCGCGCCTGGCCCGTTAAATTCCCTCAGCCGCTTCTTGTAGGCCCGACAGGGCGGAATTGGCCTGCCTCCTCCCTAAGGCCGCATCCTTCTTCCTTCTCCCCTGCGGTTCTCGCGGGTGTCCTCGCTCGCTCCCCTTGTGCAAAGCTCTTCCGTCCTCGCTTAGTGGACGCCAAAAGATGGCCTGGTTGCCTGGTCCTGTTTTTCATGTAACTGACATCCATGTTCTCGCCCCCTCCCGAATACCCCGGCCCTCTCGGGGCTCTTGGCCTTGTTCCGCTTCTCGAGATTTGCTTTAGCGATTCGGCCTCGCCTTTTATCCGTCAGGTGTTTGGAGGCGTCTGAGGGCGAGGGGGATGAGCTGGCTCGACCCCGGAGACGAGAGGAAGAGAACCCAGGAATCATCCCGGAAAAAAATCCCTCCCCCCCCCCCAAATTTAAACGGGTCAATTAAAGCTCAGCCTCGTCGTTTTGAGAATAGCCACGAAGTGAAACCGGGAACCCAAATAATTATTTGGTTCGGGAGTGATTCCAAATTTTACATTGAAGGAAACCAGACTAGCAAGTTGAAATGAATTTTCTTCCAAAAAATCAAGTGATTAACATATAAAATCACAGTATTCATTTGGTGATAGAAAAAAGCTTTTCCGAAACAGATTGGTGATATCAGTGCTTGCTGAAGCCAAAGTTTTAGAAACAAAGATTAATTTCCAGCATAGTAATCCACAGCCACTAGATATATGCAGCATACGTGGTTACAATATCCTTGTAGGTCCCCAGGTAAACATTGTAGTGGATATTGAGATTTCTTGCCACTAAGCCCGTTTGCTTCTTGTTGAACAAGTGAGGGGAAGAAGGCTGCTTATAAGTTCTTAATATGAATTTTTTTTTAAAAAAACCAAATTCCATACTTATTGAGTAAAGAATAATACTTTTCTATTTAGCATGTTGTGCTTTCCCATATGCCAGATTCTGGAAGATGCAGTAGTACATTTTTAATGGTTAAGAGTCTATAGTTTTCTATCTGTGCCCACATTGCCTATAAGGGGCGCAGCGAAGCTTGCTAACAGTGAGCTTTTAAGGAATAAGAGCAGCTTCACAGTTTATAGTATAGTATAGGCTGTGTTTCTCGCAACAAACATGAATTCATGATTTGAAGACAAATGTGCCTTGTAGTTCTCTGATATAGTCCATCTCCTTTATAGGTACAGGACTTTCTTGTTTATAAAGAACAGAACAGTCAAACTATTTGATTTATCTGCTTCTAAAATACATTCTCTGATTAAATCCATGTTGACTGAGCTGTATAAGTGGTAGCTGTCTTCTGTCAGCTGTGACAAGAGGGATGCTACTCTTGGCACATAATATCTCTAAGCAAAGTATGCCCCCTGGTGACCAGAGAGAAATAATAAAATGAACAGTCTTTGGGTTGATTATCTTCCCGGATAAAAATTAATATATATTCCCATTGTGATTGTTTCAGAGCAATAGCTGTGTTTGTTTGCTAAACCAAAATTATAATCTTCACTATTATAAAGGCTAGCAATATATTTTATTTAAGTTGTTGTGGGACAGAGTTACTTTGTGAAGTGTTCATATTGATAGTAATGTTAGTTTTGCCATAAAACCAAAAGCAGGAGTTGCATGTGAGGAAATTCTGCCTGAGAAAACTAGAAAAATGTCTTGAAAGATTTGTCAGTGCTGTTTTTTCCATTGCATTTATCCCTAGTGATAGTTACTTCTCACTTCTCTTCAGAAAAAAGGTTATTTACATGAAAAGCAATATAGAGTAGCACATCAAAGATATCTGCTGAATGGGAATTTTTCTATAGTTAAATATAATAGAGCACCCATGCTTCTAAAACTATAGCATCATTACCTCCCCATTAATGACATCTGTAAAGGTAACTATCACTATTAGCAAGTCTTTAATCTTATGAATATTTTTTGGAAATTACTTTTCTCATCAATCCTTTATTTAAATTCTTCACCCTTTGGTTGTATTATCTTTAAGCAAATTATTGAACTATGTTCATAGTGAAATCCTGTTTTTTACTCAATAATGCTTAAAGAAATCAATTCAGAATAACTCCTGGTAAACTGCTAGACACTAAAACCTTGTTACTAGATACAGCTTTTAACCTTTAGTTTAGAGTGCCTTCTAGAAGCTAGAATGGCTGCTAAAATAGAGAGATGGCTAGAGCTGCTCTTGTTTGGCTAGATTCTGATTATTTGGTTGTATGATAAATCATTATAGGCATTTCACAGGTATTCTAATTCTGAGACAGTTGCTGCTCTTTATTTTTGTATTCTTGTGGATATTTTGAAATCTGCAGTTTCACCTAGCATTTGGTTATGTACTCATCTTGCCCCCTAGCTCTTTGTAAGGAATAGCTTATTCACTACACTTGTACAATCTTTTTCATATGTAGGGAAATCTCTATTCTGTTGAGCAGCAGGCTCTTAATACAAACATGGAAAATGCATTCTTGTTGAGCTAAAGTTCTACCACTTTTGTGCATAGCTCCCAAGTTTTGTTTTAATGAAGATTTGTTCAGGAGCTCTTGTTAACAGTACTTCATATGGGAGTGCTGGAATTTACAAGAGGATTTTTGAAATTTCTAGTTACAGTAGTTACAAAAGGCCCTTTACAGTTCTTGGGTGGCTTCAGTTCACAGAACCTTTCCCATGGATTGTGAGGAGAATTGAGAAATTTAATGTTACTGTCCCCAAATGCTAATAAATTACTCCATGTTAACTTATTATATTCTCAGGGGTTCCTGGATCTACATATTTTTTGAAGCCTATCACTGAGAAAATTATTAATGATTAATTTTTGCTATGAACTAAGAGCAAAATCCTCTGACAGAAGAAATTGAATGAATTAAAAGTAAAATTGTACAACGTTTTTTAAATTTTGCACACCCACACTAGTTATTTTTCAAAGTACAGCATCATGTAATCACTTCTTGTGTGTTATTGATTTAAATCCAGTTTGCCTAAAAATTATTGTAAAGTTTAATATATGTACCTTGATACTTGCATAATACACATCTGCTCTGAAAATATTTAATGGGTTAAAATAATACAGAATTAACAATTTCACTACCCTAAATTTGAACTCAGTTGCAAAGTAACATTTTATTACTGTTCTTATATATACACCTTGCATGTATAATACACACACATTTGTGTGTGTGTATGTATACATACTCAAACTAAAACTATACAACTATACAGTTATTAAAGATCGGGGAAGATTTTTTTCTTTTTTCTAATAGGTGAAGAAGTCTTGAAGACCAGAAATTGAAACATTGTGTTTTAATTAAAAAAAAAAAATTAAAATTTCCGGCTGTGGAGGTGGATCTTCTTTGCAGCCAGGATGAAACACAAGTTCATCTTTAAATGAACTGTTTATTTTGAAGAGCAGTTATTCTCCACCGTCTCCGGTCTTGCTGACCATTGAAACGGACTTGCTTTCTCCAGTAGTTATAATTCACGCTCTGTCTGAATTTTGAATGAGGATTTGATGTGTTCCTTGGCAATGTGAGGAAGAAAAGTCTTTCTATCCCATTTTTATCAATTCATGGATTGAGTGTTGATTCGGCCTACAGGAGAAAAAACATTGGGAGTCTTTGAAGATATAGTTACTTGCTGAACTTACCAAGGTATTCCGGTTAACTGTATTAATTTTTATAATTTGAGTGTGTGATTAGTTTAATTCAAAAAGTGTTTTAAAACTATTGGGTCAGTTTCTTAAATTTATACGCTGATTAGTTGGCCAGATTTTTCATTTGTGGCTGAGATGTCTCCAAAATGGTTTAAATTTTTTTCAGATTATTTTTTCTGACGTGTTTCCCATTTGTAAACTGTCCTGAAGCTAAGTCATGTCATTCTTCTGCTAGAAGTATTAGTAAATAGTTATCATGTGGAAACCAAACAAAACATTTTTAAAAATTATGTTTTGTTTTCTGCGTTTACTTTGTATATAGGTCTGTTACAGAATCCTTAATGATGAACATCAGGAAATTGGAAATTTGATTTGCTTTGTTTTATAATTAGGAGCCAGAAATAATAAGCCATTGAAGTGTGACTTTTTTTATTGTGCAGTATTATTGGCAAAAGGTGTGTGTGGAGGGATACACCTTTAAAAGATAAGAGAAATTTGCTGTGCTTTGGAACTGTAGTCAACAGGCCAGTTTCTTTTGAAAAATATTGTGTTGCTCGTGGATTCTTTCTGAAAATGGTCAGTTGACTGTAGTGTTCTATAAGTAGTGTCATGGAACTACTACTTGTCAGTAGGGACTGTTGCTAAACTGCTTCTTACTGGCAAGAGCAGTTACAGAGCCTGTACTGCTTGACTTTTCACCGTACTTTCCTAGATTTTGTTTACTGATTTTAGAAATGTATTAGCATGAAATCTAGGAGAATGGGAACTTCTGTTCTCTAATACCAACATTTATTTTTTTTTCATTTATCCTTTCAAAGATTGTATGTTAAAGAAGATACCAATAAATTCAGCATATAGAAGATTGTGAAGTTATAAATCAAGCTGTCAGTAGCCATCACTCAGAGAACTAACAGCTTATCTTCAACCATCGGTTTCTCATCTGTAAACTTGAATTAAAGTTTCAGCGCAACATGTCTAACCAAGGAGATGATTGCTACTTTTATTTCTACTCTACATGTACCAAGGTTTGTGGTTCTACTTCCAATTTTCTATATTTACAACTGCAGTGCTGAAGCATAATATAATTTTAGCCAAGGCTGTTCTTTGTGCTATTTGTAAGCTTCTCTACCCCACTCTCGCGTGGGATTGTTAGGAAATGACAGGAAAAGTATGAATACATTTTAGATGAATCTGGAAGGTGCTATTTTTATTTTTAGATCCATCTATTTGAACTCTGCTCTTTTATCAAATATTATAGTCCAAGTCTTTAAGTAGGAGCAGAGCTTCAGTTTAGTTCTTGTTGGCTCCTGTTATATTTTTAGACCAAAGGAAATTGTGGTAGTTGGGAACACAGAAGGGAATAAAATGTAGTTTAAGCAGCATATTTATCAAGGAAAGACATACATGTAGCCATCATCCCATTCCCTCCTCTTAATGCTTAATGTCCTAGGTCCAGTGTCTGTCTTACAGGGCACAATGGGAAATCTCTTTTGCCACCTTGAACCCAATCCACTCCCATTATCCACTCCTGTTTAATAAAATGCCCAGCATTTTATTAAACTGTGGAACCATAAGAGTTCATTGAATCCAGCCCCCTGCGTAATTCACTAAACCATCACAGGGAGATGACTGTCCAGCCTCTGCTTGAAGACGTCTAGAAAGCTTACTTACCTCCTTTGGCCACCTGTTACTTTGACTGATTGCCCTTATTGTCAGAAAGTTTTTCTAATATCTAATTTGTACCTCCTTCTTTGTAGTGTCATCCTGTTCTCATCCTTTCTTCTTATGCATGTGAGAACAGGGCAGAACCCTCTGCAGTGTGATAGCCCTTCAAATACTTGAAGACAGCTATTATGTGTCCTCTCAGTCTTCTCATTTGCAGGCTAAGCATGCCTAACTCCTTTCACTGTTTCTCATTGGACATAGTTAGTAGACTACTTCCCATATCTCTGAGCTTGTTTCAGTTTGTCAATATTATTTTTAAACTGGGGTGTCGAAGCTAGACACAATACTCTATATGAAACGTGACCAAGGTAAAGAGAGATAATTACTGATTATGATTTAGACTCTGTATTCCTCTTAATGCATCCCAGGATGGTGTTTGCTTTTTTTTTGGGGGGGGGGGCAGCTGCATCATACTATTGACTCATATTCAGTCTGTAATCTACCATTACACCCTGGTCCTTTTTGTATGTGCTGCTGCCCAACCATATTCCTCCCATTCTGTACTTTCTTTCATTTTTCTTACCCAGATAACTTTAAATTTTGTCCTGTTAATTCTATTAATTTCATCCCACTGTTCAAGCTTGGCTTAATCTTTTTGAATTCTCTCCCTCTATTCCCTTGTATTAGCAACCTCTCCTAGTTGCATGTTTGATCAGTTAGAGGGAATCTCATTTTTTTAACCCCCTCCCCCCTTTAACTGATCTGTTTTTGTTTCCTATACTATTTTCAGTTTGGGTAATGTGTCTCCTTTTTTCTCCCCGCTCTGTTCTTCTTAGGGAGACAGTTGCCCCTTTCGTCACTGTGAAGCTGCTTTAGGAAATGAAACAGTCTGTGTGCTGTGGCAGGAAGGACGATGTTTCAGAAATATCTGCCGTTTTAGACACATGGAGATTGATGTAAGAGTTTTTCTGCATTGTACTCCTGTGCTTTGATTAATTTGAGATTGATATGTTGATGTATAAGGGGATCTGTTGAGACTAATAGGATTGTGCTATTACCTTCATTAATTGCTGGGGTGGGAACCTCGGATAAGGTCTCTTTCTGTGTTGGCCCCTAGACTATGGAATGGTCTCCCCCCTGAGGTGTGTCAGGCACCTTCACTTTAACATATAACATTTTCACAGATCAGTGAAAATGCACTCATTTTCTCTAGCCTTTGGCTGAGAAAACAGCTTCTCCTCCCCATAGTCAGGCTCTGTTATATTTAGTATTTCGTTTTGTATTTTGTTTTTATTACTATATCCTGCTCAGTCCTATGGGTATAGGGCAGCATAAAAATGCAAATAAATAAATGCTGATAACGATGTAGATCATTAACTCAATCCCATATACACTGCTTGGGTCTGGATTTGTTGTTAGATAGTTTAGTTTTAACAGTGACTCCTACCATAATGGGATGCATTTTTAAAGCTATAATTTATTGTATTCTCTGGTTTTTTTCTGCACTACATCTTATTCTAGATTATTTCCCAAAATATGGTCCTGCAGTAGTCTGCATTAGCATATGGGCAACAGGTCCCTATTCTGTGATATAATCTGGAATAACACTCAGAGCAGAAAGGCCAATGTCAGTGATAGCGAACCTTTTGTGTCAAAATTCGCAAGAAAACCTAACTCAGGTGCTGTTTCACATCAAGAAATATCCATAGTTTTGTGGTATTTGTAGCTCTAGTGAAAATGTTATATTTTTGATATATGTATTTTATTAAAAGCAAAAACAAATCATTCTTTACATTAGTGACTTTTGTTGCTGAATTTTGTTTGCTAAATCTTCAATTGAAAGTTGCTATTTCGTACACTTCAAGAACAAGCAAACACTACATGCCCACGTGCCAGGGTGACCATGTGTGTCACCCAAAAGGGCTTGGCGTGTCACCTGTGACACGCGTGTCATAGGTTGGCCATCACTGGCCTATGTCTTTATTCTTGTCTTTGATTCTTATACTGTACTGAATACATTGCAAATACAGCCTAAAGTAGATTTGTTGATCATACTTAGTATACCGTAATATCTTGTGTTCTCTATTCAGAAGAAACGCAGTGAAATACCATGTTATTGGGAGAATCAGTCAGTGGGCTGTCAGAAGGCAAACTGTGCATTTCACCATAACAAGGGGCGTTTTGTGGATGGGCTGTTCTTGCCCCCAAGCAAGAGTGAGTATCATTTTGATTCCTGGAAAGTTTTAGTGGCCTGCTTTACCTATGTGATGTCTTGCAAGCTGCATTACATCTTCCTGTTTCTGTTCGTTCCATAGAGGTGATGCCATCAGCTAACTTGGTTTATCTGCTTTTACTTTTTCCGAAGAGTACATTAAAAGCTACTCAAAATTATGAAAGAGGATACAGAGGATTGGGTTGTTCATTACTGTTAGAGCACTTAAAATAAGTAGATACTATTGCATCACCCTTTTTAAATGCAGTTCCTATACTCCTTTTCTCTATGAATATAAACATATATAGCTGGTTCTCACTTGCAACTTGAAAATAGAGCCATGAAGATACAACCTTATGGAGAAATCTGTGTGAATTTTCCCTGTGGTTCACATATCTTTAATAACAGCAATTGAGGTGTTCCTTTGGAGTGGTGGTGGGTAGCAGTTCTAAAGATAAAGCCACCTAGGAAACTGATTCATATAAACAGCTTGCCTGTAATGTTGCTTCAGTGAAATTCTGTGTCAGGATAATGCTGTTAGTAAAGAAATGTGCTCTTTACAGAAACATTTAGTTAATGATGCTGACACAGAATGTTTGATAAAATAACCTTTACGCTGAAACCTGGTATAGATGTTCATTTTTGCATAGGGAAAAGCAAAGATTTTTAGTGTGAGTTACATGAGCTCTTATATTTGATCAATTCTTGTACTAAAAACTAATTTCCAGTTTTACGTTTTTAATTGTTCAAATAGTAATATTTTTCAGTTTGTGGTTAATGAATGATCTTCGATGTTTGTGTTTCTAAAGCTGTTTTAAATGTGCCTGAGTCCTCAGAAGAGGAAATGAAGGCTACACAAGCCCCACTGCAGCAGAACAAACTTTCTGTTCAGTCTAATCCATCTCCTCAGCTGCGTGGAGTAATGAAGGTAGAAAATTCTGAAAATGTACCCAGTCCAACCCACCCACCAGTTGTTATCAATGCTGCAGATGATGATGAAGATGATGATGGTAAGCAAAATATAATATCCTAAAGAATTGTTATTTTTTGAAATTTCTTTTTTTTTAAAAAAAATTTATTGAAGTTTTCCTCCCTTCCCTAGATCAAGTTGTTTCCTAGTAGTTCTCTCTTTCAATTCTGAGTTTACAGAATTCATTTATTTGCTTTTTAATCATCAGAAAACCTTTCTGTCTCATTGCTTCCTCCTATTATCATTTATGAAGAAATTAAAAGCACAGACACCAGTATTGAATTTTGGGGGACCTACTTTTTGCTTCTCTCCACTCTCAGAACTGCTTCCTGTCCTTAAACCAGTTACCAGTGAGCCAATTTGGTTTAGTGCTTAGGGAGCCAGACTCTTATCTGGGAGTGAGGGTTGATTCTGCCCTCCCCCATGAAGCCAGTTGACCTTGGGATAGTCACAGCTCTCTTCTGGGCTCTCACAGCCTCACCTCCCTCACAGGGTGTTCTGTTGTGGGGAGAAGAATAGAAAAGTTTTGTCAGCCGTTTTGAGTCCCCTTAAATGGGTGAGAAAAGCAGGGTAGAAAAGCCAACTCTTCTTCTTACCAATGCAGGACAGGACTTGCCCTCTTATTCCCTAGCCAGAAGAATTTTATGGGTCAGGTGGCTTATGATGTGTGTGAAATGCAATGATTTTGCAGAAGCAGGGATTCTGTCAGCAGAACTGTGATCCATTTTTTATTCACCTTCCCTTAAGAGTTTTCCTTAAAATTCCACAGCAGATTTGATAAGGAACAGAACTCAGGAGGGGAATTACTGAAAATCAAGCAGATATAAATAGACTTATTTAAAGAACAAACCTAGACTTCTTATTATCTTTATTATAATGGTGTTTCTTTGTAAGTAAAAGGAAAAGTAAGTTCCGAACAAATGATATAAGTAACAATAAAATATCTTACAAGCACTTGGAACTGCATTCCACTGGCCAGAATGGTACAGCCTCAAACTAGCCATGTTTTTGTATACAGATCAGCTGTCTGAAGAAGGCGATGAATCTAAGATGCCTATTCAGCAACTCTCTGCAGAGGTCCCTAATGGATTACGAGTAATTTCTACTCGGAAATTGGCTACCAGCTCAAAGCAAGATAAAGGTAGGAAATGGTGTGATTAATGTAACACATTTATATTCAGCTTTTCATTTAAAAAATTCAAAGACATTTACAGGAAACATTAGTAGCAATGTTAGAACATGAGAGTGTAAAAACAAAACACATGAAAACCGGATAGCTAGGAAAGAAGCCAATGTTCATAAGAGGGAATGCTTGAGTAAAAGAGAGGTCTGCAGTAAGTGCTTGTAGGCTGTATGTGCAAGTGCTTCATGAACAGTAGAAAGGATGTTCCCAGAAGGAGGATATGCATTTCACAGACACACTTCTGTACTAGAAGTGTCTCCGCATGTGCTGGAGTGTCCTATGACCACGTTAGGTGTGGAACACACTTTTGTGCTCCACAGTTTACCTTGTTGCCAGCCAGGAACCTCCTGCAAGCTCCATTTGCACCTCATCCAGGTGGAGGAGGTTTGAATGGAGTGTCTGACTCAGTGCACGGGCACAGATGTAGGCTTCAGATAAAAGATTAACCTTAGTTGTGAAGCTTGTTTCCTTGTCCTGGATGTCTCAAGCTATTTTCCAGGGATGCTAGAACAGATCACTTAAACCTTGGTATCAAAAGATGCAAACATGCGAATGGATAAACTTCATACTAGTAATGTCTTTTGAATAGGAGTGCATATTGCAACTTTAAGCTTCTTTTTGGCGTTGAGTGTAGCATGTATTTTTCTGCCTTTCAGATGACAGTTTGAATTTTGGAATCAAAACCCTTGAAGAAATCAAGTCAAAGAAAATGAAAGAAAAATCAAAGAAGCAGGGTGGTGAGTTAGATATTGCATTTCAAATGATCACCCTATAAAGCTCTGTTTGGGTATCCTAATTTTAGTATCATTGAGGGAGTGTTACTTCATGGATGAGAAATCCTATGATAATATGTGAACAAGTACATTTGGAAATTACAGCCAAAAAAGGGGGAGGAAAATTATGCTTTTTCTGGTGTTTTGACTTTGTGGAATTATTGTGCCCACTTTGGGCCTCACTAACCACTGATATTTGGTTCATAGAATGAGGTATTATGTTTGCATAAAATTTTTGAATAACCAACTGATGTATTTTTAAGGATAATTGCACAGTGGATAATGTTAGAAAGCAGCAGTTTAACATGGTTTTCAGAAGGGCGTCTTCATTCATTGCTAGGACTGAGTGTTGTGCTTGAGTAGTCGTAGTAGTGGCCATGTTGTTCCATGTTGAACCACTTTTCATTTACAGATTTTCTCAATAACTTCAGGAAAGCTATTTTCTACAGTATTGGAATTGCAAGCCATATTTAACAGGTTCATTGTTGGGATTAAGACTGCAGTCCTAGGTGTGCTTATGCTAAAAGATGATGTACTGACTTATTGACGTCTGTTTCCTGTTAGTATGCTTCAAATTGCTGAGGGTTATGTAAATCCTTAATAGCGAATAGTTGTAAACTTAATATAACTTTATTTTGCCCTCTGTAGAAAATATCTTTGAAACTTTGGTTGAAACCCAAAGCCATCCAAACCCTGAGAAAGAGAACGTTCGGACCGTGGTCAGAACTGTAACCTTATCTCCTAAGCAAGGTAACTGACTTTGGTTTCTGTGCAGTAACAACTGGGCTTTAGTGCTTCTGTAAATAAACTTGCTCTCTGCTACTGTTATTGACAAATCGTGATTGAAGAACTGTTTGATGGCATACCTCTTCAACAAGTTTGTCACCAGGTTCTAGCTCTAAAATGTAAAAATAAAAGTCTTAAAGCCATTCACTATTAGTGTTTGTGACTCGTTAAGCCAGTTGTATGTTTCATTCAAAGAAGCCAGTGCAAGAATAGTTTCTGACTAGAACATTTTGTGCAAGAAATAAAAACAAGTCCATATCTTAAACAGCTGTTAATTGTCAAATAGTAGTCACAGCACCTCCTAGATAATGCACAGAAATGTAACATATATTAAATAGGGTTTAGCAACTAGGCAAAATGTTTTAAAATCACTTTTGTGTGTAAAAGTCCTGAATAGATATATATATTTACAATAAAGATTTATTATAGGGGTTACACAGTACAGGTTAAATTATTAAATTAAATGCCTAAAATCCACAGCAGGATATAACAGCACTAGTTTAGACCAAACCTGCTTCATAATGTATCAGGATGATTTCCTGTTTGACCAAAGACGGTTTTAAGTTGAGGGGTTCAGTCTGATAGCACCTTGATTCAGTGCAATGTTTGTTTGGTGCAATCTCTTCCCACTGATGCCACAGCTTTCCCCCTTCTCCAGTTAAATTCCTGGCCTTCCAACCACATCCCCAGCATCCTCACCCCCAGTGAGTTGCTGGCTTCTGTCACAACCCTAGCAGTGATGTTTCTGGCCTTCCAGGAAATGGAGGCATACACGATTCGCCACTTTTAGAAAGTCAATCCAAGGTGAAACATGCTAACTAGCCATTTAAAGAACTGTACCCGTACCTAACCTACTGGCCAGTCCCAAACTGACTGTGGCCCTACCACGTGATTCTTTGAAAGACCAAATGGCATGCTTTTTTACCTTCTAGACCTTCTGAAAGTGGAACACCTTGATTGCATTTGAGCCCTTCCAGGAAGTTTGCAGCAGAGAAGAAAAACTGAGGTCATAAAAGCCCATCCAGTTTTTCAGCCCCCATTAGAGCTGCCTTTGAATTATGAAAAGAAGCTTAAGAAAAAATATAGTCATTAATGGTGCCTTTCCTTTGTTCAGAATAGCAAGCAAAGAAATGGAGTCTAGGATTTTGGCTGTGCAAGCCCTCCTTGGTTTTAGGTTGACCTGGCAGTTGTGAATGTCTTGGCTTCTTGGGGCATTTTGGCAACTTAATACTGAATGAACCTTTTTAGTGAACAACACTTTGGAGGACTTTTTGCTGCTCGGGGTTTGCTAACAATCATATTTTTTCTAGGTGTCTTTTTCTGTATATTTTCCCCTCAATTCAGCTTCTTTGCTTGGAAACTTAAGAGATGTGGGATTGGCTGCCTTTTTATAGCCTCAGCTTTTCTTTTCTTGTACCAGGAATTTGGGTAATGAAATGTTAACCTGTTAGTTACCAGAGTCTTCTAGAATATTGTTCTGTCAGAATGGCTATTCTTGCTCCCTTCTGTCTGTCTGAATGCTGTCCTCTCACAAATATTTGTACTCCACTAAGTCGCTAATCCAACTAGATAGTGTAATTATTACTTACATGAATCTTATGATCCAGGGTTCCTCCATAGTTGTTTCTGCTTTGATGAGATTGGCTTTTCCGCTTTGGATGAATTTGTTTAATAAACAAAAGGTAATGCTACTTACACTTTGCTATTCCAGGTGAGGAGCCTAAGATTCGATTGACTCTTGCAGAGAGACTGGGAAAACGAAAGCATCCTATAGGTAAGAACTCAGTAAAGTAGACCCATTTTAGTCTGGCTTCAGGCCTGGCTATGGCACGGAAACCACCTTGGTCACCGTGGTTGATAACCTCCTCCAGGAGAGAGAAACAGGGGGAAAGCGACCCTGTTGATTCTCCTGGATCTCTCAGTGGCTTTTGATACCATTGACCATGGTATCCTTTTGGAGAGGCTACTGAATTTAGGAGTGGGAGGCAATGCTTGGCATTGGTTCTCCTCCTGTCTCCAGAACCAATCTCAGATAGTGTTCAAGGGAGATAGTGATTCGACACCCTGGGAACTCACTTGTGGGGTTCCTCAGGGGTCAGTCTTATCTCCCATGTTATTTAATATCTATATAAAGCCGCTGGGAGAGGTCGTCAGGAGATTTGGAGTGAGGTGTCGTCAATATGCAGATGATACCCAGCTCTGTCTCTCTGTGCCATCTGAATCATGAGAGGCGGTAGAAGTGCTTGACAGACGCCTGAGGGCGGCAGTGGGCTGGATGAGGGCCAGTAAATTGAAGCTTGAATCCAGACAAGACAGAGGTACTGTGTGTCACAGGGTCTCAGGTCAATGTAATTGGGAGACACCCTGTCTTTGAAGGGGTCGCAGTGCCCTGGAAGGGACAGGTGTGTAACTTGGGGGTACTCCTGGATTCCATGCTGATGCTTCAAACTCAGGTGGATGCCGTGGCCAGGAGTGCCTACGCTCAACTACAGCTGGTGCGTCAACTGAAGCCTTTTTTGGACAGAGATGATTTGGCTACAGTTATCCATGCTCTGGTAACCTCTAGGTTGGACTATTTTAATGCACTCTACATGGGGCTGCCCTTGAAGACAGTTCAGACTTTGCAGCTAGTGCAAAATACAGCTGCCAGGATGTTAACTGGGACAGCTAGCCAGATGCACATCACACTGGTTTTAGAAGGGCTGCATTGGCTGCCAATTTACTACCGAGCCCAATTTAAGGTGTTAACTCTGACTTATCAGGCCCTAAATGACTTGGGCCCCAAATATCTAAAGGAACGCCTTCTCCCATACCGACCTGACCGTGCCCTAAGATCTGCAGGAGAGGCCCTCCTGGTTGTCCCACCGCCTTCGGTAGTGAGGCTGGTGGGCACCCGGGGAGAGGGCCTTCTCAGTAATGGCCCCCAGGCTTGTAGAATAGTGATGTTTTTTATTGTTCTAATATATATTATTTTGTTTGATATGGTGGATTTTAAG
>MTQE01001134.1:68995080-69012077 GCA_014337955.1 Aspidoscelis marmoratus | reverse complement strand
TACCCGCCCTGAGACCTTTGGGTATAGGGTGGGATAGAAATATAAATAAAGTACAAAAATAAACAACAGAGACCCTTAATTACATTTCCCTTGTTACTCTGCTTTAGTTTTAAATATGCGTGCAGTGATGTGATACTTAGTTGCTTTTATCTTTCCTGGGAAACTTCATATATATTTCATTTAATTATTAAAATATTTATATACTGCTTCCTATCATGAGATCTGTTATGTTGTGGTTCACAACATAAAACAGACTGCCTCCACACCATTCAGACAAAGTGTCAAGAATACATCATTCTACTTTTTATGAAGAGCAGTATAGAAAGGTTTCATATAAAATAGAAATAAACGGTAGGTTTTAATGTTATGTGAGCAACCATACACTATAATTGCTCTGCAAATGTGCAGCTGCAGATTTGGAAATGAGACGCCCTGTTCTGAGATCACGAATCTCAGGTGCAAGCATCACCATATTATGGTTCTTCCATACAGGCCAGAAAAAATCTTGCCAGTAGTGGATTCTGGGAGGTGGTTGAGTGAGGAAAGAAAGATTAAAACAGCTTGGAAGAAGTGGTTGAAGATTATCAAGGATGACATTTTTGTTGGGAACTGCTTATGATTTTTGTGCCCTTTGTAACGTCTGCATAAATTGTATACTAATTTGTAGACTCTTGCGTGTACTATTAGCAAAGGCCTTTTAACTCAAAGCAGAATGCATCTGGATTTTGAGCTGATGATCATTTCTGATTGGCAGAGGGGCAATTTTACATGCTTTTAGAAGGGGCCAGGATGTGGGCAGGGAGCAGAAATATCCAGTACAATGCTTTAGTAAGATTATGGGTAGGAAAAGCGTAGTACTGGAATATAGTTTCAGCATTTGAGCCTATGGATCCAAGGAGTTGGTTTGTTATAGATGGACTGCATCCGTTTTCTGGAGTAGTCCTACAGAGACTGTATTGTAAGTGATGATGCCTTGGATTTGATGAGAAACTGTTTTCACATCACCCTCTTCCCCCACCCCCCGGGGAAATTTTTTTAGAGCAGGATAGCTTACAGAACACTGGAAATGCTCTAGCAACCTCACTTTTAAGGATTCTCATTTATTTTTATCATAAAGCTAATGGTGATGAAGGAAGCAGGTACTGTGTTGTTAAGAAGCACAGGGAGATTTATTATTTATCTGTTTATTTATTATTTGCATTTCTATCCTGCTCTATACCCAGTGATCGCTGGGTATAGAGCAATAAAACCAATAACAGTTCCTGAAAGAGGGGAGGGGAAGCTGGCATGTCAGCCTGTGTACAGCCTTGGGAAGAAACACCTATCGTACTTTTTAAAATATGGAATGGAGGGTTTTTTTGGTATCAGTGTAGAGCAGGGCTTTCTGTGCTTCAGTAGCCCTGTGTCAAATTTCTGTCTTTCATTTATTCATTTAGCTAACTCATTTATCTGCCATCCTTAAGCAGATAATAAGTCACAGCACACAAGGAAAAGTGGACTTGGAGGGAGGAAATAGGGGAACTTAATAGCAGGATAGTTCTGTTTAAAGGTAAATGAGGAGGCCCTAAATCCAGGCTTTCTGGTCTGCTATATGCCAAATGGAGAGGCCTTCTTTGGAGGTGCATTTGTCTTTTTCACATGTGGCTGAGCTCCAGATAGGTGTCATGCTGCAGAAATCATGATTTAACTGGTGAAAGTAAATTTTCTTTTTATGTTGTTTAATTGTTTATATTTTTGTTATGATATATTTTAGTGAAAAGGCTTCTGTGCTACTCTAGGAATTAGAGGTTTTAAAACTGGTTAGTAATCATTGTCATCTGTGTGGAAACTCAAAATAAATTATTTCTATTCTTGTTCTAAGATGCTGAGAGTGGTCTTCCCTTAAAACGTAGTCTTGCCGAAAGACTGGGAAAGAAGGTATACTTTGTGGAGAATGCAGACAAAACTCCAAAGAGAGGTATAGTGGTCTAATCAGCAACATACATTCTTTTTTAAGTTAAAGATGTCTGTTGTATCTAAATGTTAATATTCTATATTCCAAACACTTTTTAAAATAAGCTGCAAACCTATGAAATGTGATACATGGCTGCTTAGCTTTTCTAGACTTAAAGCAAAACTATTCTAAAGTGTTTGTGGGACTGTTATTTATATCAGACAATGTCAGTGTACATGATGGGATGACTAAATGTGTAATTAACAGAAGTGGACACATTCTGCATCAGAAAACAATCCTTTGCTTTGCTCTAAATATTTCTGATTTCTGTAGCCCAAGCAAACTTGTGTTTATTGAGCTCAGTTGTTCAAAGGTTTGTGTTTTTTACTGTACTGTACTATACACTACACAATCTGCTCTTCATACGCAGTAATTTGTGTAAATTGCAGTCATATAGAGTCAGCTAGAAGCTAAGCCACCTTATGAAGCCAAGCACTGTGTACCCTTTTAACTCTCCGTATCAGGAAGACAGATCTGGATGCACACACAAGGAGGCAAGAGTTTGATTTACTTAAAACAGAGTTCTATTATTATTTACCATTTTCTGTTTTCTTTCTGCAGTACAAATTCCCAGGTCTCTTAAAGAGAGACTGGGATTACCATCTGAGCAGAACAATGCGGAAACAGGTGAGTGCTTTTGTTTTTTTAGATGTAGTTTTTAGGCTGGTGATCACATTTGCAAGCCTTGGAAAGTGCTCTTTTACAAAAAGAGAGTTTAAAAAAAGACCCAGAATTCAATTTCGGTTGTAGTCAGGCAGTGGCAACAACAACATAACTCAGGAAAGGCAGGAAGAGGGCTGAATGGGGTAGCAGGCGCTTACTGTCCAACACAATTATGAAAAAGTTGTCATAGTACTCCTGCAGAGTTCATCCCTGCTGCCAGGTTTAGAGTCTAAGATGGCATGTCCTGACTACTCAGGAGCAGCAAAATCTTACTCATTGACACAGTCATTTGGCCCCTTCTTCACCTTTCAGCTTCAAATCACACTTAGCAGAGATAGGTCCAACTTCCAGTGGACCACAAGTAATAGCCATCATGCTCCCTACTCCTAGATGTCATACTTCCACTGCTTCCCCTCTACACCGATTTTTTTTACTTTGTGCAGGCCTAAATAGATTATATACAACACTCTGCAGGGCAGTAGAACTGATTTTCTCATAACTGAGTTGGGCAGTGTAGAGTTAACAGTGTCAAGAAAAAAAATTATGTTTTTTTTTCAATACCTAAAACAATATAAAAGACTTTGCTATTCAGTAGCAAGTCACAACGAATGTAAGGGGAGATAATCTTTGGTTAGCTTATGTTTACATCGTAGAAAGTCTAGTGCTAACCCACTTTTCTGTTTTTCTTCTCTGAGTTTAAATTTGCTATGCTTTCTGAACAGGCAAATGCCATTTCTCCTTCAGTTTACCTAATGTAATATAAATAGCACATACAGTAATAGGCTATTCAGAATGATGGTGGAAGAAACTGATTTGTTAACTTACAGAATGACATGTATCTTTTATAAGCAAAAGCATGTATGTAAAATAATTCCTTTACTAATATTTTTGTTTGCATGTTCTGATGCTGTAGAAAATGCTGCCAAATCAGCCAGTGAAATCCGTGTGAAAACTCTTGAAGAAATTCGTTTGGAAAGAGCTAGTCAAAGAAAAGTAGAAGCCCAACCAAAACCCAAGGCCGACACAAGTTGCACTGTTGATGATCCCAGTCCAGTGTCAAAACCCTCTCCTGCAGTCAGGATCAAAACCTTTTCTGAAGTCCTTGCTGAGAAAAAGCAGAGGCAAATGGAAGAGGAGCGGACAAAGGCTGAAACAGGGAGTCTTAACAAGCCAAAACATGAAGGTGAACCCCCAAAATCGAGCACTTCGGCGCCATCTGTTTCCAGCAGAAGAAAGTTGGAAGAGCCTTCTGGCAAGGCTAAGAACTTTGGAGAGGTGCGCATTAAGACTCTGGAGGAAATCAAGCACGAGAAAGCCCTCCGAATGCAGCAGAGTGGAGAGAGTACCTCTGAAACTCAGGTGCAGCCTGAGCAAACTGTTGGGAGAAGGTTGCTTTGCATTACAAAGCCAACAGGTACAAGCCATCATTTCATTTCTAAATGTAGAAATTAGGACATGTGTGCTGACTTCACCTGATTTTATGCTGAAGAAAATTGCTGTTGATGTACAGTTTCTGCTAGGCGCAGCCACCGGAACCCGTGGAGGAGGTGCTTGCCTAGGGGTGCTCAGGGAGCATCTGCAGAGCTGAGTGGGGATTTGCTGCTCGTGTCTGACCTGACAAATCAGGCTTTTCACTATCAGCCCATCCTCTCTTACCTCCATAGGTACTTCTTGAGTGCCAACCATCAGAGCCAGTGAATTCATTTCTCTCCTAAGGCGCTCTCTGCATGCCTACCATGTGCATTAGAACATAAGAGGAGTCCATCTAGTCCAGTATCCTGTCTCATACAGTGGCCCACCAATTGCTTCTGGGCATTCTCAAGCCGAAGACTAAGGCAAAACCTCAGCATTGGAGACATGGAGCCTGTTTGCAATTGGTCATATTCTGGGATATATCTCAGGGCAGTGGATTGATGTCTGCCACGGTGATACAGACTCTGGCAAACCTCACTTGGGGCTGCTGTAGCCTCCAATAGTATGTGGATAGCAGGCCCCTGTTCCAGGGTATATTCCAGAATAAAGCCAAGTGTGAATTGGTAAGTGGCGGTTAAAGCACTTCTTTGCCCTAAATAGTGCAAATTAGATGGATGAATCCTTGGCCTTCTTAATTCTTATAACATTATGGTTTCTCCTTGTGTTAACCAATTACTGTATTTTCTGGCGTATAAGACTACTTTTTAACCCAGGAAAATCTTCTCAAAAGTCAGGGGTCGTCTTATACGCCGGGTGTTGTCTTCTTATACAGCGAGTATATCCCAAACTCTATATTTTAACTGGAAAGTTGGGGGTCGTCTTATACGCCCAGTCGTCTTATATGCCGGAAAATACGGTATGATACAATCTCCAAACCTTTGAAACCAGGATTATCTCAGCTGGAACAGAGGGGGCAGTGTGAGTGGGACAATTGTAGTGCTGAACAGGTATCTTCAGGAAGAGTTTTTCATCCTGCCTGCCTGTTATTACCTGTAAATGCCTCATTCATAAATAGGTTTTCATTATTTCTGCAAATGAGGTCAAACATTTGCTAAAAGAATACCTATTCAAGTGGATTTGGGCATATCACCTTTCCAGCTCACTTAGCATTTCCCTGTGATGTTAACCCTAATGTTAAGACCGAGTTTTCTGGAAACTTTGGAATTCCTTCTACTGCACATAAAGTCAGTTTAGTGAATAATTTATTGTTGCTTTGCTGTGGTATCAATTTACACAGCTCAGGATGGAGCAAAATATTTTCAGCAATTCTGATTTGCTCATAGCTGAGCACTTACATCTTACTTACATAATAGTAGCTACAAAGTTTGCCACTCTGAGGAATGTAAAACTGTTAGAGTAATGCATAAACTGCCCAAAGTGGGGACAGTGGAGTTAGACCTGTTCCAAATGAATCAGACTATGCTACATGACCCCGTAGTAACAGAGAAAAGATTATCTGCATGGTTATTATTCCCCTGCTGCATTGAAACTCTGCAGACTATGCTGCTAAGCAGGAAGGGAAACGTACCACATTTTGAGGCCTTGTAACAGCAGAACTCCTTAAGCACCATTCCGTCCCCTCAGGAGACCCTATACTAGCTTCTGGCAAACTAATACCAGGCATAGTCATTGAAAAGGTTAGATTATAGACCTCCCTGCCTCTTGGCATTAGGATGTCCCAGTTCAGGGAAGATAGAATGCCAGCCGAGGCAGTCATTTGTTTCACGTGCACATCCTTGGGAAATGGGGAAAGTGCTGTGCCGTCTGGGCTTTGAAGAAAGGCCATTTATCTTTGTGATGTTTTACCAGCTCCTGGAAAGGAAGGGAAAATTTCAGTGGAAATGAAGTCGACTCCAAGAAGTTCCACAACAGATGCCCTTGCAAAGGTGAGTCATTTTGGATATGTACAAGAGAAGCTCCATAATGGTGCAAAGCTTTTATAAGCTAGTCTCTCAGAAGAATGCTATTCGGTATCTATATCAAGAATAGGGCTATTCAGCACACAAAACCTCCTTTCTTATATCTGAGCAGGCTCATTTAGACTTCATTAATTTTTGAGGTCACTAAAGGAGCAGTCTTCCAAAGCACAGAGGGATTTTTTTCTCCTGACAGAAAATCTCATCCTGTGGCTTGTTGCTATTGTTGGGCACCATTGAATTATGGCTCACTTTAGATTGACTGCATGGGCATCTCTATGCAGTTTCCTTGGCAGAGTTACAGAAGGGGGTTGCCATTGCCTACTTCCAGGGAGACGCTCATGATCGAACATCCAACCCTCTGCTTTGTCCCTAGAGAGGCATTTTAAAACCTTGAAATCTAACTTTTCTGGTTGTTGTTTATAAACCTGGTCTTAGCTCTACTAACATATACATTTTGTTTAATCTGCATTGTTATTTTTTGAGCTAGAGGTGTGGCTTGGTTTGGCGTTAAACCAGCCAGTTTGCACTTCAGCTGAACACAGCCAGTCGAGTGGACTTCCTTCCCTCATCCCTGAAACAGATAGTGGGGGATTACTACTGTGGCTAAACCAGCTTAGCTTCAAGCTAAATTGTAGTTGGTTTGGTTAGCCCTGGTTCAAGTTCATGCTGAGCTGAAGCAGTTTGATTTGCCTTCAGACTGAGCTGTATTTGACACACCTCTAAAACTTTTTGTTAATGAAGCTTTAGCTGTACGTTTAGTAAGCACTGTTCTTTTCTCTCCCAGTCTGGGCTGGGCCTGTGGGGGATTATACATCATATGGTCTGTGCCGGGGGAGGGGGTGAGGCACTAAACCAAACATGCCTAATAGTTATTTACCAGCAGCCATTCTGTTCTCCAGTAAAACTGCCATGGCCTTTAAAAAAAACTAATTTCTCTGCCAAGGGTTTCCATTTGTTTTGATCAGGGCATATAACAGATAAAAGATAAAAGCTGCATTCACACCTAAATTTCAGTTCACTTTCAGAGTAAGAGAACTGTCAAGAAATTCCCACTAGCTACCCAGACCCCTGAACTAAGCAAGAATCTCTGTCTGGCACAGGCACAGGCCTGGCAAGGCTATATCAAAAGCAAAGGTTCCCATGGGCTCTTTCCTGTTTCAAGGGCACTGTATGAGAAAGACATGATAACTTGGGGGGGGGGCACCATAGGAATGCAGGAACAAGGAGGAATGCCAACACAGTGAGAGCTGAACATGGATGGGCAATGGCTCTCGCGAGAACATATAACCAAAGTGGCAAGCTTTGGGTTAGATAAATGGAAAGAAAAGTATTCATCACTTTCCTAATGTGTTCTCTTGCTCTAAAAGCGGACTGAGGCTGGATTAAAACTTAGGTGCAGACGTAGCCCAAGACTGTTTGAATCTTCCCTCTTGATAGGTTTTTTTCCCAATAGTTTCTCAAGGCAAGAACTATAGGACCTGGCATGACAACCCAAAAAGCGCAACGAGTGAGATGAAAGCCAACCATGGAAGCCTCTGTTCTTCCAGCATTTGAAGCTCTTTGTAAAAATAATTTAATCAGACTTTAAATTACATTCTGAGGGGGAGGACAGCAAGATGCACTCTGAAGAGTTTATTAAAGCTTTTTGTGGAGGATACATCTGATCACTCTCACTTTTTACTCCTCCTCAGCCTTTGAACGACAGTGCAAGTAATTCGCATTCTAAAGTCTTCATAAAGAGCTTAGAAGAGATTAAAAAAGAGAAGCAATGTCTGAAGCAGCAGCAAGAGAGAAAGTTTCAGGAGGAGCAAGCAGTTATGCAACCCGCTGAAGCAGAAACTATCAAAGGGACAGTAGCAGTGGCTGCAAAGCCCATCTCCCCGGTGAAAGCAGGGAGGACATGTCCACTTCAAAAACCGTTGCTGGTGAGATCCCAAGAAGGATTGACAGAGAAGGCGGGATTGGAGGAGTTGAGACTTCCTGCTCAGTCCATGGAACGGAAGGCTAAAGGTAAACGATCTAAATAGTTTGAATGATAAACTGTCCTGTTTCTTTGAAAACATCAACTTCTGCTAAGTTATCCAGTTAGAGCTGAGCCATAGGCTACATTTAAGCCTCCAAAAGACCTCATGGACTGTCCTGTTACCTGTGTATTTTTTGAGTGCAGATAAAAAGCCCAAAGAGTAAAGGATGGTCTTCGCAGCGACCAACTATTCTGTGACTTGGAAATGCTTTTTGTGAACATCCGAGGGAGCAGGAAACAAAAAAGTTGGTATATGTGCTCTGGAATCAGTAAATAAGCTGGATTTTCATCTACTATTGTTTTGAGAGAGATGTTTCTTCTGTTGGTTTCATGGGCTGCATCTGTAGACTGAAGGGCACCGCTAAGTGCTCATAAGAATGCAAGATGGGCCCTGTTGGATCAGACCTCGGTCCGTCTTTTCCAGCCTCCTCTCTCACCCAGAGGCCCACCACTTGCTTCTGGGCATTCTCAGGCAGAAGATGAAAGTGAAATGCTCACTTGCCCTTAACTCCCTACAAGTGGCCTTTAGAGGCATCCTGCTTACCCCTACTTCTAGATCATTTATGAATATTTTATTTTAAAAATCTGAATACTGAACCTTGAGGGACTCCTTTTTTTTTTTACTTCTATCTGGAGAATTTCCTGTTTATTGAAGGTCTGTGAAAGAAATGAGGCCGTCAGTGTGCCCTGATGTAAAGAACTGCTTCAGAATGCTTCAGACAGCATCTCCCTATCACTAGGAAACCCAGTGGTTTTTGAGTTTATTGTAAACCGTGTTTATACTTTAGAATATAAAGCTTAATTTGCAAGTCAGTCAGTAAGTCAAGCATCGACCGTCACTTCCTAGCAAGGAACTTGGTGAATATAGGCTTCCTTAATGGTTCAAGGCTATTTTGAACAATTTTGAACGTAACTTTCTGCACTGCTACCCTAGTATTCGGTGGCAATTTGTGGTTTGGAAATATCAAAGACATTACTGCTGTGAGAAGGACACAAACCATAGATTAGAGATATGCTGAAGCAGGTGGTTTGGCTGATTTAAATTTGAACTGAACCAAACAATTAAGAAGATTTGTGCAGACAGGTCAAACTGCCCAGTTTGGACTTCACTGGTGTGAATTCATTAATATTTTGCCCTTTTAAAGGGCCTTTAAAACATATTTTAATCTTTATTTTAGGGCAGTCAGGAGACTCAAACCAGTTTGAGATTTGAATCTAACAAATTCAAGCTCACACCAAACCACACATGGTTGAGTTCAAATTCAGATTAACCATACATTTTGGGTTTGTGCACATCTCTACAGTAAACTGAATACTTAGTTCCTGGAAAACAAGTAACTTTCTTCTGTCCTGATTTATTGGTTTTGAGTCTTGACTTTATTTTCATTTCATTTCATCTACTGCCAAATTACTAATTTCCAAACATGGGAAATGCGTTGTTACAGTTGTGCAGATTTGTCCTTGTGCTAGACTATGTTGAAAGATGTATAGCTCTTCCTGTGAGATGTTAAAGCTTGATGCAACTGCATTTTTTTTCATGTCATTCTTGGGAAAAGAGTGCATTGGAGGAAGAGAAGTTCTTTAATTTGCTAGAGAAAGGAATGTTTTTGCCGTTGTTCAGTGTAACAGTGAATTATGGGTTGCATAATAACAGAATTATGGACTGTTTGGGTTGCATTCTCATTCTAGCAAAGCCAAAGGTGAATGTGAAACCAACTGGAGTGAAAACCGCATCTCCAAAAAAGCAGGCACCGAAACGTAAAGCAGCAGACAGTTCTCCATCTGTTGCAGCAGTGAAGCCTCTAAGTCTCAGCTCTAGTGCAGACGCAAAACAACTCCCAGCTGAAAACACATCTTTGGTATGAATACAGGCTTGTATTACTGAATTATTTTAACGAAAGCCTTGTAATTGCTGAAGATAGTGAATTGGTTGCAGTTATATATACTATGCCTATTACTTTGCACTTTTTGAGATAAATAGCTTGTTATTGAGGGATGTCTTTTCTTGTACAGTAGACGGGCAATTCATCTTCAGGAAAATGCCAGGGTCTTTTTCATTTAGCTTGAGACAGAATAATTTCTTCCTTCTTTTTGACCATCATTTTTTTTTCAAATAATGTCATGATGGAAAGGCAAAGGATACTGCAAAGCAAGAGTGAATTTATTATGGACCTTGTTTTTCTTTAGATGAGTGCACCTAGTCTTCCGGGGACCGCTGATGCTACTGTTCCTGAAAGGGCGTATTCCAATAGGTAAATTATTGACTTGATTATATGCTGTAAATGATTGGGATTATCACTGAGAATAACTCCTCAAATTAAATCAGAATGCTCACTAGTTGCTGTTAAAAATAATATATCCAGTGAGGCTTTTTGCTTGCCCATCTTCTACTTTCATGCCTAAGAGTAGAAGCTGAAATAGATTTTTGAGAATAAAAGTATTATTCAAAATAATAAAAAGATGTCTCTGTAGAAGAACAGAAGAGCCCTGCTGGATCAGGCCACAGCCCATCTGGTCCAGCATCCTGTCTCACACATTTGCCCACTAATTGCCTCTGGGCATTCTCAAGCAGAAGATGAAGGCAAAACCTTCACCAGCTCCCAACAACCTGCGTGTGGCCTTTAGAAGCATCCTGCTCTGTCTCCAATCTAGGTGCTGGCAGATCATGAGGCAGGGAAGGTGGGTTAGAAGTGATTCATCTTGGGTGTTTTTCCACTGTCATTAAAAGTACCCATTAATGGATACAAAAATGCCATTACGTACCCATTTATGGGTACTTAAAGGGTACTTTTAGTGACAGTGGAAAAACACCCCTTGCTCATCTACCTGAAGTCAGTCTGCCTAAACCATTGTGTACTGGGAATGGTCTACAAAATCAAGGGTGTCGTTAAATGAAAGTTCAAGGGAATCTAGAGTCACAAAAGAAAAAAAAATTACCAACCAACAATAAAAGTTGTACCACTGCCCTACTTTCTCCTGTCCCACAGTGTTGATCTATAGCCTACTGGTGAATAAAAGTATATCGGAATCACTTTAACAAATAATAATAACTGGATTCCCCCCTCCCCCCCCCTTCCTTTGCTCCATGATAATATAAATTTAGCTCTTGAGGTAAAAGTGGAAGAGACTGGTGATATGTTTGTTTATGTTTATATTTATATCCCACCCCATAGCTGAGGGTCTCTGGGCGGCTAAGGGTCTTTATGTTTTAAAGCTTGGTAACTGATCTGATGTTTTCTTCTTCCTTTTTAAGTCCTGAACAGCATATGGATAAACAGGTAGCCTCTGCATTGCAGACTGAGACAGCAGTGCCAGCCTCTTCTCATACGCCGGCAAAAACACGTAGATTGAGCTCAACAGGAGCTGGAAAAATGCCCTTATCAGTTGAAGATGACTTTGAAAAATTGATGTGGGAAATCTCAGGAGGCAAATTAGAAGCAGAGATTGACTTAGACCCGGGAAAAGATGAGGACGACCTGCTGCTTGAACTTTCTGAAATGATTGACAGTTGATTGCCTCCAGTAATTTTTCCCCACAGGAAAGTAAAATGTTGTATATATTCTTGGATGACCAAGATTACCCCTTCCTAGTTGAGGAATTCTGACAAGTCTTAAAGCACACTTGAACTGGTTAAAGAAATTGTCTGCGTTTGATTGTCTTGAATTGCCCTGCTGGTCAGCGAGATGTCCTGATAAGCTTTCCACTTCCTATCCTGCCCACCTGAAATATTTTGAGAAAACCGTGGATGTTTCAACCAAAGCAGATCAAGAATATTTGTAAATCTGGAGTGTCCACTTACTCTAGCAACTCTAGAGTTCCTCAAATATTTTCATTTGGATTGTCTTGTTTTCCAGCCATTTGGCCAAGTTCAGTGTCCATGTGTTTCAAAGATTCCTCTTGTGATTTTGGGGAGTAGTTTCTGTGTTTTCTCAGGCTACTCTATAGATTCTTTGAGTTCTGCTTTTTATTTTTAAACTTGCTCCTAGGTTACATTTTCAAAATGTAGTGGATAGGAAATCATCTTGAACCCAAGCGTGCTGGCCACAGTGCAGTTAGGTCTTTAGCCCTGCTTTGTGTTAAAGATGATGCGGCTAGTTGAGAAAGGATATCAAACAGCATTTGCTTGTTTTTAATCATCTGTCAAATGATTCTTACCAACTTAGGCACTTTCCAGTTGCAAGTGTAAATTCATTTAGCAAAAGTTAATTATTTTCATGTTTTGTATTCTATCAGCATTTAATAATTTTAAGGTGCCCTCAAAGGGCATGCACAGTTATTCTCAGGTTCTCTTCTCTTATAATTAAAATATGATGGCCTTCTATGCTGGCGTTGCATGGGTCATTTGTAAGTAAAATGAAAGTAAGTTCTTTCATCTGGCGGGGAAGCCAAATGAGACATTTGTTCCTATGTATGCAGCCTGCCCTGCCATATCTGTACAGTTCTGCTCTGGTCTTGAAATTGCTTACCTGTGAATTTTTTCACCATCACCTTGTGGTCTGTACAGTGGCCAGTATTTTTGTTTTTTCCCCCGATGACTTTTGCAGCACGCTTTTAAAAATTGGGGCGTATTGTATGCCCTGCTGTTCTTCATCAGCATTGCCTGTATGATTTGTATTATTATTTTTCCATTTCTACTGCTACTTTCTCTTAGTCCAACCCTGCTACTTAATCCTGTTTAGGAGTAGAGCAGGATCTATTTCTGGCTGTGTCCCTTGCAAGAACAAAAAAAGTTGCTTAATTGGCTTTAACCAAGAAAAGCCAGTGTTTGCAAATTCACTTCCAAGTTTTGTCTCAAGGAAGGACAGTTGAAAAGAGTCCTATCTTAGAATTTATTTATAAATGAGTGCCCTGAATGAATTGCGAACCTGTGTGTTTATGCAAAGAAGATGGACAAAATGATCTTCTGACGCACTGAAGACTGCTCACAATTGACTGTAAATGAAAAGTTAACACATTTGGAGTTGTCCTGTCTTCAGACAGAAGGTTCTGTTTGCTGCCAGTTTTTGACATTTTTCTGTGTAAAATACTTTTTCTACGTACTCCATTACTTTTGTTTTTTATTTAAATCACTGTATCTGAATCAGTCAGGTGACTATTACTCTAAGCAATTCTACAAAACAAGTATTTGTGTTTTAAATAAAGCTAATGTCGGAAAAGTTTTGTTTCGTTTCATTTTTTTAAATCCTAGGTATGGCACAGATTAGGACAAATTCACCATATGGTTTCTCATCATTTGTCAGCCCCAGAGTAGGGTACTGGCATAAAATGAGGAGGGGACAGCTAGTTGGTTATGAAAGGTTTGTGCAGTAATGATTCAAAGCATCATAGCAATAACAAAGTTTAATGGGCTCCAAACTTAAGTTTGGGACAGTTGTTTCATTCATCAAATATATGATTTTTGCTTCTTTTTACCAGTTTATCTGGAGACTACAGTATAATTCCAGGTGGCTTTGTAAATGCCTGTAACTTAGCTTGCAGCATCCTTAAAACAGAAGTATTTTCATTCTGAAGAATTCATGCAGACACGTGACACATATTAGTAGACAGAATCTCATCTCTGTGGTTGTTAACTTGGGGGCCTTTTCGCACTATGTCTTGGTCAGTTACAAGGCATAGCTCTAGTATGCTCTAAGCAGCCACGCTTGTGGGTGCTTAGAGAATATGAATTCTTCCCCAACTTGTCCACAACTTACCTGAAGTGTGGATAGGTGTCTGAGCACCGCCATGTTTGAATGCTGGTGCTCTCACTGAGGCAACTGGGCAGCATAGCACATTGTTGCATGTTCACCACCATCATGTGGCTCTCCTGCACATCTTCCAAACTGGAAGACCTGGGGATGGACCGCCCAGAGCCTTATTGGCTCCGGCACTGGGGCACCCCCAGACCTTGCGTGCGGCTCAGCCACCCTTGAGCCCCTGTGCCTTAGAATGCCTTCCATATACTATTCTTTGTACCTTGTTCAAACTTATATAAATATTTATGTGAAAGGTAGCACAGATATAGGTGCATCTATCTCAAAATAGTTGCATAGCAGAGTTTTGTACTACATGACGGTTTGTGGGAACCAAACTATAACATGTAAGGGATGGCTACATTTTGATAATGCTACAGGGACGAGAACAGACAACCTTGCAAAGCAGATTATTCATTCAAGCAAATCTGCTGCTGCTTGGAGATTAGGCAATAGAGGCCATTTGTGCTTGGAAATGGAGATATGCTGAACTTCTTTATGAATTGGGTTTGTAGCAAAGAGTGATAATAGGATTCATTTCTGAGCCAAATTTGGCCACATGTCTAAATGGAGTCCTGTCAGGGAGGGAGGGGATATATTTTAAATGTGGTTTAATCCTATTTTTATTATTTGTTTTGAGCCCCCCTGGGAACTTTGGATGAGTGGTGGGATGCAAATGTAATCAGTCTATAAATAATGGGGTTTCACAAGCCATGGTCCTTTGTTCACTTGGTCCCATAGTTTTCTTCCATTGTGCTCCCAGGCAGAGTATCTACACTGGATGGGGCTGTTTCCAACTCAGAAACAACCCTTTCTGTGCAGGAATGCACTGGAAGCAAACTACATGTGGAGCATGATTTTCTGCTCTGCATGTTGACTTATTTAGAAAATTTATATCCTACCCTTGTCAGGCAGGGCTAGCTGCCTGCCATAATATTTGAATGTAAGATCTCTGCCATCTATGTGATTCTGTATATATGTATCTAATAGCTGCCTGTTGTTTGGAAGTGACAGTTGACTCCCCCCCCCTCCCTGCTGGGGTCGAGTGATACATTTTGGCTCCAAGTTTAAACTGAGTTTTGAAAAATAATTACTGTTCATTGGTTGAGGGCCAAACCCCGCCCAGCTATGAAAGATATAAATATGCTGGGCTTTCTGGTCAAAGCTGCTTCCAACAAAACCTACCCTACCCTGAGCTGAAATAAATCACTGTTCATCTATTTAAAGAAAGAGTCTCGTGGTTATTCTTTGCCAGCCTGACAGCCCTTCACCATATGGTTCCGGGGTGGGTTACAATGAGAATAAAACATATGCAATAGTAAAACGTAATTAAAAATATAACCTCCCATCCCCATCTAGTTGCATTCATTCATATTTACCGGCGACCCCATCCACGCCTCTATGGTGCATATAGGGGCACCTGATGCAGTGCATGCTGGTGTGAAACATGATGTGCTGGTGCCAGTGTGCATGGTGCATCACCCTTGTCCTGGTGACAGTGCTGGCGCACATGTAGTGGCACCAGCATCTGGATGCAAGACGGCAGTGCTTGGACACCCGTCTGCACGCCATGTAGGTCTGCAGATATGTGTGGAATGGACTAGCGTGTACACACATGGGGAACCTCTGCCCTCTACAGATCCATAGCAAAGTGCGAATTTCCCTCAGGTCATTAACCTGGTTCATAGAACCAGGCCTCCTGTTCAAGGTAGTGAAACAGTTTGGGTTGCGGTTGGTTCAGGTTAGATACAAAGTGAAATGTCATTTTCAGTCTGTGCACACACCTCATGAAAATGTATGCATTCTTCTCTAACCGATGGTTTCAGCACCAGCAGGGCCAGAGTGCACAAAGTCCTCCTTGTAGGCTTCAGCGATAGGGAGGGGAACAAAATGTTCAGCAGCTACAGAATGGATTTCCTGCATCTCTCAAAATAGGGCTCTGCAGTGTTGTAGAAACAGGCGGTTCGCTGTGATGCTGTCCATCTTTACAGTGGTGGTACAAGTGCACCAGGGTGACATTTTGCATCTGTGGACACCACACCCCTCAAGCCTTAATTTGCTTCCCCATGTGGATGCAGCCTTTAAAAACTACAGAGGATTTTCCACTGGTGTTGCCACCACAATCAGCTGTATTGAAATTCCTTCTTCCATGAAACTCTTAAAAGCAATCCTTCTTCTGGCCTGCTTACCTAATATAAAAGTATTATTTTCATGGGTATCTATCGTATTGAGGGGCTACTTTGAGGCTTCATGAATTTAGCCCTCAATTATCTTCTAGTAGCTTTATTCAGCACTCACCCCCACACTGGAATGGCCTCCCCTCTGCCATTTATGGAACATCTTCACTTATAGGTTACAGGTGCCTATTAAAGACTTACCTTTTGTTACCTTTTGTTTTCCCCTTGCTTTAATGTCTTTAGTAAACTGCTTTTAAAAAAAGTCAAGAAAGGTCTTCAGTAAATACATAATGAATGAACAAATGGTGCTGGAGTTGTCACTTTCAGTTGCCAATGGTGTCCTCAAGTGATGCTATACCTGTTCTAAATTGTCAGGATAGTTCCTACATTTCCCTTGGAAAGCAACTGGATATGCTAGAGTATGCAAAAGCAATCCTGTATCAGATCCTTTGTGGAAAATAAAGACTATGATTATGTTCAGACAGAAGGGGTGCCTCAGAGAGACAGCATGTGGCCCTCAAGTTTCCATGTCTTCTCTAATCCACCTTTCCTGGTGCAGAATGTTCATGAGGGGGAAGAGGCAGACTAGTGTTGAAAAATTCCTCCTCAGAGCTTTCTGTGAGGCACCTCAGAGATTTTTTCTGAGTCTTATCACCGCCTTGGCCTTACACAGACTCAGACTTCAGGGCAAATATTTGTTAAGGGAGGCACAGGGTAGACATCAGTGAGGAGGATAATGACAGTCCTAATAAGACTGTAATTCAGCTAGATCAGAGATACTGGCCTCTGACATGGCATTGTAGTCAGTAAGGCTTGCAGTGCTCAAAATCCACTTATTATCAGGGTTAAATACATGAGAAATCTTTTATGTTGCACTGACCATGCAAGTTATCTATGCCTATGAGTGGCAGACAGACTGCAAAACTACACAGAAAAGCTTCTGAAAGGTGAGTCAGTTTGGTCTAGTAGTTAAGGAGCCAAACTCTTATCTGGGAATACCAGGTTTGATCCCCCCCC
>MTQE01001134.1:68958154-68994920 GCA_014337955.1 Aspidoscelis marmoratus | reverse complement strand
GCTCTCTTCTGAGCTCTCACAGCCCCACCTGCCTCAAAGGGTGTCTGTTGAGGGGAGAATAGAAAGTTTGTCATCTGCTTTGAGTCCCCTTAAATGGGTGAGAAAAGTGGGGTAGAAAAGCCAACTGTAGCTACGTGCCGTGTAACACACACAGTTCTGTACAGAATCTCTTGGGGCATGGAAATCATTTTGATTCTTCTTGAACCATTTCAAAGGACACATCCTTTGACTTCAGAAAACATATGGCAAAATATTCCAAAAGTACTTTCAAAAATCAACCAGGAGCTACAGCTACTATATTGTAAATTTACTACAAATGACAAGGACGAACTCTTCTGTGTAAGCTGCAATACAAAAAGGCACTTGGGGAAAAATTATGGAAAAACAAAAGATACAAAAGCAAAATGGAGTTCAGTGAAAAATATAATTCACCCTTAAGAGTGGGATGTGGTCCCTCGGGTGCATGAGAGGGTTTGTATGTGAGGGTATAAACTCAAGTAAAAGCCTTTTCTAAAACCTCATTATGTGAGTAAATTATGACAGCTTTGTTCTCATAAGCGAAAAGGTAATAATTATATAAATTGCAGAAATACAGTATATATGTTGTGAAATAAAGCACAAATGAAAGAAGTGGGTGCAAATTTATTTCATCAAAAACCAGGGGTTGGAGAGTTTGCTGAAAAGTAGCAGGATGTCTCTATGCCAAAAGATTTGAGAACCACTGTATGAAATTACTTCTCAGACATACTCAGTGTTTTGCTTTGCCTTGGTGCCTTTTGCTCCTGAAAAATGAAAATATTCTAAATTGATACAAGGATGGAAAGGAGAGAATTTATACTTTCCCAACCCTATCTGTTTTCAGCTGTAACTGTCCTTACTCTTGCTTAGCTTTACCTAGAGAAACTCGGGACACATCTCCATTACAAAGTTTCACATGCCTTTACAACCCCCAGGGGTAAAGCGTATCCACTAATCCCTATCCCAAAGAGGAGAGAGGTGCTCCTGTTTTGTGGGAGGGGCATCTTAGGGCCAGGGTGCAAGGAATGACTTCAAAGTTGCTCCCTTGTGTTCTGACCCCTAGTCATTGTGCTGCATTGATATGTGCTGACAAGACTAAAGCCTCCCAACCTCACATGCCTGCATGTGGAGTCTGATTCACGAAGCCACCGATCTCTTCCTCTGTTCATAGGCACTACTGTCCATTAACATATCTTGGTTGGCAGCAAGGGAGATGGTGAGCCACTACAGCCAGGATGCAATGAGAAAGGCCTTACCCCTGTCCCTAAGCGGCTATGACATCAAGATTGCCCATCCCTGCTTCACAGCTCATAGTTCAGTGGTATGAATTGGACAATCAACAAAACAAACCTATTTGTAACCAGTGGAAGACATGTGCTTTAAAAGTTACTGAATATTCCATCTGCTTGCTATAGATGGGGCCATGGTTGTTTTAAGATCATCTGAACCAATCCTGAGCAGGTGGCTTCAGCATTTTCTACCATAACTCTTTTGGAACACTAAGTCCGTGGTCACACCTTCCTGAAATAGTCTGTCCCGTTAAGAAGCTGAACTGAAGACATCCTAATCCTGTTCACACCCAATTCCTGATAATCTGTCCTCAAATTGTCGCTTCAGTTTGGGCTGCAATGCTCACACTTTTTATGTTATGACCCCAAGTCTCCTTTACACAACTGTTAGGGTGTGTTTGGACTTGTGTGGTGTTGATGGCAAACTCAATGGTAACACGGGGCACTTTTGGGCAAGGAGACTGTGCCCCCCAAAATGTGCAGACGAGGCATACCCCAACCAGCATGCATCCTACCCCCCCCCAGCTGTTCCTGAAGAAAAACGAGAGGCTGTACTGTTTGCCCTAAAGCTGTTGAAGCAGTTCTCCTTTTCAGTAAAGTCCCCTTTTACTGAAAGGAAACATTGTTTCCCTTGCACATTGCTAAAGGACAATGGAAGACACATTGTCCTTAGAACTGTATCATTTATACTCTTCCTCCACTCTTTCCCTTGCTCCCACTCCCAACAGTGCTTTTCTGGCCATTAAAAAAAAAATAATTCCAGCTTTTCTGCAAAACTGCTAGAGAGCAAATAAAAAATAAGATTTGTTGCTTTATCAACTTGGCACAAAAATTATATTTTAAGAAAATGAGGAACAGAGTCCACTAGTGTGCGAATGGAACAAAGGGGAATCAGGGTGGGGCAGGATTGGAGCGTCCTAGGAATGGTGGTGAGCAAAGTTCTGTCTGAAATGCTGAAAGGGACTGGGGCTGTGGTCAACCTTAAGCTTTAAGTATTTCACACTTTCAGAGTGAAATACATCAGCAAAGTGGCAAGCTGTTTTCTTTCAGTGTTAAATAATTCAGAAAATTCACCTTTGGAATGTGGAAAGAAAATTACTGATCACTTTGCCGATGTGTTCTTTCGCTCTGAAAGTAGACTGAAGCTGGATTAAACCTTAGGTGTGACCACAGCCTGAATCCTGTGAAAAAGTGGTCTCTGAAAAGTACAACTGAAGGAAAGTGGAGAGTCCACTTATAAATTGGATTGGAAAAAAAGGTGTGAGTAGAGCAACTAGAGGGTGGACTGACTAGAGGGGAGACTAAAATCTGAGTAAAGGATAGCAAGCAAGTTCACTTGCAGAAACCCAGAAGCAATTGGTGGGTCACTATGAGCTGAAATACTGGACTAGATGGACTATGTTCTTATGCAAACCAGTTGTGGGCAGATTTAGTATTATCTCTGTCCTAATATGCTGTTATATTGGTAAAACTACATATATAGCTTTGTTTCTGCCCTCCTCCATGCATCATTTTGGTATCCAATTAGGACAAATAGAACCACCAACTCAGCTGCTGTCCTGCTTCTCCAGTCTGATTGGTTCTTAGGCAGTCTTAGTGTTTGGAAAGTTTCCTTGCCATGTAGGCCTGAGACGGCCCCTTTAGGTTGTGTGTTGAAGATCCTTCTATCAAAGGAAAATCTTTCAATAATATTAACAAAGAATATGAAAACAAGCAGTTGACTGAACTTTGAGGGACCTGCTTCTGACAAGGCAGGTATGGGTTTGAACTGCATGATCTGATTTTTCAGTAAAGATTTAAAGGAAAACCTCAGGCTACATGATGCATAGCGGCTCTTCAGAAACAAAAACTTCTGAACATTTAAATGCGTTGTTTAGTTCCATCAAATATGGGTTGAGACTTGGTGACTGCTTTGAAGTGTTCATGCAGTTTTCTCACCAGGGATGCAGAAGTGTTTTGCCATCACCTTCTTGCAGGGAGATGCTGAGAATCAAACCTTTGAACTTGCGCTTTCCTGAAAGTTGCTTTACCACTGAATGTGGGCTACCTTACTTTATCTGTTGGTCCTTTCGCAATGATTCACTGCTACCTGACAAGAAGACAGTTCTCCAGGGATCAAACAGTTCTGAAATATACCGCATACCTGAACTTTTAGGTTCTATTAACACTTAGCAAATCTTCCCACACTGGACAAAAGGGAAGGGACACATCAGACCAACACTCAGTAAAATTAAGAGGCAGGAAATGTTGGTGTGGTAGCAGCTACTCAAGACTTTACAGACAAGGCCCACACGCATCACATCTTTCTGGACCACAAGTGTTTTTGCCTTTAACGTTCCTGCAAAAAAAACAAAACAATCACAAACGCACATCAACTTAACAGTTCATCCCTTTATATCCACAGCTCATCTCTTGGCACATCTGGTGACCAATATGTAACAGGAAGCAAAAGAAAAGGGCCACATTTTTGTATCTTTTTATTTACAATTAGATTAAAAAAATGCTTGCCCAGGGACAACAGATGGCCTCACATGTTCAATCCGGGTTAGTCAGAAACAACACTAGAGGACCATAAGACAGCAACAAACACAGAAGACAGAGGCAGTACTGTAATATTCAGCACTGATATCTATTGAGGCTTTGCCTGGTTTACATTTTAATCTTTAATTATTGTTGCCATTGAATTGAGGCAGGGTGCTGCATCCGATTTATTAAAGTAAATGGGTTGGAAGAAATAATCCCAATTCAGGAGGGGTGTGCAAAACACTGTCTCGAGTGTTCCAGAAAACATGTAAGACAGCCTTTTGCACATCTCTATAATCCACTTCTCTAGAGATCACATTTGTCAGTGAATACATGGAACAGTAAGACTTTTTTCATTTAGTGGCAAGGCCCAAAAAGGACTAAAGGTTTGGTCTGATTTTTAGAAGGGCAGGGCTTATTCTGCACCTCATCAACCCTGAATTTTAATGACTAACAGAAAATGTATAGTTAAAGCTACTCCATGTGGTGATTCAGATGGCATCCAGTCTGTAAGCTGAGCTGGGGCATTACTGGGAAGCTGGCATTTGGGCTATAATCCTGCTTGCTTTTGTCAGGTACTGATTTAAAGCAGGACCATGAGTTCAGGTTTGTTCTTGTTCTGACTCGGATGTTTCTCTAATGGCTGCTGCTCATAGAACATCACCTTTCAAAGTCTGAAAGGCTCACAAAGAGACAGAGAGATTATTGCTGTTGTTGTTTCACAACTGGAACCAAGGGTATTTTTCTGTTTCGTAGTTTTAACGCCCCCTCCCACTTTTCTCATTGGGGAATGACATATATATTTTGAGTATTTTTGGAAGCAGCCATTCTTAGTTTGCTTTTTGAGGAACTTGACTAGTGGGGTTCCGTTAATGAAAAGAAAATCTAGATTTACTTTTTTATACAGATTACCAGGTGGAAGCAAATGATTTTAATGAAACAGATTAACAAAGACTACTAGGAAGCACAATTCTCCATCTTGGGGCAGCTCCATGGAAATAAACAGTCTCCCAACTACCCCAGTCTGTTTTCTGCTTGCTGTTTCAATGCCAACTCCTAATACATCAAAAGGAAGGAACCACCTGGATTCCTAGCAACTGATCAGTTTTAATATTTCTCCAACAAAGCCTTATTTGAAATGCCTAAAATGGGCTCCTGTCAGATGGCACGGTCCACGAAATCTTCAGCCTTTACTCCTTATCCTATATATGCATGGAATACATAATACTAACTAGTACTGCAAAGGTATTTTTCCATAGTTCTGCAATTGTATTAGAGGGTTTATACATTCATTCAAATTGCCCAGTGTTGTACTCTGTCTTCATTTCTGTACTAAACTTTCTTCTTATAAAGTCTCTCTGGGACTGGGCACATTCTACCCAGCCTTGCTCTCCTCTTCTTTCTATAGTGTCTCTCTGTGCTGCTCTTCACTAGCTGGGACAACGAAGCTCTGTGAACCTGTGAACTTAAGAAGCCTCCCTGGGGGATATAGATACGAGTCCCTTCAAAGTTTTAGGGCTCCAAGTCTTTGAAACTACAAGAGACTCACTACAAAAATCTATCCTTCCACTCATGAAGGAAGCTGAATGCTAAGTCTAGCACATATATGTTTTGGTCCATTTGACTAGAGGTCATAGCCCTGTGATGCCAGGAGGGTTTGTTGCAACTTGAACTCTCAACAAATACCTTGATCAAATCAATTTATGAAGAAGTAGCTGCAAACATTATCAATTCTGTAGGTGACAGAACAGTGAGCTTGGGCAGTGGCGGGCTGGTTGAAAGGCACAAAAATGGCAGCTTTTGCATTTATCAAAATTATGGCACAAAAGGAGCACAGGTCACATGGTGACACAAATCAGAGAGGCCACAGTTATTAGACAATGCTCACGTGAACAATTCATTTGTTCCTTTAAAATCAAGTCCAATGATACATAACTTGGCATTTTTGGATGGCAACTAGAAAAAATATAACCACAGTAGGAAAAATGCTCAGCTATGTAACATTAGAATGATGTTGTCTTAAAAATGAGCATCTAGCCTGCACTTTTAGAAAGCAAAATCAGTTCTGGTGTGTAAATAACCTCATAATTCACCATGTGCATATTTGACATTACTCATCCTTTATTCCTATTGGACTGAACAAAATACTTCACGAGTTTCCAAAAGAACACACTCTGGTGTCATATCATTAGCTTAATTTAAATGAGGCTTCCGAGCCAGTGAGTATCAGTACACATAAGCCCATGTTTTCAGGCTCTACATGCCAGTGACCTATCTACTGTCCTTTTAGGAGTTGTTACTCTGGCTGAGAATACAGTACACCAGTCCAGAAATGAACAGCTATTCAGAATCGGGCATTTGGCACAGATGCCAACTGACAATACTTTTCAAATCAGTTATAAAATCTACAGGAAAACTATTCTCTTTAGCATCTGGCCAGTTTACCTGTGAGAGCAAGCCACATAAAATTCTGCACGGATGAATGCTTTCCACATCACAGACATCTTGCAAGAACAAGGCTAACTGACAGGTCATTAGTAAATGGAAAGGAGCGGTTGGAAAGTGAGCTCAAGGGTTTCTTAGGTTTAGTAGAGATGCAGCTCCTTAATAATGTCACAAAAAACAGAATTTCAGCAGTTGTCATTTCCCCAGTCTGCATGAAAATGCAAGGAAAACCAGCATCTGTGCAAGTTTCCTATCAGACTTCTGTTAAAAATGAGTCCCACAGCTGCCTTCATTTGCCTATCCTAACGGAATGTTTAAATCACAGTCGTTAGTTAGACAACACCATGACTTAAGACTTTGATTTGTAAATGGTATCTCACTCCAAATAAATACGTATGAGAACTTCAATACATTGACATGGTTGCAACAAATGTGGTGGCCATGTGTGAAAGCCCAAATATTCTGGCAACAAGTGACGGAGGCAATGGGACAGATATTGAACCACTGGGATATAAAACTCATGAAATTCGCCTTTAGAGAGAATGCTGGGGAGAAATAAGAAAATATATAAAAATAAAGGTCTACTTCAGCAAGACAAACTACAGTTTATGGACAGTAAAATAAAAGTAAACGGATAGTGGAAAGACAAAGTATGTTTGGGAATTTTTTTCTGTATCATATTTGATATAATTAGGGATAAAATAATAAAAATGGAACAGAGCGAAGAAGAAAATATAACAAATATGAGGAATATAGTTACAATAAAATATAGAGATCAAGGAGCAGGAAGTTGGGTCGGAAAGAATAAGAGACTTCCCCAAAGGAAACAAAAGAAATAATCGGACATATGGACATGCAAGGGAGAAAAGCATAAAATATTGTAATGGAAATTATTATACTTTATGTTTGGAATACCTATTAAAATGATTTTTTTTAACTTTTGAGACTTTTTGGTAACCTTTCAATACATAGCATTGAATCAAATTGTTCCTCTTACCCTAAATGCAAGAATGAATGCTATCTTAGTATCATTTAGGAATAAGCTCCAGTGAACTCAGTTTTAGTTACTTCTGAGTAGATGTATACAGTTGCATTATACTAAATGAGGCTGGAGTGCAAGTTTATAAAGTCGCAAATGTTTGTGCAACAAAGCCTGCTTAAAATGAGTTTTCTAGTAATCCAGGATTTTTCCAAGAATGAAGGCATTCAGGCTGCATTTGCTGCATTTAAAAAGCAACCGAAAAGCAGCTTACAGATAGTAGCATGTGGATACTAGTGTTCCCATCTCATATCCAATCCACACTGAAGGCTAGAAAACGCATTTTAATAGAGCACATTTAGGCCTTTAATGTGGATTAAGACACTGGCCTGGAGACATTGCCACCTCTAAGCTGCTTTTGAGCCACTATTTATTTTTTACTGTGGGTGGATGCAGCCTCAGATGCTTTTCACTCTGATCTTTGAAATCACTTCCAATGCCCTTCCAGCAGTTATAACAACAAATCTGATGATCATGTACCCATTTACTTCCACACATGTGCATCATGAAGCTACACTGAAACACTGTATCATCTTTTACCAGGTTTGGATGATGTAAACAAGAAGTGTGATATGAAGTACATGTTCTACCTCACCTACATGGCATAAAGCAATGAAATGCTCCAAGAATATTTGAAAATGAACAGAGAAGAACTGGGATAGGTCTTTATACTGCATTATTAAATATCAACTGTCAATAATTCTTTAATGGATGTATTAGATATATTTTCATTTACACTGACTTTTTTAGAAATATTAAAAATGCTAGAAATAATAACTCACTTAAGAGCCAGATGCTGGTGTAGCTAAACAGCATCAATGTCTTGTATCACTGTTATCACTTTTTCTCTAGTTTTGGGGCTTTCTGATTAAAAATCCACATTTGAGAAAGGATATAATAACGCCTTACCCTGGTTGGTGTTAAAAGGAAAAAAAAAAGATGGTCTGAACCTTTAGTCCTGGCTAGTTATTCACCAGCTCTTTCTGGACCTTGCCCAAAGTCACCAGGAAATAAATGTGGCATCAAAGGATTTAAATAACTAAACACAGTTGGCACTGAAAATATCATATTAATTCAGATTTTAGGGACCTCTTATTTGTAAATTTAGCATAATTCTCACACTATCATCCTGCCCCAATCTGACCTTCTGTATTAATTCAATTATCCTTCATTGCAGCTTCAGTAGATTATCAGTGACTTCATAAACTGGTAGGACACATATTGTAGACATTGTGATTACAGGTGGGCAGAGTTTATTCTCTCTCAATGCATTTGCACATTATTTTTGCTCACCAGTGCAAAAAAGAAAAAAAAGCTTCATTAGTTCAAAACATTATGCCCTTCCCATCTCTTGCACCTTAAAAAAATTGTCTCGATTTCCCCTCGTTTCCAATCAGAACATTATTTACGTTTTCAATTTTCAAATATTTTGGAAGAAGTTCATTATCAATCATTCCACCCTGCCCTTCTTCTTTTACCCCTCCCTCAAACAAACAAACAAACAAAAAATCCCCAAGACCCATATAAATACATGCAAAACATTGTACATAGAGATTAAATAATATCAAAATGCAATTACAGATCAGGTGCACTTTAAGCCGGACTCTAGAATATGGCAAACACACCAGGGTACATATTGCTTTGAAACCACCATGTTTTAAATGTCATGCATACCACATAATATTCAGTCTTTTGTTTTCTTTTTTCTTTTTTTTTCTTTTTTATATATAAAAATACCAGTGCTTAGTATACTAGTTACTGAAAAAGGGAAAACCTAAAATTGTTATCTTCATGCTCCTTTAAAAAAAGCTTTTAAACTCAAATAAATATATATACAGCTATTTCATACTGTATATATATGTATTTTGGGGCAGAAAAACAAACATGTAGTCTTATCCATGGGTTTGCTATTGGACTCCACTTCCTTGTATTATTATACTGACAAAGGATTTCTTCAGCTCCCTCCTCTGCATGAAAGGTACAGGTGGAATGACTCCTGTAATGATCTTGACCATCCTTTTTAATCTCACCAAAATATAAGAAAGATATAAAAAGGTTACTGAACCAGGCTAAGCCCGGTGGGAGATGCAGTGAAGCAGATAATCCATCTGATTTTTGTTTTCTTCCTTTTCATAAGAAGTAGTGCTTCAGAGTGGAGTCTCAAGGGATCTACTCTGGTCCAACACCCTCAGAATTCATTAACCTTACATTACAGTCCATTACCCCTGTATAAACTTTTGTCTATAACTTGCCCATGGCTAAAATTTCAGTAAGGTTTGTTTTCCTCTGGATTTGTTTGGTTTTGTTTTAAAATAATAATTCTAAAAACTTATTGCACAAAACCTTTGAAAAATTAAGTCAGATCCCTGTGCAACTCAATAAAAAGAACCAATTTCATAATTCTAACTCCTAAAAATGGATTTTTTTCATTACACACAGGAAGTGATGTAATGTCTTTGGTACCAATCTGCCAATTTATTTAACAAAAATAATGAATTCCTACGATTAAGAACTGGATGGGAAATTATATCCAGGGTGTTATTCTTAAAAACAACAACACAGCATTCCAAGGCAATGTAACAGATGTCACAGGATGTTACCTCATTTCCTGTCTGGCATGGCACAACCTTGAATTATTCTCCCTCCCATGATTACTCTATTGGCAGCAAATTTTTTATTTATTTCCTAGGTTACATTACAGACAAATTAAAGTCTATCACCAATCGTCACCCAGCAAAATCAGGCATGCTTGGATGTTAAGATACCATAATAATGCACACAAATGGATACTCAGTCAGGTAACAAACCCCTGTATCCTGTACTTGCACAGAGTTCTGCTTGGCTCGGTTAATATATCATTCCACTAACAGAAGCTTGAAGCAGACAAGTTTGACTACATTATTTAACTGTTAGAGGAGGCATAGGGATTTAACAGAGCTTTCCATTTTCCCCAGCAGCCAGCCAGTGTCTTAGGACCCAACCCTATCAGCCATTTGCTTGGCAAGCGTATACAGACATGACTCTGAACTGGGGCTTACACCTTTTATATATATAAAAAGATCTTTCGGCCACATCTTTAATAGCTCCTTAAATAACTTAAGTCAGTCAACTGCTGCCAGTTTTATCGCTAAACTAATATAGAAAAAAACCCTCCCTATTTTACATTTTTTAAAAATGTGTGCACAATAAACACTTATACTTAAGCAACCAGCCATATCAACATAATTTATATAAAAAACATCTTGCATAACACAACTGACTCTTAGTACAAAGATGGCTGTTCAGAGAAAGGAAGCTGACTGGAAACTAGCCAGTTACTGAACTTCAATGGCCAGTCATGTGACTACATTCCACTGCAGTTACATAACTCACAGTTCTGTTTCCTTTAAACAAAATACATATGGCTGACTTTAAAATATCTGTTTCTGATCTAAAGTAAACTATATATTTTTGCATAATATTTATATAATTAACTATTTTCCCTTTCCCTCTCTCCCGCGTTTCATACTAGAAGAAAATAAAACGGACTATATCATAGGCCAGATGCAGACCCCTCATTGTTACTGTCAAATAGAGATTCCTGGGAGTGGCTTGGAAAGTACCACGATTTTGTCTTCCAGAACACGATCGAGGTAATTTTTAAAAAAAATCAAAGAAAAAGCGTGCCCTTCCCACAAATATTTAGGGAAGTGCATTAACACCGCCACCACCATTATTATTATTTTTTGCAAATATTTAAAATATAAAAATGACATTTGAAGGAATTTCATTTTCAGAATGGTACTTGTTTTTCTCCTTTTCTTATGTAATAGATTACATAGCAAGAAATGGCAGTTTTCCTCTCTAAATTCCTCTCAGTGTTCAGATGAAAAGAATGAAGTATATTTCTCTTGAAGGAAAACTGAAGGTGAGGGGGTGGAATGGTGCCATTTTTGCATTAAAGATGGTCGGTGATGGGTCTCTCTCTCCCCACCCTCAAGACGTTGGCAGTATTTTGAGCCTAGTATTCAAGTCCTTGTTACACCAGCACTGGAACAGAAGACCTACTGAGAAGGAATTTTCATTGGTCGAACTTACACTGAAATTCAGTGACCAATCAACAAGGCGAAGGGGTTGGACTTTAAAAATATACTGAAAACCCTCAATTAAGTTTCTTTTTTAGTTTAAGGAACACTTATCTCGTGGCAAAGTACCAGGCTACCTTCTCGTAGGTGGCGCTTTGGGCAGTGCTTAGACAAGGCACAGGAGTTTCTGCTGTGCGTTCTTCAAAAGCAAAGGGGAGGAAAAATAACCACCAACTAAGGGAAGCTGTATACATTTCAGTGCTACGATGGTGGCCAGATGGTGACATTTTCAGTACAGCAGCTAACAGCTACGTTCTCTCTTCTGCTTATATTGGATAAAAGCCCACAGCACCAAATTTCAAGAACCATTCTACTACTAGTACTGAAACCTCTCTCTTAGAAATTGGGCCTCACATAGATAATGCTCAAGACATCTCTCCCCCACTCCCCTCAACTTGGCCATACAGTGTAAGGCTGGAACAATACTTTTTCAGTGTCTTTTTAAAAAAGGGCCCAGGGAACATCCATAAAAAAGAGGGTGCGACTGGCCATTTCCATAACTTCTCTAACATTGTTTTCAAGAGACGAGTGCCAATAATCACTTTGAGAAAGAGTAGAAGCTAGTTAAGTTACAATGAGAGTTGGATTGTCCTGCAGAAAGAAGACAGAGCTCTCATATCTGTTATGACAGTGTAGAATTTGAACAGCTGTAGCTTGCAATGTAGGGGGCAGCTGCTGATTTTTTTCTAAATGAGAATGGAAGGCATAGCTCACCAGAAATGTGGGGAGCAGAGGCACTGTTCTTCACCTTTGAGGAAGGTGCTGTGGACTAACATTTCAGGATCAATTACCCAAGAAAGAAGATAAGCAAATCCTGATGCCTTACACCTTCACTTATTAATGTGCAAAATGCAAGAGATGTTGTGGGAAACAACAGCTTATAACTAGGTGCAACCTGACTATAATGCTTTATAACTTGGGCTCTTAGAAAACTGAATTCTACCCTGCAGCATTCTTTCCAAAATACTGGAGGGACAATCAAACTGCCATCAAATTTGTGCCAGGAAATAAGTTGGGATTTTTATCCAGGAAGGCCAATGGCTTGATTAGCCAATGCTCAAAAGGACAGCATCCCAACACACCTCAGTTAATACAGAATTCCTATGTAACTTCCTCTTAGTTCATTTGCAACAATGTTTCATCAAAAGCCAAGCCACACCCTCTTATTCTCTTAGAGAATATTTTCTTGCAATTTTTACTGAAAAGCTACTTTAAGACTTTTTAATTATCCCCATCTCCTGTAGTTGATACTACTACTGAAATAAAGATAATTCATAAATAAAATATGCTAAAAGCCAGGTAAGCCCCACCCCTACTAACATGATTCATAGCCTCCTTTAACTACTTCATCCAATACTTATTTTGCTTCTCCCCAAAGACTTTAAGAAGGCATCTAACATTCAGATACTGCAAGTAAACAAGGAACTGTTCCTCTTACCTGCACCACCACATGCTGTACACACAGCTTCCCTAGGGATTCTGAATTCTTTATACATGCAACTTTGACAATGGAAAAACCACTATTAGAGACACATGGAACCCAACTAATGGAAGAAGATACATCAAAACTGGAATTTTTTTTAGAAACTTGTATAATTATTTTAAAAAATAATAGTTAGTGATGTGGTTCCATGGCTCCTGAAACTAAATAATCATAAGAGGAGGGGGAGAGAGAAGAATAAGCCTATATTGTATGTGTGGGTTTTTGATGACGTAGCCACCACATATGGGAAAATGTAGGTTGCCTATGTTGCATGGGGAAAAGCAGGAGAATGACCAAAGTTCAGAGGTCAAACGGATGATTCCAAGCTGTGTAAAGGGCTTTCAGGCTCCGGAATGGTGTCCTCAGCTATATTGCTGTCCATTGCATTGTTATTTTTGTTGAGGGGTGAGGACTCTCCTGGACTCTCCTCACATCTCTTATTGAGATCTTCAGCTTCCAGATCTTCATCGGTGCCATCGAGGAATGGGGTCCGAGGCTCGTCTTCCTCCAGGATGAACTCTGGGTGAGTCATGAAGTTATGAATGGAGCTTCTGGATTCGGGTTTCTCGAGGCCTTCATACAAGGAGCTACGGAATGCATTCACCACTTTGATCTGTTCCAAAGAGAAATGGAGGATGAAGAAAGAAGCAAACACAAAAGTAAGTGATGGCCAAAAAGAGTCCTTCAGGCATTCAAGGGGAAAAGGAATTTGGCATATATCTATACACACACATATTTTAAAAGAAAAAGCAGGAACAGTAGTTTTGAACAAAAAAAACCCCAAACATCTAAAGAGAGGACCTATTGAGAATCAGAACAGCCACATGGATCAAAGGTCAGGCACTATGTGGGACAATCAACTAGGTGGAGGCTTCAGGAGCTGCAAGAAAAGATAAGTAACATTGCAAATAGCTTTAAAATGCAAAGACAGTCAAAGCACAATCGTTCTCAAATACGTGTCTGCATGTTTGACAAATACTCAAATGAAACAGCTAAAAGCAGCAAGTTAAGACATATAAAGTCACAAAGTGCAATTTGCTTCAAGGCAAAATTAAGGTGGGCAGCAATGACATCAATTTAAAATTTTCTAAACCTTTAAAGATTAATTAGCTGAATGTGTCATTCACAAAACGACTGAAACTGTGTATTCTAGCAAACTGAAGCAGAATGCCAATAAGGACTGATGTACCAGTGAGCATGCAAGAATAAACCAGGTATCAGTTGCTAAATTAGAGCCAAGTTCAGGAGCCCCGAAGTGATTTTACAGTTTCTGAGTTTGACAATTAGCCTGTTACTAATTTTGTAGCTCAGTGTGCACATGAATGGGGAACTCTGGCATTCAAGATGCTGTGGGACTGCAATGACTCTGCCCAACTGTATCAGGAATGCCACAGATTCCCCACTCTCATATTTGCAAATATTCTGTACAGTGCCAGCAAATACATTATGCTTTATGAAAGAGCATCAGAGTAGCCAGACACTAGAGTCTCTTCTACGCTGTACTTGTCTTTTCACTATGGCCTCCATACAATACCATATATGAAGCCCTGCATTCACAGAGAAACTAGGCCTCCTCTGAAGAGAACAGTGACATTTGCCACTCTAAACATATCCACTAATTGTCAAAGCTCAAAATTTTTAGCTGCTTTAAAATCCAAGACTTCAACTCTATTCTCCACTTCCAGAAAGTTAAAGAATGAAAAATGAACATAAATAAGTCACAGTTTCCTCGGTCACATGAATAAAATGCAAAACACATTTCTTGAACAATGATATTGAAACATCTTCCCTTCACAGGAAGAAACATGATTGTATGGAAGTCAGAAGTGCCCTGACAAGCAAACATAGGAACCATGAAAGTGTGAAGACCAAGACCTGCTATTCCAGCAATAGTCCTACAGATGTGAAAAACAGCTTTTGGTTATACGGTTCAATTTGTATGGAAATGACAAGACACAGAAAAGCACTGAAAAGTGAATTAAAATAGTTTTTTTCACAATAAATTTTGCGTTTCATGTAACTATAGCTTAAAATAAGCATTTTAAAGTTAATTACAGATATAATGAATCCAAATAAATGCCTTGATTTATTCACAGAAAAGAATCCCCATATCTCAGAAGGAAAAAGAAACTTGCAGAGGGCTCTGCATCTTTTGTGAGAACCTACCAGTTTAATATATGCTCCTAAATTCTAAAGGTCTCCAAATTATTTCAAAAACAAAATCATGCTCGGCTTACACAAAGCATATAGCATTTTTAAACTACAAGTAATGCATTTCAGTGCCTTGAGCACCAAAACACCTGTTACTGCATCTCCTGTGGAAACCAGTGTGGTAATGAGACAATTTCAACTGGAATGCTGTGGGTGGAAGAAGGATGCTAAATCCTTAGATTTCCCAGTGCTTCCTTTATGGAGTTTCCTGATCTGTCATGCTGGACTACGAAGTGCATTTGTGATAAATAACTGGGGTGAGGAAAAAAATAGAAAATGTGGGAAAAACGAAAGTCCTCTTATTCTGTGCATGGCGTTTTCTTACTGCAAATTACTTTCTCCCCATAGCAGTTCTTGAATGAAGCAGAGCAGGGAAATAATATAGTTCTGGCTCAAGATGCATGGAATCACTGAAAGTGCAAGGAACACAGATTTCATACACATACCTACACCCCAAGTTTGCTACAATATACTAGCTCTCTTAAGCAGCTTATGGAAGGATCAAGGTAAAGTTGGGGCATACTCATGTCACTTACATCCTCCTTAATCATCCGCCATAGCTGAAAATGGCTGCAGGGAGACCTTGTGCTATGCTGATCACAGCTAGAACCTGCTCTATGATTAAGGACTTCAAAAAGCAGTATTTCCCAAGGGGTGGTTTTTAAATGCATATACAAGCATCTGGGTACAGATGCACTTCAGTTCTTCATACTGTATTAAAAATGCATAGGTAAGAAGGAACAGTAGATAGTGGCAGTATATGTGTAGACTACAGAGTAATAAAGTTGGAAGGGTCACTACGTACAATCCAACATGTTGAACACCCAATCAAGTTTGAAATCCTATTCATTATTTTTGTGTGTGTACTCCTGAAGAGGGCTGATGCTGATGCACTTGCTTTGCTCATATATGAGTGGTGTTCAGCTCTATTATACTTGTAAAGTTGTTAGCAGTAAATTAGTTATTCTTTAGAAACTCAAAAGTTGATAGTTTGCATCGCATCAAGTAAAAGTACAGCCAATTCTTATTCAATTGTTCAAACAATGTTCTTACACCTTAAGAACATAAGAACAGGCCTGCTGGATCAGGTAACAGCCATCTAGTCAAGCATCCTGTTTCGCACTGATTTCCAACATTTGCACCTCAGCATTCTCAAGACAACAAGGATGAAACCCCCACCTGCTCTCGAATCCCTACAAATGCCCTTTCGAAATATCCTAACCTTCCAACCTAGAGGCAGCACCTAGCAACCCTTTCTTGAAGCTAGCCAGGTTAGTGATTGTCACCACCCTTTCTAGTAGTATATTCCACAGACTGATGACCAACTGGGTGGGGAAAAAAAATACTTCCCGTGTCAGTTTTAATTTTCTTGCCTATCAGCTTCATAGTGTTCTAGTGTTGTGTGATAGAGAAGATGTTTTTTTCCTGATACATCTTTTCCACACTACAAAATTTTATAAATTTCATTCATCTTCCTTCTTAAACACTTTCAAGGCTGAATAGGCCTAGATGTTGCAGCCTGATTTTATAAGGGAAGTGTTTCAGTCCACTGATCATTCTGAATGCCCTTTCTTTCAGCCCCATAGATGTAATAGATGTAACTGAGTTTTCTTGTCCCAATACACGTTAGTTTGTGTTTGCTAGAACTGAAGCCCATCTGCCACTTTGTGACCCATCCCACCAATGTCAAGAGGTCCCTTTGGAGCTCTTCACAACCTCTTCACAACTTTGAATAATTTGGTAATTATCCCCAAGTTTTAAATCATTTACAGGTACATTAATAAACAGGCCCCAATAGTGACTGCCCATTTATTTCTACTCTCTGTGTCTTGTCCTTTAACAAGTTACCTGGACAGAACCTGCCCTCTTATTTCATAACAGATTATTTTATTCAAGAGCCTTTGATGAGGGAACTTTGTCAAAAGCCTTCTAAAAGTCCAACACACAATGACAACTGGATCACCGTTATCCATGTGCTGTTTGACCCAAAGAATTCTAACAAGTTAGTTAGGTATGATTTACCTATGCTTATCTTCCTTCAGCAATGCTTGTTCCTCTATGTGCAGTTCTCAGGCACAGTGCCAGATTTTAAGGAATGATTATATATTTTTGCTAAAAGATTAGCAATTTCTCATTTGAGTTCTTTAAGAACTCTCAGATGAATGTCATTTGGCCCTGGAGATCTTTTAGTATGTAGTGTCTCCAGGCATATGAGGACCTCCTCCCAATTTAATTCTCCTGACTCTCTTCCTGGAAAGGAATATTTTCCCTCATGTTTTCCTCAATGAAAACTGAAACAAAGAATCCATTTAATCTCTCTGAAATCTCCACATGTCATCTTTGGTTTTCCCTTTGTGTACCTTGTGATTGGTTCCTGCCGGAGGCCTAAAAGCCATGAACTGGTCAGAAGGAGGGATAAAAGCCTCAGTCCCCTGGAGGGACTAAAATCACAGTGAAAAAAAAAAGGCAGCCGAGAACCTACCTGGCAAGCAGGAGCAATGAGAAATAAATGGGCTCCTGGTTCGTGTGCTTTCTTTTTATCCTGTGTCATATGCTAACTGTCGGCTTTTCTATCTGTGCTGGTTTTTCAGAGACCTTCTTAGAACATGTTTTTCTTTCACAATGTGCACCAGGGTATTCCTGGTCCATCAATCTAAAGAATACCAGATACATGCACTAGCTTTATCCTTCAACCCACTTGGTGCATGAACATGTACAGACACCAAACTAACCTCTTGTTTCCCTTCATGATGGTCTTTAAGTGTTCAGTCTCTGCCTTAGAGGAAAGTTTCTCGGTATTCCTTCTCAAGTGGCAAATGCCCTCATGATATAACTCACTTGATTTAATGTAATGATCACAGAGTCAGGTGAAATGGAAGTACTCTTCAAATGCAATACCCAGGGCACCTCTAAAATTGCACAAAGCCTCCAACTATTTTTGGGTTCAGAATGAAAACAAATATACATGTACATGCACAGGAATAAGACATTATTTAAAAATGGTTGTCACAGTATTGGCTGAGCTGAGCTAGGAGAATAAACCTCTTTGAGACAGTAGTAAGCCACTGGGAGATGGCTCAGCCTCTGGATATTATAAGCACTTTGCCTAGCTCTCTTTCTGGATGTGCTTTAATAGAGCAGGATGGCATCCACTGAGAGTTAAGTGCTTGAGAATGAAAATCCATTCAGAGAATAGTTGATCATGACTGTATCTTTATAGCACTGCAGTATGATTTCTGCTGTGAAACCAAATAGCTTCCCACTGTGGAACTGGAAAACTGGGCAGTGGTGGTTGGCTGAGATAAAAAGTATTTCAAATGTCTAACCTATATTTTTGCTAGGATCATGTTACTAAAGTCAAACTTAAAAACAGTACTCACTTTTTAGTTCTTTGATAAAAAAGGACAGCCCAAAACTCAATACAAAGGATTTCTATAGCTTAATAAACTTTTCTTGAATAGCTCCTTTAGTGACTCTAGCTGACTGATCACCTAGAACCAGTATCTTGTGGATGTTCATTTCTGTAGTGACCAAGTGATATCAGAACATATTGGCTACCATAATCCTATCTCAACAACTTCTACATTTTAAATGCAGGTTCCTTTTCTTTCTGAGATTCTAGAAAAACAGCAAACTCTTAGAATTTAGAAAAAAATAGTTCTATAAAAAAACTTGAATAACAAGACCTTTATCCAAATGACTGTAAGTTAAATTAGATTTACGAGCCATAAAAAGTGGTTAGACTTTCCTTTCACAGTTTTGCATACTTGCCATCTTGCTTCCACCTGAGTAGAAAATCTACTCAGTAGAAATTCAGAGCTTCATTAACAGTTCATGCTGGAATAGTCTATGAACTACAAGAGAGGTAGTACAGCTCCCTTTTAACCATCAAACTCAACAATGGCTGCCTCCAGACTTGCAGAATAAATCTGCAATTAAAGGTAAAAGTACAGCTTACCTACTGCGCAGCAACGACTGGCCGTCCCGACCCTAAACGCAGCTCCAGAGCTTCCAAATAGAAGCTGCAAGAGCTGAGTCGGCCCACACTGTCATGCACGTTGAAGCAGCCAATCAGATTTTAGCTGTCCTTCCTGCTCTCATCATGCTTCTCTCACTGTTCTTCCTGGACTGAGCACTTTATACAGCTTAGCGAGTGTTGTTAAATCAGCATAAAGGTAAGTTTACAGAACTGATCTGGTAACACGATGCCACAGTGATCCATCGATTGTCGTGTTTGATGCTTCGATCGGGACTGCACATTCAGCTGTGCAGTATAAACAAGTCTGGACGCAGCCAGTATCTGCAGGTCTACATTTACATCTCTGCTTTGTGAAACTGTGATCTGGGTCAGGGGACAGTCTGATGTTGAACCCTAAGGGAAAACAGCTCCACAATTATCTGCTGAGGGATGGTTTATTAAAAACAAGATGAAACAGAGGTATCTTTTCTTCTAGATGCAATGTAATAAGACATACATCATGTGGTCTTTGAATGTCCGGGAACACTCTTTCACCTTTCAGAATCATCTTACCTCATCATTTTAAAGAGGACCAGAACATTCTTTCTGCAGCCTATAATTACCAATGCGTGGAGCTATCTAAAGACAGTAACATATTATATAAAACTTTCTTCCTTTGCAATTTATGCATCAGCTCTTCCTTTTTGAAAACCAATCAGCCTTCATGAATTTGGGACTGATGAACTTTTAACACTGTAGAACTTTCCACCAAGTATTGAGAGCAAAAAGAGACGGGAGTATCAGAAAAGTAGTTTTAAAGATAAGCAGAAATCAGACACACAGATTAAGTAATCCAAAAAGGTAAAGAATCCTTTTTGATGTAACCATATAATGGGAAACCACTATATTCACTTGAATTATTTCTACTTTCAACCTAGCTTACTTAAATTACAGCCTAACATTTTTGTTAGGTACAACTGACTCCTATTATAAACTAAGCCCCTAACCTGAGTGGGACTTGAGGAGAATTTGGGGTCTGCCTCTTCTCTGTCCCCATTTCCTTGGCAAACAGTGGCACCAACAACTGCTCCATCAGGGTGAGGAGTTACTGTGCCAGTGAGAGTTTTCTTTTAGTGCAATGATCTAAAAAAAACATTGTACACAGATACTGTAGGTTGGAAAAATGTTCTGTGTAAACTAAGCATTTTCCCATAAAATGCATTTGTGCTTAATTTTCATTATGATAGCCCACAGTACATTTGCAGCCTGGATCATTAGGCAGTAGCATCTTGCACAGTAGAAACCAAACAGAAGTTGGGGAGCTGTGGTGCTGCTCCAACTGTAGGTTTGGCTTTGAACTCTATTATAATCTACTTTTTGATCCACTTCAGATCAAAATTAGGCTAAGAAAGACCAAAGACGAGGGGGCAAGTGGAATCTCACTTCTCTCTAGCTGCCTTGTAGGCTATGCTGTGTGGGTTGCAGCAATAATGAGGCATAGCATGCTTACACAGAAGGATTTAAGCTGTGTGTCTTAGCATAGCTCAGAGGGCTCATCAGCACCAATGGTTTTCCAGTGGCATCCACCAGCATCAATCTTGGCAAGATCCTCAGACCATGAATCTGAATCTGAATCAATTAAAAAGATGGAGAAGGGTTTTCAAAAAGCACTCTCAATACCTTAATTCTGGAACACAAAATGATTATTGGAAAAGGGCTCTCCCTGAAAACCTGTACTCGACTGTTTTCCCACCATTCTATCTAGCTGGTGCTACTAACTCAGCTCTTGGTCCCTCTGTCCGCATTTGTTTTTCCTTGCAAAAGCGTCAAACATTTTTGTACCCCCTGTGAGAATATGGAAATCATAATTCGGGCCTGCAAGAAGGAAAAAGAGAAAATGTTGCAATAGAGAAAAAGAAGAAACAGAACAGGAAGCAGAAAGAATTTTAAAACAAAGTTAACGAAGCAAGAATTTTTTGAAAGGTTGGAAATACATACATGTGCACGAGTGTGCGCGCAAATGTACATGCATGCACACACGCACACACGCACCGAGAGGCTTTCCCCTGCACTTCCTCTCAATTCTCAAGACAAGAAACCATGAATCAAGTTATGGGTTAAAAGAAAAGGGAAAGAACAGATTTGGTTAAGTCTGTGCGAGTGCCTTTGGTGGTTATTAGGAAGTCATGCATTGAATAACTATCACTCACTGCCCGCAGGAGGAGATGCAGCAGCAACAGCAGCAACAGCAGCAGCAGAAGTGGTGGGAGTGGAATTGACGGAGGAAAGAGCTACATGGGTTGGGCTAGAAACATTTTTTACATCGTGGTGTTGGCTCACGATGGAAGGCTGTCTCCTGAGGGCTCCCTGTAAAGAGGAGGCGCCGGTCTGGAATGTGTAAACTACGTCCATCTGCAAAGAATCAGAAAGTGAGATAGCTTTGTCCCACAATCAAAAGAGCAAAAGGAAACAGGAGAGTGGAAGGGAAGGATGCAGATACAAACAATAAGGAACAAAAGTGGAAGGGGAAAAGGGGGGAAATCAGTTACATTGCCCCATAAACAGTTAATCCAAAGGCAGAGCCACCAAGCAAACAGCTTCCAGTCCCCCCGCCCTTTTTTGTCTTTACAAGGGCTGCAATTGTTTGGTATCCAATTCCATGTCACAAGATAATGCAAGTACTGAAACCTTCTTGCCTGTTTCTTCACTGTGAAGAAACATCACAGTGAGGTTGCCTGTAGTGGAGAGGCTACGGAAAGGAAGAGAAGAGCTGCTTTTCATTCTGTTGATTGTGCTTATTCTTCTAGCTGTTGTTTTGATGGCTGCTTTTAGTGTTATTTCTGTTATACTGCCCTACTGTTTGAATAATTGCATAAAAACAAACTCTTCTGTGCCTTTTTCTTTTAGCCTAACTCCCATTTCAGATCTTTCCATCACCTCCTATAAGAGTGTTTTGTTTGCTTATTTATTGGACACATACACCGCAGATTTCATAAAGACTCTATGCGGTTTAGAAGTAAAATATAAACTCAGAACAAATTAATAATAATAACAACAACAACAATAATAATGGTCACTTCATGTCTTTGTAATATCCTTGGACCAGTAAGGAGAGGCAAATAAGGAAAGAATCAAGTTTATTTACCCTGTGCCAGTTATAAATCACCCCTCTTGGTTTAGCCATCCATGATCCTCCAGATATTCTTCAACAGCCTCCAAAATCTTTGGGAGCTCAAAGTCTAGTGTCTGGAAGATCACAAGCTCCTCAACTCTAGTGTAAATGCACCTTAAAATTATAAGCGTGTAGGTGGAGCTAGCAGGTGGTTCAGTCTGATACTATGGTACTCTGCTTGTGCAGTGAGGAAACTGTGTATATGTGTATGCATTTGCCAAAGTTTGGATAGCACAGAGGTGCAGCATCCACATCAAGAAACTTTGGTGGGATAAGCAGCATGTCTTCAAGGGATTGCTTAGTTTAAAAACCTCCCAAGAGAAGGATCAAATGTACAGCAATACAAGAAGAAGTAGAGTAAGCAAAGCTTATTCAAAAGGAATAGGCATCAAACCATATTGGGTTATTTCATGTGGTTAACATTAGAAAATTAGCTACAGAACAACCAAGCGAGAAATATGCCAGTTTATCCCAAACCAGAAATAATTCAGCAGCATGCAGAAGTATAAAAGCAGAAACTATCTCTTTGCTGTTTCTAATTATTTAAAGAAAAAGCTGCTGTATTTACTGATACAGTCTCTTGTTTCTCTAACCAGAGAAGCCATTTGACCTCAGCTGGAAATGCTTCTTTCTAAAAAGAAAGGGACTATGGGCAAATCTAATATATGTGGTTTCTGTAGATTATCATGCAAGCAGCATAAGTCATCACTGCTTTCCTGAAGGGACACAGATAAAGGGAAAAATCTGCAATTCCAACATTTCTAGATTCAAGGCTGGTGTGTTTAGATTTGCAATGTACATTAAGAAATGAAAATATAAAACAAGACATGTCAAATTTGCATAGTGTTTGTTGCAGCCAGCAGCAATGTCCATTCACTTCAGCTACTAAATGACTTTTTTCACAGATGATTACGGTCATCTCTTTCTTCTTATTAGCTCCATTACTGAGGAAATGCCAAAACCTGGAGTAATTCTATATTCACATTTTTGGTCAATCCATTCTCAATCAAACTTTGAAGGCAAAGAGGGGTGCTCTTTTAATCAATTAGGTCACCCTCTGAAGGATAGGAGCAGCTAAGAAACACATCCCAAAATAATGTGCAACTCAAGATCCTTACAAGTGTCAGAATCCACAACCTGTTTCAATGGCAGTGAACAACATGCAACAGTGAATCTGCCTGGCACATGTAAAACAATTCCAGTAGTTAAGGAAATTATGCATTCCTTCAACCTGCAAACACACATGCAGCCTTTAGCAGCCTCAGCAAGTTCAAAATATCCATTAGCACCCTTTCACATGACTTGTGTGAATGCATCACATTTTCCCCCTATAACACAAAGGTCAAGGAACCATACTCAAGCCCATATAAAATATTGCTTGTATTCACGCCTCATGCATATATTCATCTGATTTTTCCTTTTTTCGGGGCTCCATTTCCTAGATGGAAGCAAGCAGATGGACTAAACAACACAGATGTTTATCACTGTTACCCTACAGATTTAAAAGGCAACAGAAAAAAGAGGCATGACAATGTTAATACGAAATGTCCAACCCACAGAGTTCTGTGCTTCTTAGTCTTCAACCTGCCTTTTGCCCTCTTCTTTTCCATCAGTCCTTCTGGTAGCATATACCTTATACTGGACTTGGCATTTAAGCATCCTTTCGCAGCAGAAGCAAGAACATGGTCCAGTTTGCATCTCCTCATTAGGAATGTGTCAGGATGAGAAGACATAGCAATGAAGCCCTCAAAATACATTCAAGTGTACCATTGTGTTTATACCCCTGAATAAAATTCAGCCTGGAGTTAACAAAAGCCCCAGAGCCCAATTCAGAAATACTGATACATTTGTTTTTCTAAAAAAGTCATTATAGATTTTGCATGCCAGATAGAAAGGATCTGGCCAGGAAGCTACCTGAAAACTCACCATGGCTTCTGCTTTTCAGAAAATTGTCATCTCATAAGAGATTTTAGAAAACTCAGATAAAAAAAGCAAGATCAATCCATCACTGCTGATGGCCACTGTCTGTGTGAAGTTGTTGTATTAGGACAGAGAAAGTCCTTTGGACAACTAACTATTCCAAATTGACTGATAACTTTGCAAAAATGAGCAAAATCTGGAAATCTGTTGAATGTTCCTTTTCAAAGAAGAGCAATGAACAAGCCTTAAAACTAGTTTTTGATTTTAGCATTGCTGAGTTCCATTGACACTTGGTTTAGGTCTCACTGCCTTGTAGTTGAGAGGATGCCACAAAAGGGAAGAACAAATTCAGCCTTGCCTTCAAGTTTCCCTGAAATATTAATAAAACAGATGACTAAAGGATAACGATGATGGACGTCCAAGAATGGCAATGCTCCAGTCATATACAAGTCTGCCTTTAAGAAGGTTGTTGGCAAAATCTTTAATCAGCATAAAGCTATAAATGCCTTGTGGTCAGAGAACATGAGTTGCTTGATGGGAATTTTAAACATGAAGTTACAGTTGCAAGCCTGTCTCAAGTGAAGAAATATCTTAATACAATTTCATCCTTAGGAAACCAAAGATTGGATCATTGGAAGACTGGTGTGAGATTCTGTAGTCTCACTACAAGAAATGGTTAATCCTGACTCCAAGATGAAGCGACTCCTGAATAAACAATCTCAAGCTGCAGGTTTGCCTGAATTTCTGTTCAAGGCATTTTAACTAGTTCCGTTGTTTAAAAAAGCTTGTTCTTTCTTTATGTGATCTTGTCTGTAAGGAACATAAGGTTTCTGGGCAGCTAAATATTTTTTGGAAATAAATAGATCACAGAGACAAGGAGAAAAGTCTGGCATCACATGGGAGACCTTTTTCAGAAACACCATGGGATAGAAATAGCACTCAACTAGGGGTGTGTCTGCTGAAGGCCATACTTCAGGCCATTCAGTCAACAGATCCTCAACCATTCCCCTCTGATAACATGCAGCCCAACTTCGGAGGATAGGCTTTGAGTGAGGCAAGCCATAATACCACTATATAAGAACTGTCTCTACAGCTCTAAGTCCCCAAGAGACAGGAAAAACAATCAACACTGTACCTGTGTCTGTATTCTGTTGAGACCTCTGAACCATAGGATCTGTCCCCGCCGGAGCTCCATTTCAGCATGGTCAATTTCATCCATACCCTCTGGAAGCTCCTCTTCTGGAATTTCTTCCTTAGTGATGCCATGCCCTGCTTCCTTCAAGAACTTCAACTGACTTGTTGGAACAGTAGCGATGAACTATATAGACATGAGAGATTCCAAGTGAACTTCTTCCTACTCTGTGACTTATGGTATATAGATTTGCTTATTTCTTCCCTACTATGATTTTGGACAATTGCTCTGTAATAAAGGACATGGAATTTCACTTCTGCTAAGCACAATATTCTGAATTCATTTCCATTCTGTATTCTTGTCTGCTTCACATCTTACAGCGACTCCCAGGAAAATATTTTGTGCATTTTACAGCACTGGCAAAATGTTTAGTCTATGTATTTGTGACCAAAAGCATATCATAAAAAGAAAAGAAAAGGGAAATAAATAACAAAACAGTCCATCTGTCAGAACACAGTTAGGCTCTAACCATAGGTGAAAACAAAAATTAAGACAGGAAAATAGATCCTGGCTGATTCAATCCATGTAGATATTCTGTGTGAATTTATTCTTATGACTATTCATCACTGGAGAACACCTTGCAGTTGATATCGGTGTACCTTATTTTAATTTTGTTTTTAATATGTTGTTCTTAGTTGTTTGATCTGTTGTTACCCGCCCAGAGACCTTCGGGTATGGGGCAGGATAGAAATCAATCAATCAATCAGTCTCTACCTGCTATGTGGTTTAGCTGACAGTGCAGGACTGGCCACTTCCTCTTATAAAGTCTGAGTTCTGCCTGCCCAAATAATGTTGGGGTACATGTTGCTCTTCAGATATTGTTAGGCTCCAGCTCCATTCAGTGAAGGAAGAAAGGAGCTATACTTCCTCATTATGTGAAGGGCCACAAGCCTCCCGACACTAAAGTAGTCCGGAGGCCTTTCTGCACTTACCTGTCTGTGGTCTGAACCAGGGCATCTTGACCAGCTGGTCTAGACCACATAAACATGTAATCTGCACATTAGTGCTGGGCTAGACGAGCTCCCCCCCGGCTTTGAAGTATGTGTGAGTTTCCTACCCTTGGAGGGTGGTGCTTGCACGACTCCCATCATCTACAGGGCCCACTCATCTACATGTAGACCAGTTTAAACAGGTCTACCAGTAATCCCAATTAGGGCAACTCTGATCTAGATCATGCTCCCTCTAATGCAGAGTTGCTGGGGAGCGGAGCCTCACAGATCTGCACAAACATGCAGATCAATGAGGTTCAGAAGCCAATTACAGGAACTCCTAACAGGATTAACCATAAGTGGAGAAAAGGTCTTAAATAATCAAGGATCTTTGGAAGCTAGAACTTATTTAATTCAGTTTATGTCACACAGCACTAAGCTGGCATTCAGATGCACTGTGTGCAAATGTAAACAACAGTTCAATTATTCCCTGGATAGTTTGTGCATGGTCTGACGTTGTGTCTCTGGCATCTCCATCACTTGTGGCCTGAGAAAGTATTAGATTAAGCATACAGAGTCAACAAAAAACTTACTTCTGAAGTAAAATACAATTACAGGTGCACAGAAAACTGGGCACAAAATGTTATGAGTTTTTTTCATACAGAAGAACCAAAGATATCCACTAACAGACCTCTAACTAATTAAGAAGTCTGCAGTGCATATGGTTACAAACTACTATGTGCAGGTTTAGGATTTTCTGGGTTCCTCTGCTTTGAGAGAGGGTTGAGTTCTCCCATCAATGCTTAAGGTGTGGCCAGTAAGGATTCAATTCTACAATGCAAATAAAATGAATGGAAGTACGAAATTATAGTTTGTTGACGTTCTCACCTGTCCCCAGAGCAGCTCTCCTACACCAATGAAAATACACCAGAACCACTGACTTAAGGTGAGTCCAGAACAGCTGAATGGCTTTCCACCAAATTCCACAATGATGATCTATTGCAGAAAGGGGGAAAAGGGATAAAAAATGAAGGGGAAAACATGTAAAGTTTGACAGAGAACATGCTATGCTCCAAAGCAGTATGCTTCACATACATATCCTTCAGGCATATTAGTAGGCGATTACAAGGTAACAAGTTGCCATATTTTAATCGAGTGAAGGATGGAAGGTATGCAGAAGTCATCTTCCCGTTTTATCCTAAAGACTCAAGAATCCTCCCTCTCATCTACGTATCATGCAAGCCTTTGCAGAACAGTTTGCTTTTCTTTTGGTGTAAAGCTCAGAAATTTATCCAGGTTCTGATTTGCTTTCTCCTCTTCAAAATATAGAAGGGCAAACAAAGAACCTCCTAAAAAGAATCCATTCACAAAATTCCAAGAATGTAACCCTATCACATTCTGTAAGTAAACTTATTATTCTAACCTTGTCTATTTTAGGTAGGAGAGCTGCTTGTTCAAAACTATAGAAAATCAGAGTGTCCAGCCTTTCCTAAACTGTCTGAATGGCAATTATGAGGCAATAAAGGCTAAAGCTATTTCTCTCTTTTTAAAAAAGAAGCTGCAAAAATCAGGAAAATACACACACATACATACACCTTTTAAGATTATTTGCATTTATTGCATTATTTGCCTTAATCTCTGTTATGGTGTTAATATAAATAAAATGGATGCTGCCCTCAGAGGAATGGATGAATGAGAACTGGCCTGAAATTGTGACTGAGAACAATTATCAATGTGCTATTTTCTTATGACAGCTAAAATGACTTTAGATGCAAGATTGTTTATAACATCGGACATATAAAAATAAATAAAACAGCCTCCATCTACTGTGACAGGCCAGATTCTTTACACTATGTCTTGTGGATGCTAGTCACAAATAACTGCTATGATACACAGAAAGATCATAAAGACTGTATCAAAAAAGGAGCTTTCACTGATGCCTTCTGGATACTACTGAGGAGGGAGGATGGGATACCTCATTAGGGATATGTTTATCTTTGTGCAAAGACTAAAGAACACAGAGGATGTTTTTCTTTTTTTTCTTCTTTTTAATTTTTATTAAATGAGAATGAAATGTTCTGAGCACATAAAACAGAAAACAACTTCCCCTCTTATTTTAATGGTTCAGACCCTACCATCTGCTAAGGACAATATTCAACAATTTGAAGGCTAGATTTTGAGCCCTGAAGTATCTTTCCTGAATACATGGAGATCCACAAGCAGGCTTCCAAATCTTATTATTGGCAAACATTTTTTCATTCTGTTCACAAGAGAAGATATGGATCTTCTTGAGATAGTACTCTGCAGCATATCTTTTTAAAAAAACTAATTGCTATCTTGGCCAATGCTAGGTGATGTCAGTCTAATATCCCTAAAGCTTTATATTCTTTCTCGGCTCTTAGGGGACCCATAGCTCCAAATCCAAAATGAAGTGAATTCTCCAGCTCTTTCAGCTGCATTCATCTTGAGGTTAGCTAGCCTAGATGCAACAATGATACCTGTGCTCTAGATGGGACTGAGATTTCTGGAATGAGTCCAGAGGATGATCTGTACCACATAAGAAACATTTATGACAGTCTGAGCTGGTATTTTACCCATAGAATTTAATCTAAATAGGATAGCATTTTTTGAAACTAAGATAGAAATACCGTCTTTTACTGCAGACACTCTCCTTATGTCTTCTCCAATCCATTAAAATAAATATAATTTGTCAGTCTTTGCACTAAAAATCACTCCCAGATGAGGAAATCAAGTGGCTTTTTCTTCTGATTGTTAATGAAAATTTGGGGTGAAGTGTCCAAATGGCAAAACAAGCAGAGAGGGAGCAGTCAGTTTCTGCCTCCTGATCTGAGAAGTGGCGCTGGGAGAACAAAAGATAATCTTGCTAAATGGAATTATTTATAAGACTCTTCCATTTTATGTGAATCTGGTGCTGAACAAGCAACCCAACATCTGTATTCCTGTCCAAAATGTCCTGTCTCACGTATGATGGAGGAACTGCTCAATGGCAGTTGCTGTTGTTCATTTCTGGTCAAAAATTATTTATCACCTTATTTAATAATTTTATTGGTATTATTTTATGCAATTTTTCATGTTTTATTTATCTGAATGTAGTTTTTTGCTGAAGTCTATGATGGTGGTTAACAGTCTGGATGGAAGGACTCATAACAGGAATTATTCTTTGTCACAGGTAAAACATACGTATTGGTGATGTTGCTTTTTCAGCTATGTCTAATTTATATTCATTGCCAGATAATTCACTTTTTCAGGCAGGGCACAAGGGAACATAAAATCTGAATCCAAATCTTGTGCTTTTGGAGAAAGCAACTGATTCATTTGAGATTCAGTATGAAATGGATGTTGATGTTCTTTCAGTCAGGGGATCTTGAAAAGTCAAGAAATGCCCCTTGGTGCTAGCTCTACATTTCCTTTTCATTTACATATCATTTTAAAAGGGTACTGGATTATTAATGATTTTTTAAAATGCTTGGAAAGGGTGTTAAACATAGGAAACTGGACACATAAGAAACTGGGGAGGTTGGTAAATTTTAGGAAATAGAATTTTACCACTATCATGAAGATCCATGACACAGTCAAGGAACTCCTCCAACCCTGAACACATGATCTAGCTATTGTATAGGAAATCCAGGAATGATGGATCCACAAACTGTGCCAACAGTTTAGGGAAACTGACATGAGTGAAGATATCATGTGCATGGATGTCTTTTCTCTACTACCCCTAGAACTGCTCAGATCTTTTAAAAGAAAGGCCAGCAAAAGACCTCTGCTAAGAATAGAGCTCTTCCTTCACAGTGTCCTGACAAGACCTCTAATTGAACTGATTAACATAATCACATTTCAGTGTCTGTGTGACAGTAAGGTTTTAGCATAATAAAACTGGCATAAGGCAGGAAAATCTTAACAGTTTCCTTTTCCTCCTCTTCCTACCTTTCACTGATTATGCAGTTAGACCTACCAATATCAAAAAAGTTTCTTTAGAATCAAATCTGGAATAAAATGCAGATAAAACCATCAGGAGATCCATGTAGACTGCTCACATTTTCATTGCCTTACTGGCCATGAAAGGTAATTTTTGCTTTGGAAACTCTGAAACTCTGCATTCAGATAGCCGGGGAGCTAAACAGTTGTATATAACTGGTAGTCTAGTAGAAAGTGGGTTGCTTCTTTCAAAAGCATTCCCAGGGAAGACGCGCCTCCCAACAGTGTTCTACAGCAATGTAACGAAAAGAGGGTTGTCTCTGTTTTGTTGGGAATTTTTCTCTTGTAACCGCAACTGGGTTCCTGAAGAATGAGAGACCTACTAGGAGACTGGCCTCCTCCTTCTCTGGAAACATCTCAGAAGCTGCTTTCCTGGCTGTAGAGAAAGTCCCCTTCTCATGGTAACTATATTTCTTCACACAAGGAAACAAGCCTAACAATCAAGATTTAGTTTACTCCTACAATTACATGCTGGTATGAGAAGGAATTATGACATTTATTCAACATCACATGATGGAGTACAACTCAGACAAGAACTTTTTATCATTTTTCCTTTCACAGTCTAAGGTTTTTTCCCCCCTGTCCCAGCTCATTTTATTTACCTGAGCAACAAAGGTTCCCAAAACTACTGAGCAGAAGATAAGGTTCCGGAAAATGCCCTCAAACACGTTCCTTTCACCATGGATCTTGCGTGCATTGATCTCATTGAAAAGTTGCATCATGACAAAAGTATTGAAGACAATAGTGTAGTGTTCACTGGGTGGAGAATGAAGGGGAACATTTCGGCCACTGTCGATATCAAAAAACTTCTCACCTACCAGAAAACAATTTTTTTGTAGAATTAAAAAGATACTTTCCCTCCACAGGTACACAACCATATAAAAAGCAATACCCAAATCAGAACCAACTGGAGTATTGTTTTATTTATTTCCATTTTTTCCTTCATCTCAAGGTCTCAGGTTTACAATTATTACAATGGATATTAACTAAACTCTGAAGGTATTTTACTTCAAAAATAGATGTATTTAGTTCGTAAGTAATCTCCTAGGACTACTATCTTGTCAATGCTTGAAGAAAGGAATGAACCACCATTAGGCAGTGCTTCCAATCCCCAACCCATGAAGCCTTTCCAGAAGGTTTCATACTGAACAGTATCAAAAGCTGCTGAGTGAACAAGGGGAACCAGCTGCCCATACTCCGCCTGACCTTCTCTCAATAGAAGTTATGAACCAACGTGAACAAGGGAGATTCAGCACCACAGCCAAGCCTGAAACCAAAGTAAAATGAATCTATATAATACACTTTCTCCAAGCCTGCCTGAAATTGAATCACTATCATTATCTCCACTTTTCTTAGAAAGGGCATGTTAGAAACTGATAGTAGTTTTTTAAAATTTCAGATTTCAAAAAGGTCTTCTTGAGAAAAGGTCATACTATTGCCTCTAAAGGCTGGTAGGACACCCCCCTCCCTCATTTCATCATTAATGTCTTCCATTAATCAACTCATGCTCTGAACATCAAAGACTCTTTCCTCAATGGGGATTCATGAGAATCTCAACTGTCATTTTTTAAAGAAGGCTTCTAATGCTCAGGACTGCAGAAAAGAATATGATGAGGTAATGATAGTTACAGGAATGCAGGAAATCAAAATGGCTTGTCAACTGTAAAAAATATCACTTGGGGTGACAATATTACAGAAAGGTCTGCCTTAGTTCTGCAAATGGATTGGAAAAAGCTATTACCTGTATTTAAGAAATAAATAAAGCAGAAGTAAGTTGGTGACTTATTGATTATGAATACCAGGGGAACATCCTCTCAGGAGAACTGATGTCCACCAGCCAGACATAGCTAGCAAGGAAAATATGTAAAAATAGTGCCACTACACAGAAAGAGTAGAAAATGCTATGTTGATCATTTTTAAAAATTACAAAGTGCAAAAGTCGCTAATGAGATTGGGACTGGTAGCATATTTGGAGTGCCTGCTCTCATTCACATGCTCATTCTCATACACATTTTTCCCCTGAAGGCAGTGACTGGGAGCACCCTGAAGCTTCACAGGTACAAATAAAGTCCCTGGAAACATGCTGCATCATTAAGTGCCACACTGATAATACAACAGAAGATACACTGAAGTACATAGAGATTTAGCATATCTAGAAAGCTTGTACATCTCCAAGTCAAAGTCTTTTCTCTTTCCATAATACTCCTTAAGGTCCAATGTCTAACAGTCTTTACCTCTACTGCCCTTTGCCTGGCCCACCTCTTACCAAAACTTGCACCCTGCCTTCCGCAAAGTCTCAAAAGTATTTCTGACCAATTACCAACCTAGGCACCTTTAAAGAGTACAACTTGCTTTAATTCTCTCAGAAATTACTTAATATTAAAATGTACCTCTTTGATTCCTAGCTCCTCTGACTATAGTTCTACCAGGATAAGTGAGTGGTAGGGAAGGAGATTGGGATGGGCTATATATATATTTAAATATGTTTTAGTATTTATTTTATTGTGACCCACCCTAGGACACCCAGGTGAAGGGTGGCATACAAATTCTATAAATAAAGAACAAAATAAATGATTGGCTGCCTTATGGGGTCACCTTCAGTAGTCAATTACCAAAGGGCAGCCTCTTCTGGAAATGCAGTGACTGGACCTGTTATCTTGCTGCTTCTGACTTCTGGCCTTTATCTGGATTCTAGCTGTGACTTGTTTGACAATATTAAATAGTCCTCTTGGTTACCTTATTACTAGCTCTATGCCTGGCTGACCATTTACCCAACTTCTCCCCTGTGGAGCTGCTGCTATCCTGGCTAGTCCCTCTGGCATCTCTGCACAGGAATCTAAGATGTTCTGCTCTCATCCTAATCTTTTGAAGTGCTGATATAACAAATTCCTGATATAACCTGATATAACAAATTCACTTCTACTTCAAAATTTATACTCTTTTCTATAAGGATTGCCAGTCTGACATAAGGACTTCCTAGAAAAATAATGGCTGTTTCTCACTTAAATCTATTACTGGTTTACACATGGAACTAAAATGAATTCTACAAGAACTCTGAAGCCACATAACAAGAACTGGTAGCCTTCAAATACATCCCACCAGGTCTGAAAAATGTTAAGGTTGATTATTGATTATATGGGATCCTACAAGTATTTTCAGCTATGATCTCACCTGCAAAAAGCAACGTGAAGATAATGGTCAGCTGGTAGACAGCATGTCCCAGTATGTTCTTCATCATAGTACGGGAAATGAGTGGCTTGTTGCGGCCATATGGCTTGCGCAAGAGCAAAGACTCACACGGGGGCTCTGTGGCAAGGGCTAATGAGGCAAAAGTATCCATGATCAAGTTGACCCACAACATTTGGACAGCCTTCAGAGGAGAGTCCTGCAAAGGGAGACAAATTTTTCCTCAGCCTTAGTCCACCTGCAACCAAGTCTGAGAACCAAACATATTAGAACATCCCAGGGATGGTCAGGCTGCAGCTTGATATTGCTATTGCTGCTACTGTTTCTAGCTATTGGATATTTGGCTCCAGTGAAGAACTGGACCAAAGATCATCTCCTAACATCTTTCAGAACATAAGCATCCCCCCAGAATTCCCACGCACTTCTCACTGCTAAAATAACCTTACGTGAACTGTGAAGCATAATGGGCATCTTCTATCCTTCTCTGTAGCAGTATGCATATTATTGAACCCCAACTACTATCAGGCCCATGCAGCACAGTCAATGACCAGAGATGATGGGAACAGCTGCTCAACAATAACATGAAAGCCAGAGATTCCCCAACCTTAGCACAGAAGATGTGGTATTGGCAAATACTTACTGCAATCACCCTATATTGGCAAATACTTACTACAATCACTTTATAGAACTTACTATGTTTTAAGAATTGATATAACTGTGCTTACAATATGATAAAACAGGGCTACCAATGGTTTACTAGCATTGAAGACTGTGGGCCTGTTTGCACCTACCTGTAGGGGACACTCCCACACGCTCTGGGACACTCCACTTGCATATCATGGTGCCACCTTTGCCCAGAGCATGTGGAAATGTTCCCAATCCTGTGGAGCAGTTTTACTGCTCCACAATTTCCACAGGAGCTGCAGGTGAGTACCCGGTGAGTTCCCAGATGCAGTGTTGACACTTTTTTCTGTGTGAAAGCTGTGTGTGTGTGGTGTGGTGCTGGTGCAGCTGTGGAAGTGTGTGCCGCATTGTGCTTGCCATGGCAATGACCCAGTGCATGTTGGAAGTTTCCAGGGCCATTCCCATGGCAATCTGGCTGGGCTGAAACTGTCCATTCACAGTTCAAATACTGGTGTTAATTTCTGAGGCCGCCCCAGCACCTGAAGTGCAAAGGCATCCTTGTTCTCCCCATCTTAACTCCAGCAGAATGGTATTATTATATCATCTCACTAAGTTAACTGTGAACCAGTCCTGTGTAGCTTTCTCTGACTGGGTGGCAGTATACCTCTGGAGGCCAATTGCTGAAAGACTGTGGGCACTTCTGTACTAGGCCTTATTCTGGAAAACAAGAGCCTGCCAAACACAAGCTGGTACAGACTGTGGCAGGCCCTGTCCATGTTCTATTTCTGTATAAGGTAGTTCACATTTTTTATAGAACTAGGAATGGAATCCAAAATAAATTATTTAAAGCCAACCCCATGCCCTTAAGAAAATATTTTCCCTTTCTTCAGAGATGATTACCTGTGTGATACAAGCACCTGTGAAGGCCACAATAACAGCCACAACGTTGACTGTTAATTGAAATTGCAGGAATTTGGAGATGCTGTCATACACATTGCGGCCCCACATCACTGCCTTGACAATACTTGTAAAGTTGTCATCTGTTAGGATAATGTCTGAGGCTTCCTTAGCCACATCTGTACCAGCTATGCCCTGAGGGAAAGAAATTGGAAAGAGCAGAAGAAGCAGTTAGTTGCTAAAATGACATCTAAAAGGTTTTTATTTTAAAATGCTCAAACTAGTTCTCTGGATAGGTCTTTACCCCAAATGTCCCTCATTGTCCAGCTTTAAATGAAAATCATAAGACTGCCATAGGCATACTGCAGCTTACCCCACAGTTATATCCAGCCTTGGCCACACAATCTGCTTGGTGAAAATGAACTTTTCTCTGAATATACAGTTTTATTACTATTTTGTCTAGGGAAGGCATCAAGATGCTAGAAAAGAGCCCATATTTTGTGGCTGGATTAAAGACATTATAAAGAATCCTTTCAAAGAGCTCAGTAGGAGTGGTTGCGCTGGACTAAATTGAGATGGAATGGAAAACTGGGTGACACAAGAAATAAAGAAGAGGACTGTGTAGGAAAGTTGGTGGCTGCAACACAGGACAGGATTCATATGCTACTGCAGGACTCACTTGTTCCCTCTATTTCTTATGCTTAAGTTGAGTTCTAAGATACATGCTTTCAAAATGGCACCATTCAAGCACAAGAGAAACATATAAGTAGGATTAGGAAAGCTCTGCAGGTTCAATTAAGCCAGCTATATGGAGGAAAAAACTCCTACCAGGAGTCATTCCACAGAAATACAACCCGAGGAGTGCTGAAAATACTGAGTAGCCACAGAATGCTGACAGACTTGTGGGAGGGGATGGAATGGAGGGTCCTGGAAAAGAACATTGCTGGCTCAACAGGCACACTTCAGTAACACTGCTCTACCTCAGTAAAGAACCACAGCAGTGGATCAAAGAGGCAATTAGATTTATTGCAAAACTCAGTTATAGACACACGGTGGCAGTCAACTACTGCAGAATCTGCCACTTCCAAAACAATCCCAGCAAGCTTCAGAAGCATTAAGCAGGTACCCTGTGGTGACCAATTTTCCCTAATGCTTGCCTGCTGTGTCCTACTGAGCCCAGGGATTGTGAGATTCTGTCCTGAGCTGTAACATTTCTGACTTCTGCATAGAGCAAAAGCTGAAACAGAAAATAGAGCAGAATAAAAATAGAGCTTCAAGATAGATACAAATGCACTCACGCCAATCCTCTGTTTCCCAGCATCTTAAGCCAAAGCTTGTCAGCTTCAGTATGCCATGGCTCACGGAGGTAAATCATTACCCTCACATGCTGAGGGTCTGAAAATCAGCTCTGTAAAACAACAGACCATACCATAGCAAATCCCACGTCTGCTTTCTTCAAGGCTGGGCCATCATTGGTGCCATCCCCAGTCACAGCTACCACTTGCCTCTGCTCTCCAATGGTACTGTCAATAATCCCTGAAAGTTGGGGTGAATGTCAGTCAACAGGCACAACAAGGCAACTGGAGTGCAATCACTGAAGACAATTCAAATGGTGGAGATCACTTGTAAATTTTGAAGAACATAACAGTTTAAGACAGTGACATCTAAATAACAGTCCTCCTAATGCAAATCTACCTGCTTGCCAAGATGATCTAGAATCATAGAATCATAGAATGGTAGAGTTGGAGGGGACCTCC
>MTQE01001134.1:68931361-68955627 GCA_014337955.1 Aspidoscelis marmoratus | reverse complement strand
TTTTGTTAAGTCTGTTTCGCAGAAACAAGTTGTAGCCTTCAATGTTTGTCAGCCTTCAATCTGATGTAGCCTTTTTGTATATCCTGCCATCTCCCCAGGTACAACTTGCAGGAAAGTGCTATTCAGACTGCAGGACTCCCTGTTTCCAGACTACTTCATTTTTGTTTTTTATATGTTATTTACTATTTAACTTATCTTAGTTGCTAAAGCTAACTTGTGCATTTTGTTCCTCAAGTGACCTTACCTTTTACAAGAGTGTGCTTATCAGTGGGTGAAGACCGAGCCAACACTCGTAGCTTGGGCCAGATCTTATCCAGTTGCTCTTGTTCTACCTACAGGGCACAACGAGGAAAACAGGAACTTGGTTAGTCATAAACTGAGGATTTAGAACCTCTTTCTTCTGACTAAACTGTCCGGAGAAGTCACAAATTGTATCTATTTACATAAGGAGCTGTTCATTTCATTGGGTAAAGTGGCAGGTATCATGAGCATACTATGTACGGAAAAACTATTGTTAATGTTAGCTTGAATTGCATACATTGCCAAACTATTACTGCACAAAGCCATACATCCTCTTCTGTCTGAGCTGTCTTCTGTCAGCTCAGCAACCAGACACAAGATCACTACGTATAATATTAAAGATATGCATGATGAATGAGAATGATTCCAGTCTACAGATGAATTCAAGCTTTATTAACCCCATACTTTGGAGCAGAGTCTTTTTCTCAGCAGGGTGAATTGCTTTGAACAAGCTCATTGTTCCCCACGGATCATAACATAAATTTTCTACACAGAACAAGGCAAACTTCAGAAGGAGCAGAGCAGAGAGTAGTCTAAGTTACAGATTTTAAGAGGCCTATTCTCTACTCTGTTCTCTCAATTACTAATTCATCTCACCTCTCCTTTCTCGTTACGGATAAGCCGGTTGAATTCCTTTCCTTCCAAACACAGGAAATCCTCTCCAGGCTGCAAGATCCCACACTTTGTTGCAATGGCACGTGCTGTGTTAATGTTGTCACCTGTAACCATCCGGACAGTAATACCAGCCCGTTGGCACTTCTGTATGGCCTCAGGTACCTGTTGGCAAGCAAGATACAGAATGAGTAAAAACAGCATGAATGAGAGGCAGAAGAAAATTATGAGTAAGCCTAAGAGAATGGATTGTTGATACTTAGCTAATCAAACTAAAGTAATCTATGTACAAGAGAGATCATCACCCGGTTCAGCGAATTCCCAAGGTTGGCAAAGGAAAAAAAATTCAGTGAAAACCCTAATGCAAAACTTTTCTCCTTAAGAACAGTATAAAGCCTTTCCAAGGACGATGAGAGCCAATGTTGTAAGAGGAAGAAAATTAACGGAAGGAAAATGGAATAATGAAGATAGAGACCATGTAGCTACAATGCTGGGCTGAACTCTAGAGTCTACAATTGTAAGTTGCTACTCTGGCATGAAAGTGGTTGGAGTCATCTTGAGTGGTCAAAATGAGAGTCAATTTTGTCAGGTCTAACATCCAGCAAACGGCCCTAGAAGAAAGGGAGCTGAGGTAAGCACTTAGTCTTGCTTAACCCCTCCCATTCTTGGACACCCCTCCTGATGTGTCGTGAAGCCAGGAGAGAATGGGGCCATTAGATCCTAGGCTGCATGACATTTCCATGTGAAGTTGCCATGCCTTCCTTAGTCCCTATTAGGCATGTAAACAGAAGAAAAAAACTTCTCCCCTGGTTTTTTCTTCTGTACACAAGGTTTGCAGGGTTCATGGAAAGCTCAGTAGCCCAAAAACCACATTGTGCTGCATGATGGTATCATGTAGCCTGGTACAGTCTTGAATAGTGCCATGTGGCCACATCAAGAATCATTTGCTAGGTATTCTACCCAGCAAATGTGATGCTCATTTAGAAAGCCATGGCTGGTTCATACAGCTTAGAGGAAACGCCCAGACATGAACCACACACATCACTATCAGCAACCCATAGGATTTTTGTAAGGATATAATAGTGAGGAGGAGAATAGTGTAGAATGCACTGAGTTCTTCCGAAACAGGATTTTTTCTTCTCACATTTGTTTTTCCTTGTTTTCTATTTCCAACATACAATAAATATTCTACATTTCAACTTACAATCTTTCAATCATTATAAATTCCCTCGTCCCCCTTTCCCTTTCCCTTCCTAAATCTCTCACTGAAATCTTCAGACGTAGGTGCAACATAAATGCCATAGCTGCATTAATGAATGAATATCACAAACAAACATTCCACCAAGTGAGCACTTCACACTAAATTCCTTCCCTAAATGTTGCTAATCGTTTGAGTTCCCGTAATTAGGACAAGCCCAGCAAAAACTAAAATGACAAGGAGAGTTTGGGTGTGGGGTGGGGGGTTACATACCAGCAACCATTTCCTGTTATTGCTAGATAATGCTAAACGCAAGCACTATGATAGTCATCCAAACCAACATGGTAACCTCACCTGGTTAAGGATAACGGATCCCTGAACTAATTGGGATCACTAAGTGATGCCTGCTTTTAGCATTAATTAACCCACCCACCCCGAGCTTTGCTGGGTTGCTGCAACAATGGTAGCCTAACTGATTTTTGGTGTTTGTGTGTGTGGGTTTTCTAACCTCCTGAACACCCCTACTTCATTATGCAACATTTTGCTACAAAATTAGCTTGCTTGGAACCTAGCCAGGAATTTAGCAAAGAAGTACACAGTAACAATTTGACTGCTCTAATGGAAGATAAATATTTTTAAACCCCTTTAAAATACTTGTTTACAAATCTATACTTATGTTAGCCTTACTAGTGCAGCATGCATTAGTTGCACTTCAGAATTATACCAATAATTACCAGAATTGTTTTGGTAATGTCAAGATGCTAAGGCACTAGCATCTAGAGGAAAACTCAAATTGCTCATCTCAGTTGCTCCAAAGACACCATAGCATGACAAGTGTTAATGCTTCTTGCCCAAAACTGGAAGTATAGCAGAGGCAGCTACAGTACTTCAGCAAGATGTCTGCTACACAGTTACTCAGAATTGTACTACAGGCAACAGAATAGCTTGTGCTGCACCTTTCATTCTGAAGGGTCACTGAATTCTATTTCCTGCATTCTGTTACACTGTAATTAATACACAAACAAATCCTTAACAAACTTCATATAGGACTTTTCTTTGTCTTGAACCCTCAAAATGTTAAAGGGTTAAAAAACTGAAAATAAGTTTTCAAAAAGTTAAAAGATTTAAGAGCACATTACCACAAGTTGCAAGTTAAAGATACTCTGATAGATGGCTATCTTATAAAATGACAGCCTTCATAATATAGTTTATTTCTGCAGAAAATAATGTATGGATTTTAACGGCAAACTGTTCTGCATTACCCTTGCCTTCTCACAGATGGATGAACACAAGCACACACAAACCTCATTGAATGTACAATGCAGGCATTACAACATAATATGCTGGCTGGTAGCTGGATCAACTGTGGCTTCCCAGCAATGCACCCTTGTAGCCTGGCAACAATGCTTTTCTGAACAATTTCTGGAATAGGCACCATTCTTGTCTCTTGGGAGATATAAACTTGTTGGCTCCCTTAAATGCCTGGGAACCGCTGGCGCCAAGTTGTGGGTGGGTGACGTGAATTTCTTTTCACTCTCCTGCTATGAAGCAGCAATGTACAGCAAAGCCTTGCCCAGTATCACTGATTTCACTCCTTTAATAGATTTATCTTGAACAGAACCAACCTGAGCAGAGAGGGGAATATTACTAAAGAACAAGCAAATTAAATCACAGCCTCCACAGCCAGCCCACACAGGGCATCTGTGAAACCATCCCCAACTCCAGATACTTCAACATCTAATTAAGGAAATTCATGCACAGGGGGGCTGTTCTGAAATGTAATTAAGAGGTAAGCATAGATGGCTTATTGCGTTAGGTCAGTCATCTGCCTGTCACCCCTGTTGTAAACCAAGAGAGAACACAGAAGGTGCGATGGGAAGAAGGAAGGCACAGAGGCAGTTGCTAGATGATTATAAATGGGTCCCTCCTTGAGAAACCTGAATTATTCGTCAGAATCAGTGCTGTTAATTCTGTGTGGAATTTGTGTATTAAAGATGCCATACTCAGTGTCCCTTTAAAAATGGCAAAGAAGAAAAGAAACCTGACACTGGCCACCTCTTCTACTGTTACAGCTTTATAAAAGTGAGATTCATTGTAAAAAAAAACCCTCTTAAAACATTCTTAATACAGTCATTTTTTTCCCTTGGCAATTTCTACTATCTTCAAGAGCAACAAATTCAACAGGTTCATCTTTCCCTTCAAATCCATGAAGGAAAAAGCTGTACTTCATTTCAGATAGAGATCTGTCAGGAATGGAAATGATAAGCCAGCTATGAGGTTCAACATTATTTGCTGTTCTTCTTAGAACACATTCTTCTACATCAAAGCTTTTTTTTCTCATTTAACATGTATTTATTTATTATTTATTTATAAATAACACTTTGTGCATTATTGTGATTAACAAACAAACTGTACCAGTCTGTCTTACAAGGGTCTATCAGTTTCTGTTAGTTGTAAGGGATAAGGCTGGATGATTTCCAAACCATTTTTAAAATGAAACTGTTCTGATGGAAATCCTGGCTGTGGTGATTCTTTCAAGAATATCAAGAGTGGTTTTCCAGATTCTGTAGTACTTTAAAGGTATGTCGTCTCCAGAGCTGAGTAGTATTCCCATCAAAACCTAACTGACCTGCCTGCACAACAATGCCAAAACATCTTTACATACTGTGGTATTTTGACATTTGTTTTGTACAGTACTGTATTTTTGATATAGGCTGTTGTGTTTGATATATGAATCTCTCCTTTGTATTTGACCCATGTGTTGCTAAATAAATAAATCAATACACCTCTAACCCCAAAAGGTCCTGCCCTACACTAGCAATATTATTAATAAAACAAAACTACAGAAGATACTGACAGCAGGTTCTGAGTCCTTTGTACAGAACATCACTTTTTAATGATTGTACTCAGAAAGTTTATGGAACTTCCCTCACATAAACCTTCTGCAACTTGGCAACCTCTATGTACTTTTGGCTATAGCTTCCATCATCCCTAACCGCTGTCCATCATGACTAGGAAAAAAGAGGGTCAAAGTCCAAAAAATACTTTTTGGCATTACGCTGGTGAAGGCTGCTTTAAGCAAAGGCAAACACACAAAATGGAGGGAGGCGAAGAAATTAAAATGAAGCCATAGGGGGGAAAAGTGCAAGAGAAACAAGGGTACAAGAGAAAAATCACAAAAAAACAAAGAAGTGGGAGAAAGAATGAGATACGATAGAAAGGATAAACAAGTCCATATACTGAAGGTAATGAATGTGATTAACAAAGAGACCAAGGCAGTATCCAGCTTAGCAGAATAAAATCCGCTGTTAAGACAAAAAGTGCAGCTTACCTCCTGCAAAGCCACAACGTGCCATCCGGATTCCAGGGGTCTCCCCGCATCCGCAATACTTCCATGGCGCGTGGGGTGAGATGGGGCAGCCAATGGGAGCTGAGCTGCAGGCTTAGCTCTCATTCGCTGTTCTTACCATCCTGTCCAGACTGGCGTGAACATCAGAATTTACCTGATACTGCAGAATGAGTGCCCATTTTTCCACAGTAGGTAAATTCGAAGTAGTGGTGGCATAATGCACTGCCGTTATGCTGTATTAGGTGTCAGGTGTGACACCCACGCCCGACTGTGGATTGAAATGCACAGTATCTGTAAGTCTGGATACACCCCTAAAGAGCAAGAAGCAGTAAATCTGCTTTCTCAGAGAGAAAACGGAATCTAAAATACCATTTCAAAGCCACAAGCATCAGAATGAAAGAAGAGAAAGAAAGGTGATAAGAAGGGAGAGATTTAAAGTGGAGATAGAAAATAAGCAAGTATAAACAAATGGATATAGTTAGAAGAATCTAGAACCCTTAGTGCAGAGTGTAGGAGCTATGGAAAATACCTCTGGTCGAACGGGGTCCTCAATGCCAACTACAGTGATGCAAGTAAGGTCAGACAGGATCTCGTTTTCAGCATCCCAGTCAGGCTCAGCACCAGCAGGGAAATCCCGGTAGGCCAGACAAATGGTCCGAAGGCCCTGGCAAGCCATTGGCTCAATCACTTTTTTCACCATTTCATCCCGATCTTTCACCTTAAATATGCGGGGTTCTCCATTCTTGTCCAAGATCTTAGTGCATCTGCATTGGGGGGAGGAGAGGAGACAAGAATAACAAAACAAAAACAAAAATGGAGTTACCATGAATTTCAAATGCTTATTCATAGAAGCAAAGCACCAAAATACCCAGTTCTCTGTTCAATAAATTATTAGTTAATTATTAAGTATTGCCTTAGAGACACAAGTGTCAGATATATAGGAATATTTTGATATCTTCTTCCTATTATGAAGAATGTGTATTTAATAAAATTAATGTGTTTGAGACCTAAACCATTTCCCATCTTCCTTAATGGCTATGGGATCTCACCTTATCCATTATGGTCACTCTCCACAATTCTACAATTATCCATTTAACACAATAAATTGGCCAGAGTATTGCCAGATTATTTGCTGTACATATGAATTTCAACACAAGTAAGCAATGGGAAAGCAAGAAAATCTTTACTTAACTGAATATATCTTCATCTCTGAAAAAAATATAGCACTAATACCTGGCATTTCAAAAACACAAGACTATTTAGTACTGAGAATGTCACTGTTAGACCACCATAAACAATAAAAATTCAAGAATTCAGAATTATTCATTTCTTCTCTTCAGGGGCTTACTACAAATTATGACTTCATAAAAATATGAGAATGCCCCTACTGTGAGAAATATGGAAATATAAAATTAAGGCATGCATCCTTAATTGTACTAAAATCTAAGTAATTCTATCCAGTGTGGAGGTACAGAGGAGAAATTTCATACTTTAAAACTTCTGATTTTCCTTAATACTAATGTCCAATTAATGAAAGATTGATGGAAATGAATAAAGAGACTTTTATTATGTTAGAACGCAGCAGAAAGTAACGGCTACTATTCTGGAAAATATGCATAGTTTTCAGTGAGTATAGCTGGCATCAACATTATTATTACCACTGCTAATCTCTTACACCAGGGGTGCTCAACTTGCAGTCCTCCAGATCTTCCTAAAGAACAGCTACCAGGAATATCTGGAGGGCCACTAACTGAGAAGCCTTTATTACATGGTAGTGATGGATGAAACTTGCCCATCTCAGTTTTCTTCTCCACCTTAAAAAAAAAAATTAAATGACAGCTCTTGGAACCTTGCCAAACTCCTGTAAGGACTTTTCAAAGCTCACATTAACATCTAGTCTTAAGAATGACCCCATTGTGGCCGAGCTACTCATCTACCAATTTCAGCTTCATTCTCTTTCCCTTTCTCATCAAGAGTTCACAACAATAAAATCTATGAAAAAATATTTTTATTTGCTAACTCTGAAGGTAGCATTTTTAAGATCAGAACTTACAAAACACAGAACATATGCAGCCAATCTGGGTGAACTGGAAGAAGGGAAAGCAGTTGGCTATCTGCCTTAATATTACATATGAGGACCAAAGCTATCAAAGATATGACTGGTCCCCTGGGACCCTGAGAGCTTTGCGTATAGAGTGGGATAAAAAAAGAAGAAGTATAATGTTATGCTTCAAATTACGTTACCTAATTAGGTAACATCTGAATAGTGGGCACAGTGGTAAGCAGGGTCTACATGAGAACTCGTCTCTTCTGCAAACAATGCTTCCCATTTTCAAGTCTTTTAAACAGATCTCCTATAAACCGTTTCACAGGTCTTTATGGAAGGAGAACATGCTCAGAAAGAAACATCAGCAGAAACTAGTTCTAGGGTATGTTAAGTCAAAAGTGAATAATCGGTTGCGTTTCAGATGAATCACATTTCTCTTCAGGTTCAGGTAGCAAGGGATGATAGGGATTGTAGTTCAGAAACACAGTTAAGCCACACCTTAAAGATTAACAAGTTTATTAACATAGCTACTCCTATCAATTCAGACTAGAGGACCCAACAAAATCATTAAGAAAGAGGTTAATTACTTGCGTAGGATGATCTCAGAGGCTCCTTTGCTGTACATGCGGAAACTCCCATCTGGGTTCTTCAGCACTGTACTCATGGATTTGCGGACTGAATTGAAGGTGTAAACCTTGTACAGCTTTTCTTCAGGAATCTCGTTGCGGACAGCTTGATAATCTTGTTTCAAGTCCAGCACAAAGCCCAGAAGTGCACATTCCGTCTTGTTTCCAACCTGACGTGGGAGACCACCTTCTTTCTCTGGCGGCTGAATTTCCCAAAATGAGTGTAAGATGAGAAACAAGTGGTCAATCACAGCTAAGCAGCCATGATTACTGTATCCTATTAGAATCTGACGGCAGGTAAGCAAAAAAAAAAAAAAAAAAAAAAAAAAAAAACCAGCATGGAAAGTAACACCGAGAGCTAGGGTATCTTGGTGGATGGACTACCAGAACAGAAATGGGAGATTTGAATTCAGTCCTCATTCGCTGAGTAAACTTGATCAACTCATTTTTCCCCCTAGGGGGAGGGAGGGGGAGGGGAAAATTGTACTGTATTACGGAATACATTTTATAATTATCTGTTTTATGTTGTATGTGATATAAAGGAGGAATAAAGAAAAATCACAAACTGAACTCATTTTAGCTCAGTTTAACCTACAAAGAAGATAAAATTGCATTCTGGGTTCAGAGGAAAGGTTCAATAACTACCCATCTAACATAAGAGCCCTCAGGGACCAGACCAAAAACCTATCTAATCCAGCATACCATTTACAAAGTGGGCAACCATTAATAGAAATCTTATTAACAAGGCATGAGAATAGGAACACTCTCCTCATATGCTTTTTGAAGTGATTTTCACTCAAAAGCATATCTCTGCCTTTTAGTCACCATGACTAGTAGCCACTGGCAGCCTGAACTTCAAGTTCTTTTATAAAAGTCCAAGCTAAAACTTTTAAAAGCTTGTGATCATAAATTAAGGTTGAAGGCTTTGCCTAAGAATGTAAAAACAGGATCAGGCACACAGTGGGCCACCATTTGCTTCTGGGCAAAACCTTTACCTGCTCTTGTCACCCTGCAAATGATCTTTACAGGCATCCTGTCTGTCTCTCCAGCCTGGAAGGAGAACCTAAGCATCCCTTCCAGTAACACTGATACATCTCTCCTCTGTGAAGTTGACTTTTTGATGGATAAAAATAATACTCCTTAAACTAAGTAACTGTATTTTAACTTAGTGACATTTTCTTTTACTTTTTATAAGTCTTCTTATTAATGATGGGCAGCCAACATTGAAAAACTCAAACCATTTCCTATTATATATTTCTGAAAATATTTCTGTATCCCATGGAGACTTTTCTTCCAATACAAACACCAACTTCAGTGCAGGGTTTCCTTCCCCGCAAAGACTAAAGCAGAGCAGAAAAGGGTTCAAAACCCCATTAGGATTGCCCGCCATTATGAGCCCTTTCAATCAATATCCTCTGCATTTAAAAAAAAAATTGTATTTTATCTGTATTTTCTATGTCTAACTCTGAAATGTTTGGAGGAAAAACAGAACATTAGATTTATCAGAACAGGGAGATATATCAGTGGTGAATTTACATCACTGGAGTAGAATCTGAAAGGTAAAAATGATACTAAAAAAAAACCCCTGAAGCCGGTTAGCAAGATGAGTGTTATTTTTTTTTTAACTTTTCAGAAGTCAAAGCCTTAATCTCTTTAGACTCTGGTTTCTATGCAAGAAAACGGGATATTAGCAAAATTTCCTTACCTGTCAGATTTGTGAAGCAGAAGGCTCTTCTGATCTCAAACTGACTGGTGGGTATTTGGATTCCTCCCTGCCAGTTCCAGATCAGAGAAGCCACCTGTCTGGCACTTTCCTATCTCACAGAGGAGTTTGGAAGGTTTATGTATTAATTCACAAAGTCTTTCATGTGCTGTTTTTGTCAGACACAGAGATTACTTTCATGTTTAGGGGGAAAAGTGTATTTTCTTAAAACATAAATAGCACTGTGTGTTTTCTTCTGCAAGAATCCTAACTAGGCAGACAGGATTCAGGTTTGAAAACGCATCTATGCTCCAAACCATTCACTACTTTCCACAAGAAAAGGATTTATCTCGTTTGAAGTTGCACCAATACGGAGGCACACAGTGTTAGTGAGTGGCACATTTCAATCAACTGAATATCCTAAAACTTAATAGGGTTACTGATAAGTTTGGCTCACAACCCTATCTTATGTAAGTGATGAGAATCTGCAGAAAGGGACTGATGAATATGAGCACTCCCTCCTTGAACTGCAAGGAACAGAGTTAGCACAGTGTACTATGAAATTGCACTACTCTGGTTCTATTTAGGAAATAAAGAATATAAGTAGTGCTTTATTCAATCAGAATTCTGGCTCATCTAGTCCAACTGTTTATTCTCATGGTGGACAGACAGCTAAACAAGGAAGCCAACATCCTAGGTTTTTAGGTTTCTAACAGTGATGCTACACTATGGCATGTTCATGTGGGTTGGTCAAGAGGACTTTTTTCATTCTCCACTTCTGTATTATAAATCTATCCTTGGCTCTAAAGATCAGCAGAACTCTATGTACAGAGTTCTGCCATCAGTAGAACTCTTATGTATATTTTAAGAGCCAATCAAGGAAAGCTTTTTTCCCCAACTTCCTGTTCTGCCCTCAAAAAGGTTTTTTGATGGTTCTGATTTCTACAAAAAGGTCCAAACTGTTTTTGAAACTATCCAAAGCAGGAAATTCTAAAGTTTAACTATAAGATGTATTCAAATAAATCCTTTTTGTGTTTCCCGATTAATCCAGGAGTACTGTTTCTAGTACTTTGGGAATGGAGAAAAACTTCTCCCTATCTCTTTTGTCCGCACCATGCATAATTTTCTACAACTCTGTTGTATCCCCTCTCACATGTCTTTTCTAGACAAAAAAACCCCCATATGTTGCAATCGTTCCTCACAGGGAAGCTTCATAGCTTCTTGATCATCTTAGTTTCCCTCCTCTGAACCTTCTCCAACACTACTACATCTTTTTTAGATGCAGTGATCAAACTGGACACAGTATTCCAGATGTGGTAGCATTCAGTATAGGGAGCAGGACAAGGAAGTCAAGTCATAGAAGGTTCCTTCAAAAGATGGGAATGCCTAGTCCTCTATTTTTTGACTGAAAAGTGAAAATGCTATGATCACCATCTTTTTCTGGATCCATAAAGACATTAGCAAAGTCATTTTCACTTTTCAAAGAGATGAAGAAAACAGTAGCAACGCAATAAGGTTTTGTCATTCTTGAGGAGTCTGCTACTTATTATCCTTGTCTTAGTCCCAAAATAAAGTTTTACTGAAGGCAGAATTATAGGCAGTAGGGAGATCCTCATTTGCTCAAGCACTGCCTCAGGCAAATTAGTGCTCTCAAGCTGTTTCAGACCACAGTTCCTATCAGCAGTTACTAATACAGTGGCTGCAAGTTGATGAGAGCTGTTGTTCAAAAAAGGTAGGACTACTGCCAAGTGTTGAACATGGATTTGGGCTGACTGACAACCAGACCACATATAGGATATCCTAAAGTTACCACGAAATTCTAAATTTTGGGGCTGTCCTCTACCTACCCCACACTGGCACACTGCCTATGCAGTCCACCATATTTCTAGCCATAAAAGGTGGCTTGTGGCGTGAAAAAAGAATGCAGCACCCCCGTGGGGCTGGATCAATCTGACAGCCTCTTGCAAAAGGGAAAATGCTAGCTTGAAAAGAGCTGACATTTCCCCTTGCTGTCTAGAGGGCACCCTAGGAAGCCATAGGTGCCAAAGGCTACTTCATTCTTCCATTCAATTTATTTGAACAACACCTTTCTAATAAATTACTTCAGGTGAATGCCTAAAGAGGACAAAATGCATTTGCTCTGTGGTATACTCATTTCTCCCCAGGGGCAGAGAAGAGGAAAATGATGTATGAATCAAATTAACATGCACTTGTGTCCGTAAATCTCACGTTTGGCACACAGTTACACTTTAAAAGCATAATGAATGTTTGGGGCCCATGCTCCAGAGCATTAATCCCCAAATGAGGTCTGGTAGATGTTGAAGGACCACAGTCTTTGTGATGGACACACAAGAATTGTCTCCCCAGTTGCAGCACAAATCTGCTGACTCTGCTGACATGCCTGAGGCAGCTCTGGGAGTAAGTAGCTATGAGATGTTTGACACTGCTCTTCAAACAGGCAGAGGCAAACAAATTAATGGCCACTTGCCTCCACAGCTGCTTCAGTCACATTGATAATTAGACTGGAAAATCTTGCTGCAGCTAGATAATCTGTGCTGAACTGAAGGAGTGGGATGCTGGAAGCTGTACTTCAGAAACATCTGGAAGGATGTAGTTGAGCATCCCTACTGCAGTTCTTCAACTTCTGGCGGGATGCATTCTGGGCAGCCTTGGTCTATTAGAATGCCATTCCGAACATACTAAAATAAAGGTAACAGTTTCTCTATAAGAGGGAAACTATGACTCACTAAAATTTTAGAAGTGTAAGCAGAGTTTATTGCAACACCATTGACGATGAGATCCAAGGTCTTGGGCAAGATGGCTTCTGGGTCAGGGATCTGTCGGTAGTGGGTGTCACCCACATAAGCTTGCACCACAGTCATTCGGTTCATAGTGAGAGTACCCGTCTTGTCAGAGCAGATAGCGGTAGCGTTGCCCATAGTCTCACAAGCATCCAGATGCCTAACCAGATTGTTATCTTTCATCATTTTCTGTATGAGAGAAAAAAAGGGAAGTAAAGAGAAGTAAACTAAGTGGTGCCAATGTAGACTTATCCCTGAACTAACACGAAGTGACAAAGAGCAGGAAAGGGAGCAGAAAGATGTAAGAATAAACTCCTTTTAGAAACATATGGAATTCAACCACGCTTACCGCTCAAAAAATTAAAACCTTAAAAATCACATTAAAGTAAAAGAAAACTGCCTTATCTCACTTATTCCCATCTACAGCATTTTCCACCCGCTAGGTAGTTCAGCCCATGCTGGGTCAGACCAACCTAGCATGGGCTTAGGGCTGCCTGGGTGCAGTCCTTGGAACCATTACCCAACCTCTGACATTTCCAAGAGGATAGTTTTCAGCATATGCTCCTGACTTCCTGTAAAACAAAAAAAAGGTCCTGCAATATATTACAGACTATGGGGATAGACTGTTTGCATGCTCTTTGTAGTCTGGAACACAAAGCCAGTCCTGGTCCACAGCTTTGTCCAAGGCAGGTGAAGTGTACTAGTGGCATGCAGATGGTAGCCCCTTAGAGCCTTTCCAGAACTAAGCCAAGAGTAAGTACAGAAAGGGCCTATGCTTTACCTATGTTTCCAGCATTTGAACCATATGCTGTTGTCATTTTTGAGCACTTGCCTTAATAAAGATGTCACACCTAATTTTAACACTAAAAATATATTCTTCACATCTATCTAATCCAGCAGTTCTCAACCTTCCTAATGCCACGACCACTTAATGGACTTCCTCATGTTGTGAAGACCCCCAACCACAGGGGCAGAGCAGCTGGGAGGTGGGAGAGAAGGGTGGCGGGAGACTCTGAAAGGCTAATTTGACCCCCAAAGGGGTCTCAACCCCCAGGTTGAGAACCACTGATCTAATCAGACAAAGTGAAACACGATTTATAAGGGCCAAATGCATTTCTCAGCATTATAACATGAGATCACAAATAGAAATATAGCTCTTCTCCTTTGAAAATGAAAAGCAACAACAACAACCACCCTAATCTTTACACTCACCCACTTCTTTTCTAAGACACATATTTGGCAGCCCCCATCCCACCCAATGTATTTTCTGGAGTCTGTCTACTTGCCTTCACAGAATATGCCAATGATATTGTGACAGCAAGGGGCAAGCCCTCAGGAACAGCCACTACCAGCACGGTAACACCAATGATGAAGAATTTGACAAAATACTGGATATAGATGGGGGTGCATTCAGCCAGCCATGACCTTCCTTGTATCCCAAAGGTGTCAATCACAAAATACAGTACCAGGATAATGACAGTGATGGCCGACATGATCAGTCCTAAGGAAGAGAAAAGTAGTAGTCACCTGATACATGTCACATGTTCAGCTGGTCAACAAGATGGCTGAATCAGTCATAACCGGAAGGCATGTTGCAGGTTTGATTAAGACAGAGTAGTGAAACCTTAATGGGAATGTCTGGAGCTCAGTGGTAGATCAAACTGCCTGGAAAGCAGAAGATTGCAGTTCGATCCCCAGGCTCTCTCCAAAAGTACACAATGGCAAATCGCTTTTGTATTTCTGCCAAGACAACTCCATGCAGGTGTGCACATAGGTGACAATGCAGGCAACCAGAAGTTGGCTATTACTCAGTGGTGCCCAACAACAAGTGAATGCTTAACTTGCGGGCTGCATGTGGCCCCGGATGGCTATGAATGAGGCCCAACACAAAATCATAAACTTACTTAAACATTATGAAATTATGCACAGAGCTTTTTTTTTTCTCATTAATTTTCATTAGTGTTTGTGTATTCAGTGTGTGGCCCAAGACAACTTTTCTTCTTCCAGAGACGCCAAAAGGTTGGACATCCTGGCTTAAGACGAAAAGTCCTCAAATAGGAGTGGACTGATATATAGTTGCACTCCCTTGCAAAATTAACATCTGAGGTATATAAAAGCAGCAGCAGAAGTGTGGCCCATATGCTACTCACATGATATTTGTTACAAAGAATTTTGACTTTCATTAAAGCCTAGATTTTCAGCCTTAATGTCTCAGGGAAACGGATGATACTGGTTATTCCTGCATTAGATTTATGACAGATACATGTACTCACTATACTGAGCTTCATTCCTTCTTTCTTCCTAACTTGGGATTTTTCAAAATAAAACAATAATATCGTGAGAAGTACTGATTAATTCAACCAGTCAGGATATAACAGCTGCTATTTCTTTTTATAAAAGACCTTTGTAAGACTTATAATGGATGCATGAAAGACCTTTATTTTTCTTACTGAAATTACATCAAGAAAACCAATTCAAATATACATACCAGACAACTAGTCGGAGACAACATCATGAGGGTGGAATTGATGCGAATGTAATTTTCCATCCACCTTCTCCATAATTATAGCACTTCTGTTGATCACATGCTCCTTATGAATGCATGCACAGTCCATTCCAGCAATTCACCCACACATTTCTCATCTTATTCCCTCCCCGCCTGGCTGATATGCAACTCACCACTGATTATTATTTTACTGTAGAATTCCTGTACCACTTTTCACCATAGTTTCACCAGAGTGTACAAAATAAGCCACTAAAAACTTTATTAACTATGAGAAATCCATGGGATCAATCAAAGGTATGGATTCTGTTAGTATTTTTACTGTTAGAGTAATATCTGGCAGCCCCTAAACTGAATTAGGCCACATAATGTTGTCATTGTGTGATCCAACACAGCACCTTCCGGTACCTTAGAAATCCAGGAGGGGCAGCCAGAAGCATGAAAAGCTGCTTATCTCCACACATCTTGCTCTGGGACTGAGTTTGCTAGATGTTCCACCTAATGAATTCAGCCCCCATGTAAGACGGTTTGGCTGGTTTGAATGTTTCACAAAAGGCCATTTTACATATCTCTAGTACAAACTCTACTGCATCATAGTCCTCACCTGCTTTCCCAATTTGAACTGCCAAGCGAGTGAGCTTTCCTTGCAATACAGACTTCTCCTTCTTTGGAACCTTCACTTTCTTCTTCTCCTTCTCTTCATTTTCCACCCCTTCTTGGCTTTTAAGTGGCTGGATCTCCAGGGCCACGCCATCCTGAGTTTTTGCTGGATCCAAGGTGAAATAAAGAAGTGAGAGGGAAGAAAAGCTAAGAAATATTCAGATACAACAGAAAGAGAAGAGAAGACAGCACAGAAGAGAAAATCCTAGTTGTACAAGAACCTAACAACACACACAAAGGCATTTGGTAATAAGGAAACCTAGATACATCCAGGGAGCCCTGCTCCGTATCCCTCTGAAATAAACAACTGAAGTAGCTGGCGAAAACCTCACCTCCCCCAGACAAGTACAGCTCAGTTGACTATATCTGGAAGGAAGGGTAATTTTGCTAGAAAGGCACAATTCTGGGGAATTATTTCCCAGATCTGCTTGGTGCATGTGCAAGCCATCTCCTCCATGAACATTTCTGCAAGATAGAGTCATTGGTACTTACCTCACTGAAGCAGCATGATGAAGATTGTAAAACCTAATCTGTGAAAAGCCACTATAACTCTAATAGCATGATTGAAACAATAGTGAGAGGGCAAGACTCCCTGTTTTACAGGCACATAGGAGCATCTAGCTGCACTTATTGCACCTGCTTGGACAGACAACTGAAAGCTTCTGTTCAGTCCTTAAGGTGCCTAACAACTGGAAGTCCATTCAAAGAGGCCCATAAGCTATGCATCCTTCCTGATGATTAGCAATTGGAGAACTCCATCGCTTCATGAAACAGTAAGAACATTTAGTTTCATTTTAAATCCAAACCCTCCCCACTATCACCACCTTAAGTTAGTCTTTCCTTTGATAAGAAGATTTCATCCACTAAGTGTCTTTAATGCCTCTAGGAGCTAGTCTTTCACGAGAGGGAAGTATTTATGAAGTTGTTGGAAGGGGAGAGGAAAGTTAATTATGAGGTGGGAATGAGCATCTGTTAGTCCCTTCTCTTCCCTTCCCACTTTGCAATCCTGCTCACAATTGTCTTTGGAACCTCTTCTGAGAGGAAGATCCTCAACTGGTGCATATCAGCATAAACACAGCAATCTATAATATCTATTAAATGCAAGGATTCAGTCCCTAAATTCATCAGAACAAGTGAGAACAAAAAGCATCATTTTTTAGTATTAAGGCCTTCTTTGCATGTCTATGCTTACCATTTGACTAATTTTTTTTAAAAAAATAGGTTTGAACAAAGTAATTTGTCTTATCTTCCAATGAGTGTACTGGGCTGGTTTGTAACTGATTTGCACAGTTAGGATTTAAGGGCATGAAAAGGCAGGGGCAAGAGTCATTCCCAAAATAACCCAAGAGTTCGGTTCAGAAGAAAGGAAAACTGAAAACTGCCAAGAAAAGGAAGAGAAAGAGAAAGAAGACGGTATAGGAAAAAGGAGAACAGACAGGTGCAGAAATGGGCTTCTTCACCATAGCCTGGAAAGAACAGTGGGTGAAACATCAGAGAATAGACACTCACTTTGATTCAAGAGGCCATGAGATGAACAGAATGTAATGACTACACATGCAGGACCTAAAGGGGGCTTAATTGCAAAGTTCAGATGGGAGAGGAGAAAGAGAAAACATGTGATCTTGTGCAAGTGTGCAACAAGTACAATACCTTGTTTTAAGCAAATTTGGATTGTGCAGTTTCAATATAACATGGTTTACTAATTGAGACCTTGTTGCAGTATTAAGCTGTATTAAGCATTCCTGTTTCACTTTAGCACCTTTTTCCTAAGATTAAAGGCTTATTTCTTGCTTAATACGAATTTGGCTGCCAGAATGAAACCCTCATTTTAAATGGTACTGATAACATACATACACTTAGATTTGACACAACCTTATGAATTTTACAAAGGTAAAATTGTACTTTAAGTTACATTTGTTCTTGTTTTACACTATGCATAGCACGGTTTGCTGGCTTTTTATGAAAAGTACCAATTTATGAAAACTGAAGGAGAATCAAGCCTCCTTTCTTGTAGTACTAGTTCAGGCAGCGCTCAACAAGTAGAGGACGCTTTGGTGCCAAATACAGAAGGCTGTATAACAAAGATGAAGAGTTTCAGGATTATAAAAGTAGGTGGCTAGCAGTGTGGTAGTCATTACATTCTCTTCTAACAACAAGGCGAGATTCCCGCCATAGCAACAAAGAGCACAGACTCATGGGAAGAAGGAAGGAGGAATGTTCAGTAGTTAGTGTGGTGCTGGTTCAAAGGATGGAGAGGCTGGTTACCTTTGTTGCGATTTTCAGGGGCTCCGGGTTTTTTACCTGTTCAGACAAAGAGAGAAAGGGTGGAGCACTGAGCACACGGTTCTTGACATCGATGTCCCTGCCGGTGAGGACACCTGTAAGCGGGGGCTCAGTGCTCTTATGGGGAGGCTGCTGGACATGGAAGAAAGCTATGTATGACACAGTGGCTATCTATGCTGAGTGTCATGAAAATGGAGCAAAAAATTTACCATGCTTCTCATCTAAAAGCTACTGCAAATCCCCATATGCCAAGACTTGGCCTCTCTCTATGAAACACTGCAAAAAGCTATAGGAACACACAATAATACTGTATTACCTAATGGACCCATGTTTTGGGATTAATGAATGCTCAAGGAACTGCAATAAGTTGTGGTCTAACTACCAGCACTGCTAGAACACCTTCTGTAGAAGGAGGAAGGTTTCATCCTTGTTTACTACTCTACATTGAAGATCTGATCCAGAGATGCAAACTGATCTAGTGATGCAAACTTTCTGTCATGCCATTCTTCTTCAAAGAATGGTCAGGTTACCCTTGTACATGGGAATTTCTTTTCTACCAGAAGCTCCAAGCTGCGCAGGTTACATTTCTCAGAGGGTGCCAAACTGTCTATTTCCTCGAGGAATAAGATCCTTGTGTAGCAGAACAGTAATTCAAAATTTGTCTAGAATTCCTTCTAGAGAGCTCTGAGGTGTACCTGGAGAACTAAAAATTTAATCTAACCTTCTGGTTTTCAAAGTATTAAGATAAAGAGACAGATATAAATCATAATATGTAATCCAGGACCTATATATGTGAGAGTTGTGATCTACAGCAATAAAGTTTTGCATTACTGTCTTACAGATTTCCTGATCCTAGGAATTATGTTCACTTCAGCATGGAAACTATTGCCAAATAACCAAAGCTACACTTCTTTAAAATGTGATTAACTCGACAAGAAACTATCACTACTTGTTTTTGTAGTGCCGAGGCATATGTCCTAATTTTATCTTGCTTCCCTGTGCTTGAATTTAAGTTTGCAAAGGTTGGGGATAGAGGTAATCTATTTTTCCAGTACTCATTCATTGTCCTGTTGGCAAACAAGGAATAGTGGCTAAATGGGGGCATCTGTCTTAGAATTCTCCATTCAGTGATTAGCATGCACAAATTCCAAACAATTTAATGGGATTTATATGCAGATAAACTGACTACAGAGAAAGCTATTTACTTGGACTCTTGATAATACTTTTAATTCTAAATCTTGTGGATTTCTTTTGTGCCAGAAAGAAGAGACAGAGAGATAGAGAAAATACTTTAATGTAGCTATGCCTCAAATTCAGCAGCTTTGGCTGTGGAGAGGAACTTCAACGATGCCCCCACAATTATGAATCCTTAACAGGAATAGGGACCTGGTTCTTTTACAAAGCTACATGTGTAAAGATGTCCTACTAAGCCTCAATATAAGTTAATACATTCTGCAGCTTCAAACTCAGAGGTGGAATTCCTTATCAAATATTCCTTCCCAATGGTCTTTTAAGACAAGAAGCTACTTAAATTTTCTTTGCCTTCGATTAAAAAAGGCAGAAAGAGGTGAATGAGGCATATGCATGTATATCTGTATGTGAGCACATCCACATACAAACTTTGGGCTATTGTAAGAGTGTGGCCCTATTTCCTTAGCTTCCCTTTGCCCAAGCCTGTTTAATGCTTCTGACAAGTGCTGTCGCTTAGCATTGTTCCAGTGGAAAAGATGCTGGAAATCCAGTGTCTGATCACTTCTGCTTATTCCTGCATGGCTTGCCAGGACAAAGTGAAAGTACAGATGTCTCCTCTGCTATGAGCAAATCAAACCTGTAGGCAAGGTTTTGTTTTTGTAAACCACATACCAACATTCTCCTCGCTATGCCTTTGGCTGAAAGTGAGAAAGCACCAAAGCCTTATTAGGGAACTAAAGCTACTGTGCAAAACTCTGTGGGAATTAGCACAGCTTATGTGACTAATAGAAAGCGAGGTCCAGTGCATTCTGTCAGACTGGCAGGGAATCAAGCTGGCTGTCTCTGCTTCTAGACCCACACTAAAATTATGACTAATATCTGAAATCATTAAAACACATACTTTTGGATTAAACCATGTTTTATTATGAGTTTATTTTTGATATGGATAATGTTTTTTGGATCAATCAACTTTTTATTATGCCCAACACTGTAAATTATAGGGACAAATTCATACTTAGTCATACAAAAATAAACTGAATTAATATTACGTTGTATCCAGTTGTTGATTACTCATTCCATTATATTGGGATTTTCCAGAATAAAGCATGGTTATCCATGCTTCATTCTGGAATATCCAACATAGTGAAACAAGTAACCAACATCTATTCTAACTATAACTAACAGGGCCCAATTCTATTAGTGCCCATTCTGAAGCAAGTCCTACACTGTCTTTAGTGATATTTATTCTAAGGAAGCTGAAGTCATAAGCATAGCTCTGGATCCAATCTTCTCCTGCTCATTTATAATACATTCCATAAAATAGGTTTGTGAATGATGTACATCACAGGTTTGTTCTGGGTGGAAGATGATAAATACAAAGGACATTCTGTATTGAAGTGCTCCAGAAATAAGACTTTATTTTTATCATCACTAATAATATGATCTAGTGGACCATGGAAATACCTGGATCCAAATCAGGGGAATCTGGTAAAAAAGACAATGGATGACAGGCAGGACAATAATATCCTACCATTTGATGGGTCTCTATAGTTGAAGCTGTAGTTCATTCGTTTGCCTTTTGCGTTTGAATTTTCTGTATCTAGTCTTTGACCACATTACCAATGAGAACAAAGATGATAATCCTTATCCTCTCCTTTGAATTAATTCAAGTTTCATTTAGGCAAAACACTATAGACACTTCTAGATGAAAAGCTTACAACAGTGTTCATGTAGTCAGTGTTAATATCATGGACCATTCTAGCAGTGGTCCTGTAAGTTCAGAAGGCTCCGGCAAAACTTAATAAGAGCGTCCAGTTAGATGTTCTGGGGAATCCCACAAACTGAATATTAAGGCAGCAACCCTCTCTACCATTATTGGTATCAGTTGGCCAAATAACCACTGACAAATATCTCCTCTACCAACCACTGTGCGTTTGGCTTAATTCTAAATATAAAAAGCTCTTTCTCAAAGGGTCTACCCTTATGCAGACAAACCAGCACAGGCTACACCTAAGAGGGTGGCATTAGCCGGCATGTAGGGACTCTTGAGTTTGATGGTAGCCCACTACCTTGCAGAGTACAAAGAGCACTGCACACGCTCAATGACTACAGAATGCTGATTCATAGTTGAGAAAGGGGAAACAGGATGGAAAACCCCTGAGAACAGTGTGAACATCAGGTTGGCAATTTAAACAACAACATCTATTTGTGACAAGCTTCACTTGTCCAATGTAAAAGCTATCCAAAGTGACAGAATAAGTTGGTTCAATGGAATAAATCTGTATATTATTCAAAACAGCAGTCCCTGAAAAACCTTTTTTCCTCTTTTAATCTACAGCTAAATAAGCAACATGATTGTTTATCAAAGTTTATTTTGTATCTTTCATTGGCATTGCTGTATTGGCTACATTTTGGGATTATAGCATCAGGCCTAGCCCACTTAATATCTTCTCTTCCTGAAGGTCAAGATCTCCTTTCAGACACTGAGGTAGGAACACATTTTCTGCTCTTACAACCAAATGACAACACAGCTAAGAAACTTTCAGAAACAAACTTGGCTCCTACATCTTACCTTTCTTGACCTTCTTTTCCTCATCTCCTTCTCCAGCACCCAGAAGAGTAAATATGATTCCTGTTTGTGAATTAATACCCACGGCTGTGACCACCATCCGACCAGAACCTTCCATCACATGAGTACCTAGTAAAAAAGCAGACAACATATAGAACAACTCTGAAGTGTTATAGGGTGATATATATTATTTAAACAAACTTGGAAACTAAAGGCAGTATCATGAAAAATATCAGGTAGTAACTGGGAAATGATGCCTAATTTCATCTACAAAGTTTTAAAACTTTTAAAATACAATTACCATACATAGTTGATGAAAGAATTACAGCAATCTAGAAATTACAGTCACATATTAGTAAGTTAACGCTTGTATTTAACACTTTTGTTAAATATGTTGGATTTTAAAGGCTGTTACCCACTCTGAGACCTATGGGTATACGGTGAGATAGAAATATAATAAATTAAACAAACAAACAAACAAACAATCCTGTCCCTTCCCAATTCCTCACTCTCCACTAGTCCATTATATTTGTGACCTGCACCTAAAGAAGGTTTTCCAGAGGGATTTAGATCCTGTAGCTGAGAAACTGTTTTCATTATGAGTCTTCAAATTTCCTTCCACTCATCCAGGCTTGATTTTCCCCTCATTGTGACTTAAGTCTGAAATATATTTATTAATTAGGATATCCAAAATGATACTTGGGTGGTTAAATTTTCATTGGATTTCCAATGACAAAGTTCAAAGTTTAAAACCTAGGGCCTTCTCCAGATGGAGTACAGTACCATTACAATGCCAATGTGGTCGGGTTGCCTCATCCATCAGAGGCAGCCCCACCGCAGGCCACCACAGGCAACTACCCAGGCAACCCCACCACAGCCCTGCTCCCGCTCCCCCCCCCCATGAAAATATGCTAAAAACTATTGCTGGAAAACCCAGTGATGTTTGCAGGTTTTCTAACCATAGTCCATTTACGTACCTTCTGGATGGGGGTGTCATGATTGCTCTATCCAGCATGCATGACTGGAAGTGATGACAAGCATGCCCAGATGTGAGTGTCGGTCGCAATATCCAAAGTTTTCTGGATGTATCTGTTCATAATTTTTATGTATTTAATTCTTACTGTGACCTGCCCTGAGATATTTTGATAAAGGGCTGGATATAAATTCTTTAAATAAATAATAAATAATGTATATTCTTATGTCCTTGTGGTGCTTTCTAAATTCATTTAGCAGAGAACAGAACAGCATAGCATATGCAAAGGAGTACATACACATGACCACCACATAGGTGAAGAAAGAATAGGGAGGCACTTTTGATATTAACTCTTTTGCTATTTGGTAAGAAGAATTCAGTAACTGTATTACCTTCCTACTTTATTTCTAGAACCTTATGCCAGAATAAGGGTGAAGAAAGTTATGGAGAAGGAACTATCCTGCTGCTCTACAGATTTAAGTCTGTATTTTAGCACATTTGTCACCATATGTTCACTGAGTCCAAGGCAAGTGGAGGAAGTGCATTGTGCCAGCAACTCAAAATGCTTGTGTTTTACAAAGAAAGAATCTAAAAGAAAACAATCCCATCCTGGAGCATCTCAACATATTTCTCTACCACAGAAGAATCTGTTGAGCTTCCATTATAAACCCATCACAGCATGGATGAGGAATGCATAGACACCACTGGGATAAAAGAACTCTGTTAGTATCAAAAGGATTCAAGTTCAGTTTTATACAATTAAGTTGGCAATAACATTTGACAGTCTTACCAGAAAGTAGCATGGGATCTTTATCCAGTGACTTTTTCACTTGGTCGGATTCCCCAGTCAGAGAGCTCTCATCAATTTTCAGATCGTTGCCTTGGATCAGGATCCCATCTGCTGGCAACAGATCACCTGGAAGAAGCAGAAGTCAGTTGACTGCCCAGAGTTTCTGTTATTCTGCACTGAACTCAAAGTATATGGATCACTGAATTTTGAGGTTGTTACAATGGCAGATACAGCCTTTTTGCGCCATCTGATGACAAACCTTCTCCAAGGCACTTGCTGTTATACAGACAGCTAAGCAGAGTGTTTGATGTGCCCCTTGAAGGTGAGCAAAGGAACTTTTAGATAGACAAGTACTAAAGAGACCGGCTAACAAAGTACTAAACTAATGAGATAGGCTAACAGGTATTTAAGTACATATTTTTTAATAAAAATTTGCTAAATTGTACTTTTTGTCCCAGGAAACTTTTTGCACAAGCACCAAAAGGCAGTGGCTATATTGATGGGATTTGCATACTGCCAAGTTTAGGACATTTGGTACTTGCCCGACAGATTTTCCTATTGTAATGTCAATCCTTCAACATTTAAATCTTTGCTGTTTCAGTCCAACTTATTACTGAGACCTTCGGGTATAGGGCGGGATAGAAATACAAATAAATAAATAA